>JANZXP010000194.1:11121165-11155292 GCA_027576715.1 Erythroxylum flavicans | reverse complement strand
CAGGGCGTGTGCATACTTGAGCATACATTAGACTACCTATAAGTGACACCTAAGGAACGAATTTCATTTCATCTCTCTCTTTATCATTTTATGGACATTGGGCCTTTGAGAATTTCTCACCTTTCACTATTGGTGCCTTTCTAGGAGGACAAGAATGCATATTAAATCTTTTCAAGATCTAATTAATGTAAGTCTTTTGAGACAATCGAAGATTTCCATTAGCTCTATCCCGAAGAATCTGAATTCCAAGTACATAAGAGGCCTCACCAGGATCCTTCATATAAAAAAGACTAAATAATAGTTGTTTTGTCCCAAATAATAGATCAGTATCATTAAAAGCAAGTAGAATGTCATCAATATACAGTACTAGAAAAATGAAAATGCTCTCACTGAACTTCACATATATACATTGATCAACTACATTCTCCTTAAATTCATTTGCAGTGAAAATCATATCAAACTTGAGATACCACTGCCTTGATGCTTGTTTTGAGCCATAGATAAACTCTTGAGCTTGCAAACCATGTGTTCTTTACCAGTTATCTTGAAACTAACTGGTTGGGTCATATAAACATCATCATACAGATCTCCATTTAAGAAGGCGATCCTCACATCCATTTGATTGAGTTCCAAGTCAAAATGAGCAACTATAGTCATAATGATTCGTAGTGAATCTTTTGTAGAAACTAGTAAGAAGGTTTCTTTGAAATCAATCCCTTCTATCTAGCTAGCCTTTAGATACACTTTATACCTTTCTACTTGTCAACTTGAGTCATGTTTGATTTTGTAAAATAGGTTTGCAACCTTTAGGTAGTTCGACCAACTCTAAAACTCCATTTTGTGACATGGAACTCAACTTATCCTCCATTACATTCATCCATAAAGCTGATTAAGGACTATTCATGGCTTCTTGAAAATTGATTGGTTCAGTATTATCTCCCACATCAAACTCATGTTCCTGTAAATAGACAATATAGTCATCAAGAATGGCAGGTCTACGCATTCTTTGTGATCTCCTGACAACAACTTCATCATCCTTAGTATCAATGACTTCATTCTGTGCTTGATTCTAAGGTTCATCATGAGATTTTACTAGAATTTGTTCAATCATAAGGTCATCAGTAGGAGCAGAAGCGACGACTATAGGGACTATAATGCATTCTTCCCTGAATGCAATTTCTTTTCCCTTGACTTAAACCAAACTTATCTTCAAAATAGATAGCTCTATCTGATTCTATAAATCTGGTCATTTGAGATGGGCAATAAAATCTAGAACCCCTTCATTCGATGGTATAGCACTAATAGTTTTCTGATCAAGTTTCTTGGATTGCGGATTATAGGGCTTCATTTCTGCTTTGCATCCCTAAATATGAAAATGGCGCAAGCTTGGTTTCTTACTTGACCATAACTCATATGGAGTCCTTGGGACTAAGTTGCTAGGCACTTGATTCAAGATATAAGCTTTTGTCTTCAATGCCTCACCCCACAAAAATTCAGGCAAATTAGAATGAATCAACATACACCACAACATATCAATAAGTGTGCGGTTTTTTCTTTCAGCAATTCCATTTTACTGAGGTGTTTCTGACATTGTATATTTTGCTTCAATACTACATTCTTGCAAGCATCTAGCACAAGACCCTGGATTCCTTTCACTCTCATCTTAACGCCTATAATACTCTCCACCTCTGTCAGAATTAACTACCTTAATTTTCTTTCCCTTTTGAAGCTTAACATTTGTCTTGAAAATCTTAAATGCTTCCAAAGATTCAGATTTTTCACGAATGAGCTCCACATGACCATATCTGGAAAAATCATCAATAAAAGTAGGTGGAATAAATGATCCACATCTATCATTATGAATCAACTCCAACAATTCTGAACTCCTTTCTGTTTTGCCTTTTCTAACATTGACGGTCAACTTTCCTTAATACAATTAACACAGGCAGTGAAATATGAAAAACCAAGATCCTAAAGTACACCATCTTTTACCAAACTCTCCATTTTGTCTATAGAAATATGACCTAAACGTTTGTGCCATAACATAGAAGATCTCAAATCCAACCTCATACATTTGGAACCAACAATAGTATTAAGAGAAGAAGAAGAAGTAACAGTAACAACATCATTCAACTCAAGTTTGAATAAATTTTCACATAAAATTCCATTTCTCACAAAAAGATAGTCACGATACAAAGTCAATTTTCTAGTTACAAAAAAAGACTACATCCTAGTCTATCCAAAATGGATACAGAAATCAAATTCCTCTTAATAGAGGATAAATTAGTGACATCATGTAACACCAAAAGATATCCTGTGTTTAACTGTAGTTCAACTATCCCAAAAAATTCAACTTTGACTTTGGTATCGTCTCCCATGTATACATGTTGCGCAGAACTAGTCGGCCTTCTTCGACTTATTAGTTTTTGCAAGGAATTCATAACATGAATTGTTGCTCCAGTATCTAACCACCAAGTATTTAAGAGTACATCAATAAAATTGGACTCTAAATAAACCATCACAAGACAATTACCTTTCTTCTCTAAATAAGCTTTGAGTTTTCGATAATCAGCTTTCTTATAACCAAAATTCTAACAAAAGTTGCACTTCCCTTTAAAAAACTTATTTTTTTGACTAACAGTAGATGTCCCTGCTTGTCCACTTCCTTTAAGACCAACAACTTTCTTCTTGAAAAGTTATTGGTCACCTGAGCTATTAGGAGTGAACTTTCTCTTTTGAGCATTACTATGGTTCGTCATCATGGAGATGCTTCTTGCCCTTTCCTTTTTCATGTCATCCTTTTCCTTAGAAAGAATAACAGTCATCTCCTTAACATTCCATTGCTCTTTTTGAGCATTATAGCTTGATTTGATTGAATCAAATTTAGAAGGAAGAGTCCCCATCACAAACTATACCATGTAGTCCTCACCAAGGTCCATATGTATAGCCTTAAGCTTATGGTAACAACCAATGAGCTTGTTGATGTGAGCCCTAATATCACTTGCACTATCATAAATGGTTTGATGAAGCATATTTAAGTATTCATTCTTCTCATTTTTTGAGAACTTCATGTGCTTCTTTTTAATGGCAGCAAGAAAATCCTTTGCATTATTAGCCTCGGGAATACTATCACGAATAAATTCATCCATGTGATACCTCATAATCATCAAACAACATCAGTTAGAGTATTCCCACTCCTCATAGGATTTCCTTTCCTTCTCAGTAGCATCATCAGCAATTTTGGTGGTGGATCAATTCTCAAGGCCAAGTCCATTCGCATGTTAGTCAAATTCATCATGAGAGATTAAACCCACTGCTTATGGTTCGCTCCATTCAGCATCCAATAATAGAGACTCTCGGATTGCTTAAAGCTGAATGAGAACCAAGAGCAATAACTATGATATGCATGTTAAAACATAATCATGCAATTCGTGCTCTTTTTCTCAAATTAATTATATCATTCATGCTAGAGTTTCTTAAACAAATATAAAACTCATTCATAGGTAAGAACAATTGATAAAAATATTACAACCAAATCATCAATATACTATCGAAATGATAGAAAAATTGTGCGGTTCATAATATTTCAATAAAATATCTTTATCATATTAAGCATCCTACTAAGCAGTAACTATCGACAGGATAATTAATTACCCTTATGGATCTTAATGTTATTATAAAGGAAAAACACAAAATTTTAAATATACGGTAATATTTTAAAAAATTCCTCATCATAAATAGTTTTAGATGCTCAATTCTACAACAGGTAAAAATAAGCATTTACTATTGTCAACAAAAAGCATGTTTATGCCATAATAAGATCAAAACAATTAGAATTATCAAATAAAAATTACTAATTAATCTTATGCACAAACGTATGGGAAAATAGAATAAAAATGGAGAAAAAACAAAAAAAGGTCCAAAAATGACAAGCACCCCCACATACGTGCAGAAATATTTTTAATTTTTAATAAATAAATAAATAAAAAATAAAAATAAAAAATAAACTAAAAATATGGATAGAGTTGGGTCGGGAGTGCGCAGGTCGAGTTTGCGGGTCGGGTGCGAGGGTGACCTGCGGGACCCGTTCACAATAACTGGATGGTACAATGCTGTATATGTCATCCCTGTCATCTAACTGGGTTAGCGAGTTGACCCGCGGACCTGTAGGTCCGACCTGCTTGTGACCCCCTCTCTCAACCTCCGTTTTCAACGATTTTTGATGCATTTTTTCCCATTTTTCACGCTCTATGAATTTCCCATATCCATTTCAACCAAAAAGTGCTCCAAAATCTGAAAACATCAAACCCATTTCAGCCATGGAAGAAAACACGAAGTTTTTCAAAAAACTCATCCAAAAATCGTGGTTCTTTGTCTAAAACAGAGATGAAAGGCAACAACAACAACAAACAATCTTTTCTGAACCAATAACACATCATTTCAAAGTTGTTTACACAAAAAATCGATTTGAATCGAAAATGTTTTGTACAACCCAAAAAAACGAGCCCTAAAATCAAATAAACTTACTCTGATACCAATTGTTATTTTTTATGTATGCATTCATCAACATTTAACAACCAAGATCTCATTCTATTTAGAGCATAACATCACAATGAAAAATATACCTCCAACATTTGACATGTAGTCTTGAACTCTCTCCATTTTTAGCCAAAACCTATTAAAGAAAACTAAGAACCTTGTGCAGTAGAGAGTAATGGTAAAAGACCCAATAATGAGCTTTACACATCCACACACACTATATGTGTGACAATCTCACCTTATGTCATATATTATAACATGTTCTACCTTAAGGGGTAGAATAGGCTAATTGTGTCATTTTAATAGATGAAAATGAACTATAGTTTAATAGGCTAATATATAGTTATTAGGGTACTACCATATGTCTCAAATGCAATTAGTAAATTATTAACCATCCCATTATAGTTATTAAATATACATTAGGCAATTCGATTGTGGTTATGCATATGAAATTAATGTTATGATTATATTAGTCCACATATATTTCTAGCAGATGTTTCTTAGCCTAACGTTCATTCAACATTTTATTTCGCAACCTTTTGCATTCGTTTATTTTAACACAACTATTGTAGATATGTTGCAATTTTAGCATTCTAGTTATGGATACTTAAAACTTTGAAGGCTTATAGAATCTTCGTAGAAGTAAAAAATAGTGGATGACTTTCTATTGATTAAGTGCCTGTTTAGATGAGCTTATATCAGTAGAGCTTTTGTCGGTAGAGCTTTTTTTAGAAGAGTTTTTCCAAGAAGCTAGTTGACTGTTTGGCTGTCATTTAAAAGAGAGCATTTTTGAAAGAGCTTCATACAATAGACTGTTTGACAATATAAAAATAAAAATTATTTTTAATTTTAACTATATTTTATTTTGTAATAAAAATTATTTATTCATATAAAAATTATTTAAAATATATTGAATAATATACAAAGCACAATATATTAATTATTATATAATTTTAAACCATATGAAACAAAAATGAAAATATATCTAACCAAATCTTTTGTATGGATTATAACATAGGTAAAACTAATATCAAAAATAAATATTAAAACATATAAAAAGTCAAATAATATTATATAAATCTCAAAATAAACGTGAAGAAGTGTTTGTAAGTATTGTGAAAATTATGTGTAAAACATAAGGGTAAAAGGGATTAAAAAATAGACTCATTAATTGATCTTAAAAATTTACCTGAAAAGTGTTTTTTTGAGAAGCTTCAAATTTGAGCTTCTTAAAAAGATATATTTTAACTACCAAAAAAGTTATATCTACTAAAAAAGTGCTTTTCATTTTACAGCTAAACATTTATTTTTCTTTTAAAAATAGCTTTTTGGTGTAAAAAAAGTACTTATTCACTTTTCGGAAGCTCAACCAACTAGGCACTAAGTTTGTCACTTGCAAGTTGCAAGGCACATTCAGCAAATTTTCCCAGGTTTTGCTTCTCCAGTATTTCCATGATTAACTGATTATTCTCGTCCAAACACTGCGTGAAGCACATAACATCGGCATCTTGAAATGATAAAGAAAATACACAAATATTTCCTCACCAATATATTATGCATGATTTTTCCCTTTATGAACAATAACCATGTGTCAATATTCAGTCATTACCTGAAGAGAACAAGTCTGCATTTTGCGCTGATGTTTCCATTAAATATGAAAGGAGAGGTTGGCTTGCATTCTTACTTGATAGATACAGTGACAGACGATATATTATGGCTTGAAAGTTTATATTAGCTTCATTTGTAAATTCCATAGATGTACTGAAGGTTGTGTTTTTGGTGTATTGGGTAAATCCCCATTTGAGAATTGGCGATTTGGTCATACGATCATGGTGGAACCATCGAACAAGCAGATTGGCGTGAGAACCAACGGTGTTGCATTTTCTTAAGAGCAAAGTAAGAAAGGTCATATACGTATGTGACAGACAAAAGTTTGGCACTAATCCATTTTACGATCTTTTCTGTTCACGTTTGTCGTTCAATTTGATGAGAGAAACAATTACGCCCCTCATGGAGGGTCTTAGATCAGCCACCGGTTCAGTGCATTCAAGTGCCAATTCTAGCATTCTCAAAGCCTTATGTTGATCATCAGTGTCCCAGAAGCTGATTTCCTCGTCAAGAAAGCAAATGCGTTCTTCTTGTTCTCCAAGATTTTTTCTCGTCCAGGATACAATATCCAGGCCTTCTTCAAAGTCGGGATCCACTGCCAATTTTCTACACAGTAGCTCCAAAAGAATCACTCCGTAGCTGTACACATCTGCTTTCTCAGTTAATCGTGTGGAGTATGCATTTTCTGAATTGCAAAGAAGGGAAGAAGAGCAGAAGGAGATCAGTAAAAGAGCTTCTAATATAAACTTATTCACATCTGTGATTGTGAACAGCTTAATACTTAACTCATAACAAACCTGGTGCTATGTAACCGAATGTTCCCACAATTGTAGACCTTGTAGCGTCTGAATCAGAATCAAAAAGCAATTTCGCCATCCCAAAATCTCCAATCTTTGGCTCCATTTCAGAATCCAACAAAATGTTGTCCGATTTCACATCTCTATGGATAATTTGTGGCACACAGTCATGGTGCAGATAACAGAGGCCTTGTGCAATGCCAAAAGCAATACCATATCTGGTGAGCCAATCCAAAACGAGGCGCGATTCATGTCTGTGTAGTACATCAAATAGTGTGCCTCCTGGCATGAGCTCAGTGACAATGAACCCATATCCATCTTTAATACAATAGCCTGCCATTTTCACTACATTTCGGTGCCTAACTAAACTCAAAGTTCTCATCTCAAGGCCAAAGTTTGTCTCAGACAGATTCACCTTCTTCACAGCCCAATGCTTTCTGGAATTGGTAGACTCAGTCCTGTAAACTGTGCCATGCTTGCCTTTCCCAATTATGTATTTGTCACTCCAGCCTTCAGTAGCTCGCATCATGTCCTCAAATTTTAGATCTTCTGGCAAATCTTCATTTTCTAACTTACACTCACTAAGAAGTGACTGATCTCTTTGGAATGCCTTTCGGAGGTAGTGAACCACAATTATGTAAGTCACAGCGCAAAGTAAAGCCACAGATAGAACCACACCAATGACTAGACCAGCTAGCATATGCTTATGACCTTCTCTCGATTTTGCACAGGATCTTGCATCACTACCAAGTAAACAAAGCTCAAGATTCCCAGCAAAAGACCCTGGATATGAAGCCTCTATTTTCATCCACGAAGTTGGTAGTCTCCCCGAGAGTTGATTAAAAGATATGTTCAAAAAGTCAAGGGATACCATATTGTTTAGTTCGGATGGAATCTGTCCAGAGAATCTGTTGCTTGAGAAATCAAGAATCTGTAATTTGTCTAGACTGCCAAGGCATGCTGGGATATCACCATATAGTTCATTGTAGCTGAGATTAAGAACTGAACTGAAGTGGTTCAGTTTACTCAAACTACAAGGTATCTGACCTTCGATCTTATTGCTAGCAAGCTGTAATTCAAAGAGAGTTTGACCAGAAAAGAAAGAGTCAGGAATTGTTCCAACAAGTCTGTTCTCTTGAAGGAGAAGGCTCTGCAAGTAAACCAATGAAGTGATCTGTGGAGGAATTTTTCCTGAAATTTGATTTCTACTAAGGTCTAATTTGATTAACTTTCTGCAATGTCCCAACTCAGAGGGAATGCTTCCTGTTAGTCTGTTGGAAGAGATTCTCAGTTCTTGAAGATTGGAAAGCTTCCCTAACTCTAGAGGTATGGAGCCAGAGAGCCTGTTTTCTGAAAAATCTATCATTGTTAGATTCATCCAAAGGCCAAATACTGATGGTATTGTCCCTTCAAGCTTGTTACCTCTTACATCTAGGAATGAAACCCCAGGATTTATTCCAAAATGAGCTGGTATACTCCCTTGTAGAAGATTGTCACTGAGAATCACCCTCCTTAGCGACACACACTTTGCAATCTCAGTTGGGAAAGTCCCATTGAACTGATTATCTCCAAGTGACAAAACTGAGAGACTGTTGCCATTGCATATGCTAGAAGGAATTAAACCATGAATGTTGTTTCCACCTAGATCTAGTTTATGTAGACCTGGAGAATCTTTCCCAAGCTCTAATGGCACCTCTCCGTTAAGGTTATTATGAGCCAACGAAAGAAACCTGAGTTTTTTCAAACGAGTAATTTCAGACGGAATTATACCTGTCAACATGTTGTCATACAAAGCCATTTCCACAAGGTTGCTCATGTTTCCAATCTGCCTGGGAATGCTGCCATCAATATGATTGTTGAACAGATAAAGAACCTCAAGATTCCGAAGGTTACAGATTTCAGGAGGGATGCTTCCTCCAATAGAGTTGTTCTGAATCCTAAGTTCCAAAAGTGAACTACAATTTCCTAGCTCGGAAAGCAATGAGCCATTAAGGTTGTTGTTGAAGAGGAATAGATTGCTCAAGTGTTTGAGATTCCCAATTGACCGAGGAATCCTGCCAACTAAATTGTTGCCAGATAGACCAATGACCACTAGCCGATTACACTGACCTATCCTCTCAGAGATGGTACCATTGAGCTTGTTGTCTGAAAGAACAAGCTCTTGTAAATTTTTAAGACCCCATAAACTGTCTGGAATTGGCCCTTTAAGTCTGTTTTCATCAAGATAAAGCACTTCAAGCTGCCAAAGATCCTTGAAAATCTCAGCAGGAATGATCCCATCAAATTTGTTGCGAGAAGCTATAAACATAGTAAGGTTTTGACAGTTACTGAGCGTACGAGATAGAAATCCAGAAAATCCATTGTCATTGATCCAAAGATGGGAGATTGAGCGAGACGAAGGGTCGAAATCTGGTAATGACCCACTTAAGTTATTGGTGTTCAAATACAGATACTTCAGATTTGATAAAGAAAACATTGCACTTGGAAGCTCTCCACTCAGATAATTGTTGTATAAACCAATGTACTCAAGGTTGATGCAGAAGCTTACCTCTGGAGGAATATAACCAGAGAGAGAATTGTAGCCTAAGTCCAACATCAACAGATGTTTTGATAGAAAAAGCTGAGGAGGTAGCTTTCCGCGGAAGTCATTGTCATTAAGTTGGATGGTTCTAAGCTGACCACAGCTTCCAAGCAGTGGAGGAATAACACCAGTAAAATTGTTGCCGCTGAGGTCAAGGGAGAGCAGACTTTTGTGGAGGCAGAGATGGGAAATGGAGTCATTCAAGACAGCAGATAAGCCAAATCCTGAAAGGTTTAAGGCTTTTACTTGGAAGCTGCTGTTGGTATAGCAGGAAACTCCTAGCCATTGACAATGAGAAGAAGGTGAATCGGTGTGGTTCCATGGCAAGAGGTGTTGAGAGTGTAGTGGGAGACTGTCACGGAACTGGAGAAGGTCAGATGCTGATTGATGTAATGAGACTGATGGAGGAGCTGTGAAAAGGGTAAGAGTGAAAAAAACAAAATATGGGCATGAAAAGAACATCGCAATGGCCATAGAATTAACTTGACAAGAGGAAGAATAACATAGTGTTGTAGTTTTAAGTTTCTCTTCTTGGACAACAGAGTTAAGAGATTTAAGACATTAAGGAAAAAGCTAATATTTTTTTGAGAGCTTGCATTGCCATGTGCTGAATTTTGATGGTTTATTACTGGTAACTAGGTTAGACCTAGTGGTTGGTGATGGTAGTGGGTTCTGTTTGTTGCTTTTTCTTTATTTATTCGTTTAGTCTGGCGTAGTGGCACGGTAGAGATCTAAAGAAGCAGGTTGAAGTTGGGAAAATTGGCCTGTTTTGTCTGAAATATAGTTAATGGAAGAAGCAGATACATCATACATGGGTGTTTGCAGTCCAAGAAAAGGAACTGACTCAACATAAAACATTTAAATAATATATACCTGCAACCAACGTGCCCTACCAAGAAACGAAGAAGATGATGATGTTATGTGATAGACACACTGGGCCCGACCATACTCGGCTTTCGTCCAGTAAAAGCAACAGGAATGTCATCCTTAAACCAAAATTCCTTCTTATTTCCTAGAGCATTAATTAAACAACTATTTATTGTATATCTATCCTGTACCTACTAAGATTAAGATTGAAACCATTGACCAAGCAAATGCAAAGCTACGAATGTTGTTTGACTACTGGGCCTAAGATGAGATTGGTTCAGTCAAATACAAGGTGTGTCTCGTCTTTTCTCACGGGGGATTGCTGATACTGACCAAAATTTGGTATCGAAAAAGAACTCAAGTACAACCGGTGTCTCGTCTTTTCCTTGGCGTCGGTGAGTATCACTCACTGGCTCACAAATGAAAATATCGGCAAAATATCAATTAGAATTATAAATTTAAAAAACTTAAAAATTTTAAAATAATAATTACTTAAACGTGAAAAATATGATAATTTATTTAGTAAATAGTAAAGAGACACATAAAATTATATTAAATAAAAATTCTTATGTAATTAGACTTATATAAAGTGATTATAAAGTACATAATTAAATATATTAGTTTAACACAATTTAAATATTTTTTAAATTATATATATATATATATATATATACTATAAAAAATTATAATAATAAATTTTGAAATATATAAAGATAACATTTGAAATCAAATTCACTCATTTTTTATTATTCTTAATTTTATATTTAAATGAGAATTAAACAAATTTTATCTTAATTTATGAAAAATATATGAAAACAATATTAATAAAAATAAAAAATTATCATATCAATTTTATATTATATGATTTTTTGAGATAATAATGAAGTGAAGTCAAAATTATATAATATAATATATTAAGGAACTGTTTTATAATTTCGTAAAACTTTAGAAACTATTTTGTAATTTAAAAAAATCTCCAAATGACACTTGACATTGATTAATAACAGTGTCATACCGTATTAAAACTAAATTCAATATTATATTTGGTATGGTATTTATAACATTAACATTTGCTTTTCTTTTCTTTTTCTATTAAAATACTTTTGTCAACTTAAAAAGGCTTTAGAACAGAGATGTTAAAAAAAAAGTAACCACCTGAATTTTGTGAGCAATACATTAAATTTCTATAACAAAGGGTTATTATGTTATAAATTCAATTGAGATTCTAATAAATTTGATCTAAAATAAATGGATCAAATATAATTTTATTAAATTTGAATTTAAATATTTAGATTTAAGTAAAAATATTTAAATCCAAATAAATTGGGATTTAATGTCAATGTCGATCTTATCTATGTTTAATCAATCAAGTGACATGGTGAAGGTAAGAATCACTTTCATCCACACATGAAATCTTTGTTTCAATTACGGTATTTTTGTCTCCTTTCTTTTTGTAAATATATAGATGAGATTTAATAAAATATAATAATTACACCGTGATCCCTTTCATCCATAAAGGCTACATTGCAAGAGCCACGTAGACAATTTCATAGCTGAGGAGAACAGGAATCTTCACCAAGGCTTTTGCTTAAAGGCCTGTATGGTTGGTCTAAAAAGCAGCCTTTCCTCTGCACGAGACCACTACACATGAGTCTTAAACGAAACCAACACCAAAAGTATTCAAACTTCCTTTTCTTGCAGAAGGCTGTAAAAAGAATGCATACAGTGTGTGATTATTGATTGCTAAGGTAGTACCATACCAACTACTTCATTATAATCAACCAATAATTGGAATCCATTGTAAGAATTCATTCTTCAATGTCTATTATTTATGGCTGCTTTGAGTTTCGTCGAACAACTTTGAATAGCCCACTAATGTATTTGCAGACTTTTAAACCGATTTCAACTCCTTGATCGAGTTATAAATTCAAGCCACTATAATACGATTAGGGTTCACATGTCTAGCTTATGTTTTCTAATAATAGAATTATCTTACTAAAAATTGACACATGTTCAATTAACTTAAAATTTTCAAATAATAATTAACAACGCTGCCCTCAATATAAGTAAACTTTTAAAATGATTAATTTATTAAGAAATGAATAGTATACAAAAATAAAAATGTTAGAGGAATAAAATAAAATAAAATAAAATATATACATATAATTCAGAATTATTAAATTTATTACACATAAATTCAATGTAAGCAATGAATATTTTCAACCTATGAAATTCTAATTAAATCGATAGAGATTAATACATGTTAACCAAAAGAAATTGATTAAAAGTATTGTTAAAAAGTATTCAAAGAAATAGAAAGACATAAGAAAAAAAAAGGAAAACCATATGTTTCACAGTCGACAACTGGAACTCCTTACATATGTGGACACTTTAAACTACCATTAATTTATTATATTAATAAGAGTTAATTAAAAAATTCAAAACTTTACACAATTTTGTAATTATAGCTTGAACTTAAAAAAGTGATAATTAAATACTCAAACTTTCATTTTTTTTAATTCTAACTCAATGTTAGTATTTTTGTTAACATTGTTAACGTAGCTTGTCACATAAAACAAAAATCCTATACACTTATATACATCACACTTAATTAAGATTAACTAATTAAATTTAACTAAACTATGTTGAGTTTCTATAAAGGTCCTTGAGGTATACCTGTAAAGAGACTCATTAGTTTTTTCATGAGCGTTGTTATAATCTATCTTTTTTAGGACACCACTCCATATATAATGAGAAGCATCGATCTCAAGAATCAAATATCAATATTACAAGTTAAAGAGAGTTTAGGTGAAGTAGAGCATATAACTTTAATCTTTTTTACCTATTCAATCAAATAAGGTGAAAATTCGAATAATTGATCATTCTTTAAACCAATTAGCACAACATCACAAATAAAACACATGATTTTATCTAATCTTGAGATAAAAACTTTTATAAGATCTAAACTTTTCAAGATGTCGAAAATTAAAGTGATCCTAAACAAATCTTCTTCTGTTAAGTTATTATCATCTGTTATAACATCAATAACTTCTTTAAATAATGCAGTGATTATCTTATTAATAGAATCTATCGATCTAGATCGAGTCCAGGTAATCCATATAAACATTTATATGAGAAATATGAAGTCATCATAAATATGCAGAAATGCAAAATAGAATTTTGTTTTCAACTTAAAGGGTCCACTTCGTTCCTATTACCTTAATGTTTTGACCGAAACTTCACTGAGTATTTGTCGAGTCTTATAATGAGCATTCCAACCCCAACCTTGAGAGGTAACTACCCTTGACACTCCTTTAGCAAAGCTCAGCACAACCTTATTTCTTTACCTACCTTAAGGCGTATACTAAAAGATATAGGAAGAAAGGTAGAGTTGTTTTAAGTTGAAAAATATAAACTGTGTATGCAAAAAAAAATATTTATTGCATAGTAAGAGAGAAGGTTACAAGAGAGATAGTTAAGATATGGAGAGCTTGCCTCCTTACATATCGGAAGGTCTTATTTATACTAATAATTTACAAGCAGATTTCAAATCTGAAACTTAAAATCTACATCTTATCTCTGGATGAAGTCCATTCTTATCTTAAGAGAAGATTCTTTCTCATTTTTATTGGCTGAGGAGATTACTTTATCTTTTTCTTTATCTTCCTTTTGATCCATAAAGATTCTTTTGCTTTCTGGAATAGAAGATTCCTTATCAGCTTATCATCCCATTTTAGTAAATATCAAAAATTGTTTCTGAGTCATTGTGCGTGTTGACTCCAGAATCTTAAGTTTCATCTTTTCCTTTTAAAGACCTTATGCCAACTATACATGTGGGACAGATGTTTTCCATATGTTTTCAAAGGTGATAAAATTGTCTTTGTGCTTCAGGGCTTGATTTGATTTTTCCTCTTTCAATCATCCTTATCTTCATTTTCATAAAAATTTTTACAGCCACAAAAGTCCTTTTAGCTAGAGCTATCATTAATGAGGAAAAATTGTTGTTACCATCATAAGTTTTGAATCCTTTTTTGAATGAAGCTTCTATGCCAAAGACAATAGTCGTCACACCAATGCCTCTTCGGTAGTGGATATCAGTTTCATTAAACTTGAAAAATTCTTTTCTCAACTTCGTATCGCTAGTAATGGGAAATTGTTAAATTTTCCTACTATGATAAAATGATAAGCATCATATCGCTCATCTTCATAAAAATATGGTCTAACAGATAATATCTTCAACATTAAGGTATCTCTTGGAGTTATCGTTGGGTTGTTTAAATAATAATCTTTGACTCTTTCTTGAATCCATTTAGGAAGTGAAAAAATCTCAAGAAACTCAGGATTAGTTAAATAAATTAGATTTATGGCACCAAAATCATACCAATCACGGATTGCTTAAGGATGAGCTCCCTGAAAAAATTCAATCTAGAATATATTCCGGAAAAGTCTATATAGCAAAAATCATTATTTTGTAGAGAATATAAGTCTCTCATAATCTTGTAATGTGCTTGAACAGTAGGACGATTTTTGGGAGAACTTTCCATCATAATATTTCTAAGTATCTGAGATTTTCGAGAAATATCTAGTCTTAAAGAGATATTATCTTGAGTAAAAGCCTTTTACGGAGATATCTTTTGAGATATAGGAGAAGATCTAATAGATTCGGATTCTTCATTTATCTGAACTTTTTTGAGCAATCTATAAAGTTTTTGCTCACCATAATTGAAATGATTTATCTTGGCCTGCCATATATGGCAAAAAGAGAGAAGTAATTCAACTATCTCATGTGATATCGAGGGAAATTTGGTAATATCTAGCAGATCTTTAATTTGTGCCTGGCATGTATGTATATCTTCAGAAATTTGATCTAATAGACCAAATATCTCTTTTTTAAGGTTGGCCATCCCTGGTTTGAAAATTTGCAAGAACATTATGATTATATTTAATTATCTCAATATCAAACGAATATTCCGCTAAGAGTGTTTTCCATCTTATATATCTTTTATAGTCAGGTTTGGAAGGCAAATTATTTTGAATAAATGCTTTTACATGAGTATTATCAGTTATTAACAAAAAATCTTTTTGGTAATAGAAAATAATAAAATTTTTCACAGACTTTTACTACTGCCAATAATTCTTTCTTATCTATATGATATCACTAATGAGTTTCTCTAAAGGTCCCTAAGGTATAATTGCAAAGAGACTCATTAGTTTTTGCATGAGCGTTGTTATAATCTATCTTTTTTAGGACACCACTCCATACATAATTAGAAGCATCTTTCTCATCAAATCATCATTATCACAAGGTAAAGAGAGTCTAGGTAAAGTAGATCACATAACTTTAATCTTTTTTACCTGTTTAATCAAATAAGGTGAAAATTAGAATCATTCATCTTTCTTTAAAAGTTTTTGGAAAGGTTTCCTTATCTCAGCTAAGTTTTGAATAAAATCGGGTGCATAGTTCAACATACCTAAAAAACTTTAAACTTGTTTTTAATCTTGTAATGTATTTGGAAATTGAGAAATATTTTCAAAGAATATGTGGTTAGAGTTTAACTCCTTTTCCATCTATTTCTATTCCAAGAAATTCTATTTCAATTTGGCATATCTTAGCTTTCTTCTAAAAAAGAGTAAGACCATGTTTTTCACATAAATCAACAAATGCATGAAGATGTGAAATATGTTGAGCAATATTATTGCCAGCTATTAAAATATCATCTACGTAACAATATATAAAATAATGAAATTTAAAAAATATTATCCATTTTTATTTGGAATATCTATAGAGTTTTTAAAACCAAAAGGCATTACTAATCATTCATAATGTTCTTGTGCAGTAGAAAAGGCAGTATAAGAAGTTTTATCTTTATTCATTTTTATTTTCCAAAATCCATTTTTACATTCAAATTTAGAGAAAATTTGTTTTCCTTTGGTTAAGTTTACGAGGATTTCTCTATGAGGTAAAAAATATCCATCGAATATAGTATTATCATTCAAATTTTTTATAGTTTTCTGCCATCCTTGCTTTATTTCTAAGTATCTCTACATGGTTTCTATCCATAAAGGTTGGAGAGGAATGTGGAGATTTGCTAGGTCTAATAATCTTAAGATTTTCTAATTCTAGAAGTTGTTTTCAAAATTCTTTTTGATCTTTCGAATTATATCTCATGACAATAACTCTAATAATTTTTTGTTTATCTATCATTTATAAGTTTGATTCCTCTCTATTTTTATCCCCAAATTGTAAAAGATTATCAAAATAATTTTTTCTTACTTTTTGTTTAACTATTTTTGTCCATTTTTTATAGTTTTTATCTGTTTATAATTGTTTTCTATAATATTTTCTATTTATAACAAAAGGTTTTCCTTTTGGAAAAATTTAGTTTTTCTTTATAACCTACACTACGCTGGGCTATGCGTGGTTTAAAAGAAATAGGGGTAGAATGACCATAAACATGTTTAAGACGGTTAATGATTATCCAATGGCCACAAGGAGTTTTGAAATGTATTTGGTATTGGACAGTATCAAATAAAATTTTATGGAACAACTGAAGAAATTTATTTCCAAGAAGAATATCAGGATTAGAATCATAGAAATAAAAGGGTGGACATTTATCTAAAAATGATCGTACAAGAATTTGAGATTGTTATATTCTAGTACATAAATGTATTTGATGGTTATAAATATCTAAACCTATGATAGGTTTTAAAGTTTCATGATATTGTGAAGTGAAACAAGTTGATTTGCATATAAGCAAGAACCTACTCTGTTATCTATATAAGCTGCAAAATATTCAACTTTATATTATTTATAGGTAATTCTAATAGGAATATATATATATAGGGATGTCAATTTTAGTCCGACCCGTCTAGTCCGATTTTGGCCAGGGTTGACCAGGCCACGGGTGGGCCACAAGCCAAAAGTGATGGGCCCAACTGGGTGGGATGAGGTCGGGTCAGGCCGGCCCAGTCTGAGTAATGGCCAGACCGTAACTTCAAAAACGACGTTGTTTTTGACGTTTTTTAAAAAATATATAAGTGGGCCAAGTTAGCCAAGCTTGACCTTGGCCCATCAGGCCACGGGCAGGACCAAGGGCCAGTCAGCTCATGGTCAGGCCGGGTCGAGCTAGACCAGGAGCTGCTCAAGCTTGAGTCGGCCCATTGACATCCCTATATATATATACATATATACTAGTAAAACTAGTCATTATCGAGGAATATATATGATATTATTGTTGTAAGATAATTGTATCCCATATTGAGTTATCTTATGTGGTTAAACTTGTTCAAGAAAACTAGTTCCCAACATTATTTCTAGATTAAATCCTTCATTTTCTACTAGTAATCTTATTAGTATTTTTGTATCTCTAATCTTGATTGTTTTTTTTAGCAGCAATATCTATATGGTGTACCTCACCATTGAAACTTATATATTGATAAGGTTATGTTAACAAAAATTTTATCAAATTATTTGTTAAATGATGATTTATATAGCTTCCACTTGCACCAGTATTGATAAAAAAATGATAAGGGATATAAGTAGTTCCACCAAAATATTCCCCTTTTATTTATAGTTGGAACTTATCTTTTTATCTACTCGTATTATATTATTATTATATCTTGTACTAAAAACTCCATTATTAGAGTAAGATAGTCTAGGTAATAGTTAGCAAAGGCTTTTGTTGTAAATCTAATGAAAAATCATTTTCAAGATCTTCTATATTTTTATATATGGAGGATAAATCCTTTCTACCTCAGAAGAAAGTCAATAATATTTTTATCTGTAAGGCATTCTGTATGATGAGTATTTGATAAAGCATAAGATATCATGTACATAATAGAATACGATTTATTTCCTTCATTGATTAAATCTTTTCTTTTAAAATCTTGAATTGACGAAAGGGTCTTGTCAAAATCTTTGTCTTGTATATCATATGATATCTTAAGATAAATATTAAACAAAAGTTTTTGATATCTAAGGTTGCCTCTAAGAATTCCAAGATAGGCTTCTCTTCTATTATATATTCTATCGTCTATAATAGGAAGATTGATAAAGCTATCAATTCTTTCCCTAAAGGTAGATCTAATTATCATTTGAATTGAACCAATATGTACCCATCCTATTTTATCACGAATTTCTTTAGGCAATTGTTCAATTTTCTAGAAATATCTCTTTTTGATAATAAAGGAATCATTACTTTATTAGAAGTAAGACTAATATCTAAGGCCTTTTCTTTTACATTAATCCCATAAAAAATATGATGTTTTTTGAATTTTAATCTAATTTTATCTAATAAACTCATATTAAATCCACTATGAGAATTTAGAGAACATAGTGTTCTGAATCGTTTTGAGTGTTCTTCTATCAATCAAAGCTTCTTGACTATATTCGCCATGTTGCTTAATTGTCTCTATTATACTATCTATAATGAGATAACCGTTTTGGGTATTAGAGGATTCTCCTATTTAACTTATTTATGTTAGAATGAGAGTTTTTATAACACCCCCTATATGGAACCTGCAACCACCCACATACGTGGCAACCAAATTCCTGTACAAAGAGCCACAGGATACATTTCTATTCATTTATAGGGACTGTCATCACACATTTTCTATTCAATGCTACACATATACATATTACAAATTTCATATCATTTAACATTATCATTGAAAAGTAATATTAAATCTTTATATTTACATGTTAATCCAAATGGAAAACATATAATTTCCTTTATTGCATAACAACCATTCTTTAACCAAAAGACGCATCCAAATGTATTTTTACTCCTAGTTATTGGCCTCGATCCCTGTAGATGTTCCCTGTACCTCACTAATATAGCCTGGTCCTGCACGGATTAACACCCGTGTTAAGCTTAAAATCTTAGTAAGGAAAACACTTAGTTTGGATGACTACTTACAGTACTCATCTGCCAAGTATACACATTCAGAAATATCACGATTCACATACCATAAATTCACATTCATGAACCAAACATTGATATTCAATGCTCATGTAAACAAATCATCAATACAAATGCAAATGCATATTAATACTAATTATTTATGTTATTATATTGTAATTCATATTTATAACCATTTACTTTACTTTCTGTGTTAGGCCCGCACATTTCCGTGGGTGTGGATAACGGGGGTTGTGGCCATGGATACCCGAAGGTATCAAACTATGGATACCTGAAGGCATCAAACTTTGGAGACATTATAGTCCTGAAATGAAGACTTCATTGGTGTCAAACTATAGCAGTTGTGTTGTATCCCTATAGGCATGCCTATCTATCCACCACCAAGATAATAGCACAGGCACTATACATTTCCTTTAAACATTTTCCAGTTTCACAATTCATATATTGACAAATCATATAATATAAATTTTAAGTCGTAAAATCTGTATCTGTATCTGTATTCATACATATAAGTCATAACTTACCAACATTAGAAGGGTGTCAAAATCACACTTGTATAATCATAATATACACATATGAGCAATAAATATGCTTACAAATCATTTATGTATATGTAAGTTTTCTTTGGAATGCATTATGCTTAATCTTAAATTCCAATGTTCAACCATCCAATTTACATATGGTAAGTCCTATTTCATTTATTTCTAGGTGTTTGAAAAGTTTCATATATATTCAAAAAGTTCAGATAAGATTTAGTAAAATTGGAAATGAAAACAAACTTATAATAGTCCAATTTGGGCTAAGCCCACGGTGGTCAAAAAATAGGCAAACAATCAGTCCAAAAGCAAATCACATGATAGACTCCACTTGTTCCTTAATATGCATATAGAACCGTTCAAATTAGGTTTTGATGTCTTCTATAAATTTGTTGCCTTATGTCTCTAGTTTCCATAACCCTAACAATCAGACCATTCTAACTTCCCAGTCATGAGATATAACCAAATATCACAAGCTACTCAAAAATAGGAGCAGCATCAGGTAACCATTTTTGATCTCAATTTCCAATATCATAAAGCCAGAATTAAGTCAGAGTCTTTTCTAGATATTTCTATTTCTATGTTTTATTTTTCATATGTAACTAAAATCACCACAACGTAGGGGTTTGTAGGTTGAGTTATGACCTAAAAAATATGACTGGTTCAATAAACCCTAGACATAATTCCACCAGACAATACTCTCTTGTCTTATTCAACCAATTCTATGCAAGATAACACCAAAATAATACCAAAGCATTATCCCAAAAACCATTCCAAAACCAAATGAATCTTTGTACCCATTCAAACATATACACAAAAAGAAATTAGACTAAATGTAGTCCTAAACCTTAAAATTGAAAAATTAGTTCTTCTAATGCCTTTCCTTCCATTCCTCTTTGGCTTTGCTTGACTCACCAAATGAAAAATGATGGAATGAAGAAGATAAAATGGAGAGGAGAAAAATTTGAAGTTAAAACCCTAAGTTCCGTCCATCTCCCCTCTCTATATGTCTTTTCATGAATTTTCTAGTCTTAGACACATGTTTCAATCCTATTGGACCATGTGTTACAATCTCATTGGACCACGTATTACAATTTTATTGGACCATATGCTACAATTCTATTTCACCATTTGTTACAATTCTATTGTACCATTTGGTATAATTCTATTGGACACACACAAGCTTTAATCTTATTGTTCACATATGCTTTACTCTAATTGGTCTATGTGTTACTTTAGAAAAAATTGTATATTGGTCCTTCTTCTTCCTTTAATTCCCATATTAGCCTATAATCTTATAAATTAATTTCATTCCCCTATGTCTTAAGTTTCTAATGGCATAAATTTCATGCAATTTAGTTAATCATATTAGGAGTTATACCCCAAAAACTACAGGATATTCGAAAACAAGACAACAGCTAGAACTTAACTTCAGACCAGAATTAAAAAATCTTAGAGGTACAATCAAATTTTGGTCCCTCCATAAAAATTTTTAGAGTTATGTCTCTAGTTTAATCTCTAATTTGATTTATCCAATTTGGAGATCTACAGGCCAAGATATGGCCAGTAGCAAGGTATATATCCCAAGTTAACTAGCTTCGGTCTTATCATGCAAGAGCAACGTAAAAACACATCTAATTTAACCAAAAACATTCCATAAGCAAGTGGGATATTTCTTCTAACAATTCCCCTCACATCACGTTCATAAATCTAAGTAAACATATAAAAAAATTCTATAATATTTCACTTCTAAGTATGTATGTCTATGTCATAACAAACAAATTACACATGTACCGATGTCTTTTACATTAAGTACCATTATGTCTCTTACTATACTTAGATGCTCTTAATTCATTATGTTCGCCTCTTAATATACCTTAGACATGCTATAATACTTATAGGGTATATGTTAGGGCCTTATAGGTTTCTTTATATTCAGTATCAGTGATTATAAAAATACTTTCTTCAGAAGAACAATCTTGAAAAGTATTGACTTGAATAAAGTCTTCATTTTTTATCATCATTTTTGTCTCATCGTCTATTTCAACTTTCTTTTTATGAAATTGTTTAAGGCATTCGTTTGCATAATTTCTTTTCTACTTATAATATTAACACTGACATTCACTTATCTTCCTATTTTTTCTTTTATTTCTCTTAAACATAGATTTTTTAGGTTTTTATTCATCTTTTCTTTTTATAATATTTAGCCTTGTGTCTTTTAAAATATCTTTTCTTCAAGTATTTTTCTCTTCTTATAGTTTTTTTTAATCTTTTTTATAGTAATAAGGACTATCACATCCAATCATACTAGTCATTTTAAAATTATAGAAACATAAAGAACATTTCTTTTTTATCCCTTTACTTTTCTTAAGTAATATCGCTTCATCATACCAGTCACTTAATTTATCTTTTAAGAAAGAAATTCTTTTTCCTAATGCATCTACAAGTCCTAGGTTATAAGTTGCCTCTAATTTGCTTCCCCAAGGGTCAGGTATCTTGGAATAAAACATCTTTAAATGAATTTGTGTATTATCTACTTGATTATAAATATGATATTAATAATATGGGAAAATACAAATATATCTATTAATCTCACACATGTCACATAGTTGAAGCCTTTGTAAGGCGATAACATATTTTCCTATAATAGTTGTATCTTTTAAAATATTTCTTTCTCTTATAAATTCCATTCAAAATGCTTTGGCAGCTCGAGTTATCAAATTACTTATATCGTTATCAGAATTGAATATAGAACTTTTAGAGTTTTCATCTAAATGTTTCCAAAATCTAAGTGAACTATTTAATAGCGCTTTTTTCTAAAAATTGCTTTTTAGTTTCATAATCCATTTTATTAATACAAAGAGCTACTTGAAGAGCAATTTCCCATTTATCAATTGTTTCTTCCATGTCTAGAATGCAATCAATATCTACATAGATCCCAAAAGGGTTCAGTTCTCATTTTATCTACAGGGGTAAATCCATCTTTATCTTTTGTTACCATATAAGTTCTGACGTATCCTTTATTAGGTCTACTAAAACTTTATGAGGGATATCTAGGAAGATTTCGAGAAGTACTAGGAATATCACTTATATTAGGATTTAAATGAACTTCTTGTTTATAGGTATCAAGTTTAATATGAACTAAAGTTTCTAAGTTTAGTATTTCTATTTGTTTGTTTAATTCTTCAATCTCTGAATCAAATCCTGGCATAAAATTTTCCATTTATCTGTGATTAGGAGGTATTTTCATTTGTAGAATTAAATCAAATATCTATTTTCCATTGGATTTCTACTAGATCCATTATCTATTTCCTTTTGATTCATTGTTTTTACTAAATTATGTAAATTAGTAATTTTCTCTTGAAGATTAATGATACTTAAAAGAATAGATTTTCCATAATATTATATCCTTTTTTTGTATTTCAGCCATATTAGTTTCTATTTTTTAATCCTTCAGATTTAATATTAAAATATTTATCGTCCTCTATTTAAATGATAAAGTTTATAATGATTAGTTGATTTAAAATGAGTTTCTTTCTATAAATTTTTATTTTATTGATATTTTTATCAATTTCTTCTATCTTTATTCTAATAGATTATATTGCCCTTTTTTGGCAATTAGAAAATAATAAATAATCATATCTATTTATAAATGTTGTAATTCAATATGAGATTCGTGTCCAAGAGTATCAACTTTATTTACTTCAAAAAGCAGATAATTACAATAAGAATAATTACTCATATTAATATCCTCTCTCTAGATGTATCCTATAATGTTCAGAAAATCAAAGATGTAATATCTTATATTCTTTAGAGAGATGTCAATTTTCATTCTCATAAATTGTGACACTGTAATACCCCCTAAAAGGATATACGGATGCACCAAAAATAGACCTAGAAATTTAACAACTTCTAGAGATAAGGCAAACATATATCTCATCTCATATTTAATTATAGTTTACAGGTCATTCATATATACTACAAAATTCCTTCTTAATATTTATGAATACAACACACTGTTTATATATAAGATCTTCCAAAAGCTTACAAGTCCTTCTTTGGCCATTGTGGTTGTCCCATCCTTAACCCTGCTTATCATGACCTACATGGAGGAAAAACCACCGTGCTAAGCATATAGCTTAGTAGGAAATAATGATGCAAGATATCAACTACTTATAACAGTCGCCTAATAATCACATGTGAATGATTCATCACAATTGAGTGATGGAAAATACATTATAAAATAAAAGTCATGAAGTATCACATAACAATATTTGAACATGATATTAAGAGATTATTCCAAATATAAGTTTGCATCAGAACAAAACAAATATCTGAACATATATACAATTGCCTACAAATTTCTTAAGACATGGGTAACGGAAACAAAACAAAAGATGCCTATGATTGATATTTATAGATGAGGAAATAGCCTCAGAAACAAAAGAGACTTAAGTCTTTAAAATAGAAGACACAGTAATGACTCAGAACCGAAGCAGTGGTAGATCCTTCTAAGCATGCCTATGTACCCACAACTAAGATTTGGCAGGTTAAAAATAATCATCAAAACATTATAATTACATTTTAGAGTCATATTAAAGGGCAACAATTCATAAGATACAAATTCATTCCCTTATGCTTACAATTATAATTTGAAAATGTTTATCAAGCTTACTCGTATTTAATGTGCTTTATGATCATATTCCTTTTTAATAATATATCAATGAAAGCATTAAAGTATATACACATTACATGTATGATGAGTCTCATAATACGCTTATAATGGGTTTGATAAGCTTTAGTGACATCTAAAAAGATTCGAATGAGATGCAGTAAACATCGGAAATGAAAATAATGTCCTAGTTGTGACAAAAGACAGGATCATGATCGTGACACCCATGTCACCATCATAACAGAAACTCACCATTCATACCTCTATTTGTTCAGTTATATTCATATAGCAAAGTTTCAAATTAGGTTTTAAGTTCTTCTATATATTTGTTCCTATATGTCTTAATTTTATAATGGAATAAATTTTACACAATTTTTTTAACTATTCCAATTTATACCCAAAACACTACAAGATGTTTGAAAACAAGGACATCAACCAGAACTTAATTTCAAGCAAGAATTCAAAACTCTTAGAGGCAGAATCAGATTTTGGTTCATTCATGAAAGTTTTTAAAATATGTATCTAGTTTAATCTCTGATTGGAATTATCTAATTTGAAGATCTATAGACCAAGATATGGCTAAATTATAGAAGTCTGTTCAGTGGAACCTATCCATCTAATGAGGTACCTATTCCAAATCAACTGACTTCGACCTTATCATGCAAGAGTAACACAAAAACACATCCAATTTTAACCAACAACATTTATTGATCAAATAGGATACTTCCTTTACCAATTACCCTCACCTTAAGTTCATAATCCAAGCAAACATATCAAAATTCCTATACCTCGTGAAGAAGTGATCAAAACTCTTTTACTTCACTTTACTTTCTTCCTTTGCCTTTGCCTTTGGTCTTCTCCTCCTCTACACATAACACACCCATTCAAAACTCATCATTAACAATTACATATACATAACAATACCCTAGATGAAGAGAAAACTACTAAAGTTTACCTTGGTTTCTACCAAAGATTAACTTGATTACTTATATGAAAAATGGTGTGATGAAGAAGATGAAGTGGAGAGGAAAAATCTAGAATTCCCAATCCTAAAGGTCGTCCCTCTCTCTTCTCCTTATGCCCATTCATACACTTCCATGACTCGCACACATGCTTACTTATTATTAGACACACATGCTCTATTATTATTGGTCACAGATGCCTTAATCCTATTGATCTATTTGTTAACCTTAGGAAAAATTACACAATGGTCCTTCTTCTTTCTTTAATCCTCACATTGGCACATAATCTTATCAATTAGTTTCAATCCCTTCCGTATTTCACATCTAAGTATGTATATCCATGCCGAAATGTATAAATTACCCTTTTACCTATGTCTTTTACATTGAGTACCATTATGTCCCTTACTATACTTAGATGCACTAATTTGTTATGTTCACTTCTTATTACACCCCAGACATGCTATGATACTTCCAAGGTATATGTTGGGGCCTTACATAAATTCTAATAGTTTAATTAAAATCTAGAAAAATATTTAAGGTAAGACCATTAGCAAGCCTAATATGAGAATATATCTTTTTAAATTCTTGTAGACGCATATTATTCCAATATATGCGTATTCTCATATCTTCTATTTGATGATGAATATCTTCACAAATAGGACACCAAACCGTTTGCCCCAAACCAACACATATCACAAAATTTGATCCATATATCACATGATTTAATTTAGTAAGAACAACATAACAAATAAAACACATGATTTATCTAATCGCAAGACAAGATAAAAACTTTTATAAGATCTAAACTTTTCAAGATATTGAAAATTAAAGTGATCCTAAACAAATATTCTTTTGTTCAATTATCATTATCTATTATAATATCAATAATTTCTTCAAACAATGCAATAATTATCTTATTAACAGAATCTATCGAATCTAGATCGAGTCCAGTTAATCCATATAAAAATTTATCTAAGAAATCCAAAGTCATGACAAATATGCAAAAATGCATAACATAATTATATTTTCAACTTAAAGCAACTCTACCTTTCTTCCTATATCTTTTAGTATACGCCTTAGGGTAGAAAACGAAATAAGGTTATTTTGAGCTTTGTTGAAGGAGTGCCAAGAGTAGTTACCTGTTAAAGTTGGGGCTGAAATGCCCGTTAAAAGACTCAACAAATACCTAGCGAAGTTTCAGTCAAAATGCTAAGGAAATAGGTATTCTTGTTTAGTCTTATAAATTAGTTAAGATACCTACATTAACAATTACTTATATTTACTTTTTTTAGAAAACGGCAATACCAAAATTATTTATAATTCGAAAGAGTTCCATTCAATTTTATAATGTATTTGCATGAGCATATTCTAAAATATTCATGACTTATTAATTTATGATTTATTATAAAATATAATATTTCCAAATTTACTGTTATACTTCTATTAAAATATCTGTATTACTATAAGAGTATTCATATACTTCCCTCGCATTTTGCAATATAAAATATTTATTTATTTATCTTAATTATTCTCATCCCGTGAAAGCACAGGCTCTGAAGTAGTTTTATAGTAATTTAAAAGCTTTTGACTTTACGTGAGTAATGTAACAGTAGATCATCAGTAACCACGGCCATGAAAACTCGAACTGTGCTGTTGCTGTACTTAATTTTGCAGTTATGAAAAAATTCCTTGCAAAGGGATAAACAAATAAAGAATTTATGAACTCTACAGTACAGTACGGGGAAGTCCAAAACAGTGATATCATAACGAAATTAATTAGACACCTACTTCAAGACTGTAATTTTATTCGCTTTATTTATCTAACCAGAAGGTATAACCTAACATCATATCGTAACGGGGAATTCGTTAATTTTGTTGCTCAACTCACTTATTTCGTTGAAACTGTTCTGATGAAACAAGGAATTATAATCTAATATGTACTTCCATATTATTAAAGAAACCGTTTGGAAGTTTTCGAATTGGATTTATTGATGAATTTGATTTAATTATATTTATGGGATTGAATTAAATTCGATTTATACTATTTGGAATAAATATATAAATATTATAATTGAATTTAATTACACTGTTTGAACACAATAAAAATGCATTCCACTTCATATGATTTTTTTATCCTTAATTAAAAATAATATGTAATCAACGTGTGTGTATTTTGTAGTATTTTGTATATTTATGATGTGTATATTTAGAATTTTTTAAAATATTTTTTAAAAAAATTAGTTTTTTAATTTACACAATAAATCGGACTATTTAAAATGTGAATTGAATTTATAAAAAAATAAGATTTAATTACGTGGTTAAATTTAAATCATCTCTTTTTAATATTCTAAGTACATAAATTAAATTTAATTATATAAAATTAATAAGTTGAATCCAATCTATTAAATTTCAAACAGGATATAAGCCTTCGCACTCCGACGACCCAAATCTCGAACATTACATTCAATTAAAACTAATAATAAAATGAGCGAGAGAGAGAGAGCGAGAGAGAGCGTAGAATCAACATCAGAATTACAGAAAATGGACGGATGAATGGATAATTATAGAATAGGATAATAATAGGCTAATAGAAATAGGTGATCTGAGTCATCGGAACCCATCCATAAAATGTAATTATTACTTATATTAGGGTTGGTCAGGTCTTAATGAAAAATTACAATTACTCCATTCTATTTGGGGAATCGGCCAAATAATTTGTTAGGACTAATATCCGCATTCAGCGACTCCATAACTATTGTCGTCTGAACATTTGCGAGAGTGACTCCAGCAACCTCTCCAGCTCCAACAAAAGACCTCGCATGCAAAAGACGCCAACTTTTTTAACGGCTGAACCTGACATCTTCCCCATGTTAATTACTACTATTCCACTTGTTTATTGACTTACCTTAACCGCCTGCCACGGTCATCGGTCGAACGAGGTGATGAAACATCATTCATAGTGCTTGTGTACCCACCCCACATGGTAGACCCCTTGTAGCTTGGGCTACTCAGACTGTAATCAAAGATACTACTGTTATCGCTGCTGCCATTCTTAATTATGGTTTCTGCATCAGGCACTGCAAAATATAAGCGTTTTTTAACTGCACTCGTCTTCTCTCTTTCTGGGGTTGATTGTCTTTGCCTTGGTGCACTGTGTGCCCGAAGTCGAGCCTTGGCTGATACAGTTGCGGTCATGTAGTTAGGCATTGAAGTAGCACCAGGACCAAGTGGGATTTCTCTGTTTTCAGGGTTTCTGTCCTGTCTTAGGCAGCGGGGGCTAGCTGAATGGACTTGAAGTAGTGTTCTTGCTTTTGATGGGGATGGAGTGAGTGGTTCCTTCAGAGACCTAATGTTGTTGTGAGTTCTGTGAAGAGGAGAGGCAACAGAGAAGGAACTAGGTCTGTGCTGTTGGTAGGTTGCGTACTGGTGCGGTAAGTCATGGATGCTTGGGGTTGAGTACGAGTAAGGTCGAGATGTGTCCATTTCAACGGTTTTGACACACTCTCTGTTGTCGAGTAAAGCTGTACTTGCTCTGTTTTCCAATGACCTCCTTCTCGTACACCAGTCAAGTCGTCTGGGTTTCCCTTCTAACTCTCCTTCACTTGCATATGTAATTTCCTTGTGAGCACTTACCCACATTTGCTTGTGTAACTGTAACAAACGAGGATGTTTCAGATATAAAAAAAGGTTGAAAAGAAAGGACCAGTGTGATCTTCCAAACCTGATGAGAAAAGGCATAAGAAAGAGCCTTTTCACGTTTCATGGCAATTTCGCTCTTTTCCTGTTGTATTGTTTTGATTTCTTCCAATGCTTGTGGGTTGTTATTCCAATGGAGATACTCATCACAGTCACTGATCTCATCCATGGACTGCATTTTCAAATGTCAGAAATCCCAATTAAAACACCAAAGAGATGGCAGCAAGCTTGAAGAAACTGAAGCAAACGTAGAATTCATTACAATGGACTTCCTGTCTGTTGGGAGTATGCTCCATAAGTTATTGTGATTTGAGTTTCCTTCATAAGAAAGCCTCTTACGCTGATCACAGACCCGAGCTTGCACTCTGATCAATGCCTGCATGCACTCGAGAGCCATCTTTGCTCTCTGTCTTACATTATGTCCTCTCACTAAAGCTTGGAGCTTTACCAGACCCCTGAGTGCTCTAAGTGCTCTTCTTGCCTTCAGAAACACAAATTTTTGTTTAGGAAGTTGAGCAAATGAGCTTCACATACAAACATCAAGTGATTAACCTTTAAGGTTTAAGAAGGCCTCACCAGATACCCTCTAAAAGCTGTCTGTATAGCAATGGCAGCAAAATGTTGCTTGAACAAAAGGGAAGGTCTCGTAAGCCTAGCCACTTCAACTGCTGCTTGGGCAGATGCAACTGCTGCCTGAGCAGCCGCCGTAGTGGCCATGGCCACTGCTAGTGCATGTCTTTGCTTAACATCGGCAGCTTCAGCCATAGAATTAACAGTACTGGGGGTGGACGTAATCTTAGCAGCTGATGTGGTCTTGGCCTTGCCCTCAGAATGATGTATCACTGTTTCCTGATATGAACACTTCCTAAAAATCCATCTCCTTTTGCCTCTCTTCTGTCCACATAGGCAAAGAAGTGTAAGAATTAAATTACAGATTACATGAACACAGAAACTAATGGAGATAGAGAAAGGGGGTGCGTTAGTCCAACCTTTTCTTCGTCATCTTGTTCATGATCTTCTCTCCTTCTAATACTTTTCTCGTGATGATCCTTGTTAGGAGACCTGAAAACCCTTTTAACAGCACTTAACCAAGAGCTTCCTCCAACCTTCCCCATGAAAACATGCACAAACCAGAGCAAAACTTACCTATGGGTATGCAAAAGTAAGAGCACAAGTCTTTAAAAACAAAATGCCATCTCGATAAGTTGTTGGTATCTTTAAATGCACAAGTCAGAGAAACATTAATGAAAGGGCATGTAAAAGAAAAACAAAAAATTATTGCAGGCCTGCAAGAGGGGTAGAGCTAGTCCATGCATTCGGGAACATGGTCTGTTTTCATAATGAATCTAAATGTTAACAGGTCAAATATATAATGCTAAAAGAGTTAGTGTTTTCTTGTGGCATATATCTAAATGAAGGACATCAATGAAGCTTTGTGTCAGTCGACAGTCGGAGACAACATGAAAAGAGTGAGTAACCTCGAGAATGCTGAAAGCCGGAGATGCAAAGAGAAGCGAAGGAGAGAGAATAGAGAAGAATAAGGGTTGGTGCTTTTGCTTTTCATTTTTGCTCTGTAAAAAACAACTGAGAAATTCTCCTGGTTTCTACTTTGCTTTCACGTGTTGGCACTCGTGAAACTCCATAACAAGCAACAACTATGGCATTTTACGGGGATTTGGGAAATTAAGAGGAACGAGGGAGAAGAATTTGAGGACTCTAAGAATGAGTTACCCCATAGCACTTTTGTTGATTGCCTATAGCTATGCTAATAGAGGAGTCTGGAACCTGAATTGTATTTGCGGTTTGGGATTCGTACACCGGTCAAAGTGCAAGTTTTTATATTTTTATTCTTGGCTTTAACTGTTCTTTTGTCTTTCTTCTTTGGTTTGGTCAGTAATGTGTGTATGTGCGCAGGTAACGGGAATGTGTAGTTTGCCTTGGATTCTTTTTGGCTTGCTTTGGTAGGACGTCCTCAGTATCATTATTAAAATGACAGCTGAAACTACAAGCCATTTCTTATTTGCGATTCTGAAACAATTTGGTGTTGATAAAGATGTAAAGAAAATGAATGGTAGTGTATCCGGTTGGTTCTTCCTAGCAAGTCGGTTTTTACTATTGCAGATAAGCTGTGGATGTAATGCACGTATGTGTTCTTGAGGGAAAGGGAAGGATTTTTGAAACAAGTGATTTCTACAGCTCAGGTATTCTGAGTGGGACAAAATGCAGCAACCAGCTTCTTAGTTATTCCATAAGTTGATCCAATATCGCACATGTATAGTATGTGATCGTTTAAGAGCCTTCAATTTTAAGCTAACATCTTGAAACTCCACTTGAATAATTTTCCTAAAAAGCCAGATCAAATGAAAAAGAGTTCTATTTTGTCACACATTATAGAAATGTCCCTTCTGCTCCTAATCACTTAATTCTAATATCCCGTTTAAAAAGATGAATAAATGAATTAAATACATTATATCCTTTTTCTTCCTAATCACTTAATTCTAATATGCCGTTTAATTAAATACATTATATGTCCCTTTGGCTTCTCACTTCTCCGTTCTATTTCTCATTCACTTCTCTTCTCCCCTTTCTATTTATTCTCATTTTTTCATTAAAAATCTACTCAAAACTCCTCTAAATTTATATTTTTTAGAAGTTTCTATCATTTAAGGTAAGATTAACAGGTATAGATGTTAAACTTATTAGCTTGTCACTCGTAAAGAGAGAAGGGGATGAGAGAGGGGAAAAAATAGTTCTCTACTTTATGACCTCAGTTTCCAAGTAGTCTTTCTTTTATTTCGATTTCAAGTTAGTAAACATACCTCAATGGGTTATTGAGTTACCCATTGGATTAAAAATATTAAGTACGGGAAACTATATAAACTTATGAATTTTGGGGATATTGGTATATTGAGTAAAATTAATACCTGAATAAGAGTAGAAAAGTGAAATATACTAATTTGAATATAAGTTGGACTAAAACTTTTAATTTATTAAAAATGATTAAGGTCAATAGGGTTAACTGTTTATTTACTATATCTGTTCTTTTAAATACTTATAATATATTTAATTTATATTTTGTGCTTTGAAATTTATCTTGTTTACTATAAATTCGAGGCTTAGGTGTGACACCAAAAAGATTATAAGAATATCACTATGATAAATAAGGATTTACATACTTAAATAAGGAAGAATATCACTATATATAATCATATCCTTTCGAACTCATGGTGGTAAAAAAACAAAAAAAGAAAATTGAGTTTGAAAACAAGATCACAAAATTAAGGAGTAGAGTGAGCTTTGATAAATATATTAGTAATTTAGTCTTAAGAGGAGATATAAACAAGATCAACTATATCATAATGAACATGTTGATGCACAAAGAGACAATCAATCTCAATATATTTTGTACCTTCATAAAAAATATCATTATGGAAAATTGCATAGCACTTTGATTATAAAAATGAAAAGAAGTAGATGATGGAGACAAAATTCCTATACTATAAAGTAACTATCAAAGCTATAGAAACCTAGAAGTAGTATTAATAAGAGTTTGATATTCCCCTTTGATACTAGATGGAGAGACAATGATTTGTTTCTTGCTATGCCAAGAGATAAGTGAATCACCAAGTAAGAAACAATAATAAGTAGTAGACAGAAAAACTGTAGGATCATTGGTCAATCATCATCTAAGTAATAGCAATTGAATAGAGTATGGTTTAGAGGAAATAGAGTGCCTTTGATGTAATGAAAAATATGAAGAACAACCGTATGACGAGTGACATGAGGAGCTATCATGACTTGACTAATAATGCGGATAATTTAAATAATATCAAGATGAGTGACAGTAAGATACATAAGAGTTACACATATAAGGTTACATATATACCTCTTTAGTGGGATATCCATTTAAGAAGGCATTATTGACATCCATCTAAAATAAAGCCCAATGCTTAATAGTAGCAGGAGTAATGAGAATATGAATAGAAATCATACAAGCTATATGACTGAAAGTTTCCTTAATCTCATATTACTGAATGAAACCTTTAGTTATAAGTCAAGCCTTATATCATTCTATTAAACCATCAACCTTGGTCTTGAATTTATAAACTCATTTATAGCCAACTACATATTTTTCCATAGGTAAATCAACCAAATCTTATTTACGAGTAGAAATAAGTGTATTAAGTTTTTCCTCCATTACTTTTTGCCATAATTGATTAGTGTTAGCATCACAATAAATGCAAGATTCATAAAAAGAAATAAGATAAAAATAATAATGATAATCAGGAAGAGTGATATTAGGTTGACTTACATGAGAATAATGATGAAGTAGATGATAAAAAAAGGAATGAATAGTAGAAAAGAAGGTTGAGGATCCATAAGAGGAAGATCAATAGGTGTAGGTAAACGCAGATAGAACTGGTTAAGCAATTTGGACTTGCAGAATAGTCATCAAGAAATAAAAAATAGTCAGATCCTTAAGGAAGGAAGGATGTGAAGTGATTATAAAGGTAGATAAGGAAGCAAACATCTTATGCTCCTAAAAATTAACATGTTGAGAAATACGAAGATGTTGAAAAAGAGGATCCCAAAATTGATAATCCTTATGTTCATTGGCATATCCTAATAAACAACACAGTCAGCCTCCAAGTTCTAATTTAGTGCATCCATATGAATCAAGATAGACAAAACAAGTAAAACCAAAAAATTTGAAGATTGCAATAATCATCACAATAAACATAGAGATTTTTATAAGGGAAATATTATTGATGATAGGAGAAGGGATACGATTAGTTGTAGGAACTACTATAAGAGTTACTTCACCCTAGAAAGGTTTAGGACAAGAAGTGTTAAGTCAAAAGGACTTTACGATGATTAATTTTGATGACAATCAAATAATAATAATGTTAGAAACAAATGAACATTTTTAACAAGTATGTTAAGTGTG
>JANZXP010000194.1:11107275-11121065 GCA_027576715.1 Erythroxylum flavicans | reverse complement strand
TTCAGTTTAAGTAACAAAATGTTTTGAAAAAGAAAAAGTGGGCCCACATTTATGACCATTGATAAGAGTTTTAAATTAAAAAAAAAGTATACCGAGTTTTTAAATGGTAAGTGACGTGACACGCCATTCTCGCGGGGCACAGATTCAGGTATCACCATCGATATCGGGTTCGAATCTAGCGGGAGTGGGGTGTTACACAAAGTGGTAGAGAAATAGAAAATTTGAGTTTGGAAACAAGATTGTGAAATCAAAAGTAGAGTGAGTTTTGATAAATATATTAGCAATCTGGTTCTGAAAGGAGAGAACAACAAGATTAACTATATTATAATGACACACAAAATAATAATCTATTTCAATATATTTTACACATTCATGAAGAACATTATTATGAGCAATTCACATAGCACTTTGATTATCGCAATAAATAAGAGTAGTAGATAGAGATAGAATGTTCATACTTAGAAGCTTAAAAGTAGTATCAATAAGAGTTTGATGTTCAACGTTGGTACTAGATCAAGAGACAATGATTTACTTCTTACTGTGACAAGATATAAGTGAATCATCAAATAAGAAGCAATACATAGTAGTAAACTGATAGTTTGTAGGATTACCGATGCAATCAACATCTGAATAACCTTGCAACTGAAGAGAAGATGAGTTGGAGTGATGAAGACCATAAAACAGGATACCTTTGATGTACAAAGAGTACGGAGGATAGTTGTATAATGAGTGGTGCAAGGAGTTGCCATGTATTGAATAAAAATGTGAATAACATAAGTAATATCGGCCCGGCTCAGCCTAGCTCGACCTCAGTTTAGGATGACTCGTGGCCTAAAGGGCAAGATAGGTAGGCTCAGGGCCTGGCTCTACCAACCCAGGCCAAAATCGGGTGGGGTCGGGTCCTTTTTGACGTCTCTAATCACAAGTAGAAAAATGGTGGAATTGAATTTAGCAAACCAAGCACAAGTAACTAGTTTAAGTATATTCAAAGCCTTTCAAATAATATAGACTTTATCTAGAGAATGATTATAGCTAGGAGGAGGTTGCATACATACATTTTTAGTGAGATCTCCATTTAAGAAGGCATTCTTAGTATCCATCTAAGGTTTAAGTCTGTACAAAGCCTTTCAAAGAATAAAGACTTTATCTAGAGGATGATTATAGCTAGGAGGAAGTTGCATACAAACCTCTTTAATAAGATCTCCATTTAAGAAGGCATTCTTGGCATCCATCATAGGGTTAAATGGTTAATAGCAGAAACAAAAATGAGATTATAAATAGAAATGATATGAGTTATAGGAGCAAAGTCTCCTTACAATTAATCCTATATTCTTAAGTGAAATTTTTAGCTACAAGCTAAGCCTTATATCATTATACTAAACCATCAATCTTGATCTTAATATTACATATATATATATTTACAATTAACTATATATTTTTCTATATGTAAATTAATCAAATCTCATGTATGAGTAGAAGTAATTGCATTGAGTTTTTCTTCCATAACTTTTTTATTATAAAGGATTAGTAATAGCCTAACAAAGTGTCAGGCTCATAAAGAGAAATGATATGTGTAAATTGGATCGTATTTTAGGATATAGTTTGATATGTGTCTAGTCATTAATTCAATTATTTAGTATGTGTTTAGGTTAGAATTGTGTTAGTTTGTTAATTATTTATGTTTTAAGTGTTTTAAGGATTAGTACAATCTTTTGAGCTTAAATATTATGTTTTTGAGTTACATTGATGTGTTTGCTAGTGTTTCAGGCTCAATATTAAAGCAAGGAGGAGTTTCAGAAGACATTCAGGCTGAAACAATGGCAGGCCACAATCTTGACAGAAGCTCCAGGAATGGCCCATCATGACAAAAGGATTAAATGTGAGCCACGATTTTGGTCTGTGTCCGATAGACACACAGATTCTTACGAACTTGACATTTCGATAGACCTTTTGGATCTTTCAGACCCCAAAAAAGCCCTAGAGTTACCCAAAACATAAGAATCAATTTAAAGAACAACAAGAGAAGAAAAAAGAGCTTTTTTATGCAGCCACTTTTGGAAACCTTAAGAGAGAAAGAGGAAGAGGAAGAGAAGAGGAAGAGGAAGAAAGAGGAAAAAGAAGTGGTCTCGAAGTGCTTCTCAGATCAGGAGGTTTCCCGACGCTACTACCTTCCCAGATCATCCATTTTAAGTTTCTATTTCCTTTTAGTTTCAATTTTATACAAGAATGTTTGTGATGTTTTAACTCTTCTTTGGGATTTTATTTTGATTTAATGATAATTTAGTTGATTGCATTTATTATATGAATGTTGTGATATGATTGAATTCTTGTATAATTCGGTAATAAACTGAGAGGGTGAACTGAATAAAAACAATTAAATCGGATTAATGAGAGTTAGGTGATATAATAGAAACCGTGACAAATCATATTAGTAATTGTGCAGAGAGAGATCCCGTGTGATATTCCGATAGCTTATTATAATGCTTCAAAATTAATTAGGGTTTGGATAATTTGTGAATTGAGAGATTACAGATTTTATAATACAATTGGGGTTTATAAATTAGGGTTTAATGGTTATAACTTGAAAGAAAGTAATCAGGCTTAGAATCGTCTAGAACCGTTACCCTATTAACACCTAATCAGCTAGGTTAGCCTTAATAATTGATAAAATCCCCTTTCTCATAACTTGGAAAATTCTTTGATTGAATTCCATTATACGTGCTTGTTGCTCAATTATTAATTCCTTTATGTTTAACTTTTCATTTAGTTCGTTGAATTCAATTCTCATATTTACTTCACATTGCATTGTTTATTTTTAGTTTCATATCTTTTCAGCCTTAGATTTTTAAGATTAGATTAATCCCCCTCCTCGTGGGATCAACACATTTTATACTACAGTCGCGACTTGTGCGCTTACGGTATTTGAGGACTTATAAATTTTAAAGCTTGAACGACACAATCAAGAAACAATAATAGAATAACAATGATAATTATAAAGAGTGATATTAGGTTGACTTATATGAGAAGAACGACAAAGTTAAGGATTAAAAGATTAAGGTCCACAGGAAGAAGATCATCAAGTATGGATAGAGCTGGACCAAAAATGTTTAAAAACTGTACCTGAAAGGCAGTAGGACCAATAAGGAAGGTAAAAGATGAAGTGACTCTAAAGGCAAATAAGGAAGAAAACATCTTATGTTCGTAAAAAGTGATATGATGAGAAATACGATTACACTAAAAAAAAAGGATCTCAATATTAATAACCCTTATGTTTAATGCTATACCACAAGAAATAACATAATCGGGCTTGATGTTTTAATTTGGTATATTCATGTGATTAAAGATGGACAAAACAAGGGGAGCTGACTCAAAGATTGTGATAATTAAGATAATGACCATAAAGGAAAATATTATTGATGATAGGAGAAGGGATGTGATTAATTGTATAAATTGTTTTAAGAGCGACTTTACCCTATAAAGATTCAAAATAAGAAGATGACATAAAGAGAGATTGAATAGTTTTCAAAATATGTTTTTGTGTTCTGCTTGGCATTCTATTGAGAGGTACTAGGACATAAACATTAAACAATAGTGCTATAAGTAGTAAAAATGGCAAAGGTAGTGTCTCAATATTCTATGATATTATTTATACTAAAATTTTTGATATTATAAGAAAATTGTGTTTCAATCATATTAGCAAAATAAATACAAATTACAAGCAATTTAAAACCATTTTTACAAGATAAATCCAATCATACTAAGATAGTCATCAATAAATATTACAAAATATCAAGAATCAATATAGTAATATTAGGAAAAAAGCTCAAATACCATATTAAATGAGATCAAATGGTGTATAAGAAATAGTCACTAACATTAAATGGAAAAGTATGATGTTTTGAAAGTTGATATGAATCACAATCAAATTGATCATGTGTAATAGATCCTAGACATCTACTGGAAATCAAAGTTTGTAATTTAGAAGACGAAACATAGCTAAGACATAAGTGCCAAACATTAGAAGTAGTGATAGTAGTAATAACTCTAGATGGGAACTACAAAAAGCAAAGCTCAAATAAACAACTAAATTTACTTCTTTTCCTAAACATGACTTGACTTGAAAAGTTACATTAGTAATAAATTCACATAATTAAATATTGAAACAAAGCTTAAGAGATAGTTTAGACAGATAAAAGTCATTAGATAAAAATAAATGTGATTTAGAAATATTGTTTACATATTAAATATGTAAAAGATAATTATTAACAGTGTGAACAATTAGTATATGAAAGAGATTGCAAATAGAACTAAATAACTTACACTCAGAGGTCATATAATTTACAACAAGAAAAATTAAATAACTAAGAAGTAAATTTACCTGGAGTTAAAAACAAGATAGAATATATAGTAGTAATAGAATTAGGTTGTATCTATTAAAGAATAGCTTAGATTTCTTTCAAGAAAAAATGAGGAGAAATATCCTCAAAAGTAGAACCCTCAGTGGAAGCAGCAGTAGTAGAAATACTTAAAAGATTGAGACTTATTATAAGATTTTGTTAAATTACCTTAGTAAGAATTCTTATTCTTAACTTCAAAAGAGGGAAAAGTAGAAATATAATGCCCCTTTTTTTGCAATATTTATATATCCTTTAGAAGAAATAGAAGTGGTCGAAGTAGTAGAAGAACCAATAAAAATCACATATAAAGAAGGGAGAAATTGTACAAAGAGTGTTAAGTTAGGTATCTTCATAAAGTAACTCTAAAATAACTATGTCAAGTTTAGGTTGCGGAGTGTAGGGAAGAAAAGTAGCACTAAATGACTGAAACTCAGCATAAAGAATCATAAGTAAACGCCATACACATTGTTCATGACGAAGAGTAGAATAAATTTCTACAGAGGCTACATTAGATCAAATTAGATTACAAGCTGAAAATTGGTGCAATGAAGTTTGCAACTTTGAAACATAACTAATAATGGTCTAATCAGGTTATTTATGCATATGATGAAGGTGTTAATAAAGTTGAAAATGATGAACATGATAAAGCTAGAAATGATGAACATCATCTAAAATTATATAACATGTCTATTGAGGTGTTCTTGGCATTATATATTTTGTTTCAATACCACATTCTTGCAAGCATCTAGCAAAAGGCCCTGGATTCCTTCGACCCTCATCATAATGCCCATAATACTCTCCACCTCTGTCAAAATTAAGTACCTTCTTTTCTTCCCCTTTTGAAGCTCAACATTTGTCTTGAAAATCTTAAATGCTTCCAAAGACTCAGATTTTTCACAAATGAGCTCCACATAACCATACCTGGAAAAATCATCAATAAAAGTGATGAAGTATTTATAACCACCCATAGCAGGTGAAATAAATGATCCACATATATTAGTATGAATCAACTCCAACAATTCTAAGCTCCTATCTATTTTGCTTTTTCTAACGTTGGCAGTTAACTTTCTTTTAATACAATCAACATAGGCAGTGAAATCTGAAAAATCAAGATCTTGAAGTACACCATCTTTTACCAATCTCTTCATTCTGTCTTTAGAAATATGGCCTAAATGTTTATGCCATAACATAGAAGATCTCAAATCAAATCTCATACGTTTCGAACCAATAACAGTACTAAGAGAAGAGGAAGAGGTAACAGTAACAACATCATTCAACTCAAGTTTGTATAAATTTTCACATAAAATTCCATTTCCCACCAAAAGAGAGTTACGATACAAAATCAGTTTTCGAGTTCCAAAAAGAAAACTATAACCTAGTCTATCCAAAATGGATACAAAAATCAAACTCCTCCTAATAGAGGGTAAATAAGCGACATCTGTAACACCAAAAGATATCTTATATTTAACTGCAGTTCAACTATCCCGAAAAATTCGACTTGACTTTGTTATCATCTCCCATGTATAAATGTTGTTCAGAACTAGTTGGCCTTCTTCGACTTGTCAGTTTTTGCAAGGAATTCGTAACATAAATTGGTGCTCCAGTATCTAACCACTAAGTATCTAAGGGTAAATCAATAACGTTGGACTCTAAACAAACCATTACATGACAATTACCTTCTTCTCTAAGTGAGCTTTGAGTTTTTGACAATCAGCTTTCTTATACCCAAAACTCTGACAAAAGTTGCACTTCCCTTTAAAGAACTTATTCTTCTAAATAATAAAAGAAGTGCCCTCCTATCCGCTTCCTTGAGGAGTAATAACTTTCTTCTTAAAAAGCCTTTGGTCACTTGAGCTATTACGAGTGAACTTTCTCTTTTTAGAATTGTTGTGGTTGTCATCATAAAGATGCTTCTTGCCTTTCCTTTGTTCATGTCATCCTTTTCCTTGGAAAGAATAGCAATCATCTCCTCAACAGTCCATTGCTCTTTCTGAGCATTATAGCTTGATCTGATCGAATCAAATTTAGAAGGAGAGTTCCCTTCACAAACAATACTATGTAATCCTCATCAAGGTCCATACCTATAGCCTTAAACTTATGGTAGCAACCTATGAGCTTGTCGATGTGAGCCCTAATGTCACTTGTACTATCATAAATGGTATGATAAAACATGTTTAAGTATTCATTCTTTGAAAACTTCATATACTTCTTCTTAATGGTAGCAAGAAAATCTTTTGCATTATTCGCCTTGGGAATACTATCACGAATGGATTCATCCATGTGATACCTCATAATCATCAAACAAAATCGGTTATAGTATTACCCTCCTTATAGGATTTTCTTTCCTTCTCAGTAGCATCATCAGCAAGTTTTGGTAGTGGATCAATTCTCAAGGCGAAGTCCATTCGCATGATAGTCAAATTCATCATGAAATATTCATCCCACTGCTTGTGGTTTGCTCCATCATTGTCAATATAGCAGAGACTCTCAGATTGCTTAAAGCTGAATGAGTACCAAGAGCAATAACTATGATATGCATGTTAAAACATAATCATGCAATTCGTGCTCTTTTTATTAAAATTAATTATAACATTCATGCTAGAGTTCCTTAAATAAATATAGAACTCATTCACAGGTAAGAACAATTTATTAAATATTACAACCAAATCATCAATATACTATCGAAAGGATAGAAAATTGTGCGGTTCATAATATTTCAATAAAATTTCTTCACCATATTAAGCATCCTACTAAGTAGTAATTATCGACAGGATAATTAATTACCCGTATGGATCTTAACATTTTTTTAGAGAAAAAACACAAAATTTTAAACATACATTAATATTTTAAAAAAATTCCTCATCATAAATAGTTTCACACCCTCAATTCTACAACAAGTAAAAATAAGCATTCATTATTGTCAACAAATAATCATATTTATGCCCTAATAAGATTAAAACAATTAGAATTATCAAATAAAAATTACTAATTAATCTTGTGCATAACATATGGGAAAAAGAATAAAAAATGGAGCAAAAATGAAAAAATGGTCCAAAAAGGACCTTGTATGCCCCCCTTAAATAAAAAAATTATACAGGGTCGTGTGCGCTGGTTGCCCATTGTACGGACTAGACGGGTAGACCCTCGCACAGTACCTGGCCGGGACACTGCGTCTTCCCCAAACTGCACCCGCGGGTCGACCTGCGATAAGTTCCTCTCCTAACCTCCGTTTTTGACAATTTTTTAGGCTTTTTCTTCCATTTTTCAAGCTCTATAGATTTCCCATATCCATTTCAGCCAAAAGTGCTCCAAAATCTAAAAATATCAAACCCATTGTGGCCATTGAAGAAAACATGAAGTCTAAGGATGATATGAATTATAGTTTAATAGGCCAATATATAGTTATTAGGGTACTACCATGTGCCTCAAATGCAATTAGTAAATTATTAGCCATCCCATTATGATTATTAAACATATATTAAGTAATTCGATTAATGGTTATGTATATGGAGTTAATGTTGTGATTATATTAGTCCACATATATTTCTAACATAAATTCCATTGAGTATTTTTAATTATAGAACATGGCATTTTAATGATATAATTATTGTTTTTAGAACATGCTATTCTAGCTATATCTCCCTTCCTTTAATGTTAAAGAACTCATATTCTAACTTTTAATTGTAGAATTCTTATGCCTTTAATATAACATGCCAAATCATCTTATTTTCTTTTTCTAGTAATTAAAAAAACTCAATTAGCATTTGTTCCTCATCCTAACTTCAGTTTGAGTCCCCATATACTAAAAAAATATTAAAAAATCTTTTTTCAAACATACTCTGTAGTACCCCACTTCCACCGAGCACGTATCCGTATATCCCGAGGACATTCGGACACACACCTTGTGAAAGCGATGCACTAGAGCAGTCAAACAAAACTCTTTGCAAATTTCTTTTACTCAAACATTACATGCATTTTTTGAAAAACTCATAATCATTTCGACCCATTTTATTTATAAACATCACCAATTACAAATGTCATCACAACCTCACACTTGATCAAACATTAAACACATTTTCAGAATTTCAATAATCTTTTAGGCCCATTACAAAAATACAAAATGTCTTTTAACATAACAATTATTACAAATATATTTCATTTATACAATAAATGAAGCTTGCTAAATACAATATTTAATAAAAATTTTATAGAAAACAAATGCATACGCCAACTGATCCCAACTTTTGTCTCTTACTCAAATGCACCAGTTAGACTCTAGTTGGTCTAACTGAGTGTCTTCTTGGAGCCTGAAAAATATGTTACAAATTTTGGGTGAGTTTTGTGAACTTAATGAGTGGACCATCCTTGATGGCTCACTCAATCACATAACACATTAGTTCATGTAATCATGTAATTCACATAATTTCACTAATCAACATGTTGAATCACATACACTTCATATTCACTTAATTCCTATTTCACATAAAAAATCATTCAAACTATAATGCTCATAAGACTCACTTTCAATTGTTATTGTTGCGACTGAGTGCCTGTAACTGTCCCGTATCTATTGTGAATACCGGGCTCATTAATAAATGTCCCTTATTTATTAGGGATATAGGCCTCATTTTACATAGTGAGCCAGAAGCTCTTACCACATTCTGGGCTTTAAGCTCTTTTTCAGTGGCTCCTCCGATCACAACAACCTTTATCTTTCATGCATTCATGTAATGAAATGTACTACATTCATATATTTTCAAACAATCACTAGTGCTCAATTTTCCAGATTCACCTTCATATATATTCATCGGATCGATGTATTCAACATTAATGTTGAGATTCACTTATTTTAGTCCAATTCACATACAATAAGCACTTCCTATGTTCTCACATTCATCAAACTCCTCAGAATATTAATGTCCAAAAATGTATTAATCACATTCACATTCAATAGTAATTCAATACAAAAATTTAAAACAGAACAAACAATGAAAGTGAGACCATCTAGGTCGACTCATAGTATGCTCCAGATTAGCATTAGCTTCTATGATCGGGAAATGTCTGGATGCAAATATTGAATCCTGTATATCAATTTCATGCAACACATATAGTGCACACACATTATTAATTGCACAATCACATAAACATTTCATTATACATATATGTGTATGTGTAAGGTATAATGCATGCTCATATTGACAATCCCAGGTATATTTACTTTATTCACATCTCATAATCAATTAACATCTTTCAATCATTTCTTTAATATCTAATGCGCTTTATTTTCTTTACTCATCTCATTCATCATTCTCTAGGTTCACTTAAGATCTCATTCAAGTCTAGTTACCTCATATGGAAGCACCCTAGCATTGATTGGTTCAAACTTCACTCAAAAGACTACTCTTTTTCTCTTTAGGTCTGGTCATGATCGCGGTGTCCCTATCATGATCTTGATAGAAACTTTTTCTGGCCAGGCCATGATCATGGTTTCCCTGCCACAATCGTGACTTAACCTTATTTTATCAGGCCATGATTGTGTTGTAAGGGCCACGATCGTGCCCTACACTTTTCTTCCTTCATCCACACGACTTTAACACTTATACAAACATCAATTCTACTTCAAATTTTCCTGAATTCATAAGCATTAATGCAATTTCATTCCACACTAATTCAAATACCAATTTAATTGCATTAAACTCTCAACTTCTCTACTTATTTAGTTCAATATTTCAAACTTAATCTCATCATTCATGAAATCTAATCTCCTTTCATACTGTGTCTTATTCATAAAGAATCAAACAATTCATTCATTATGTTATGTCCTCATTTAACACTAAACATTTCACATTTAGATTCATTACCTTCAAACATCCTTTTCCTTAAAGATATAACATCAAGATCAATCAAAACTTATTACACATTTAACCAACTTTTCCAACATCGTTTATGCTCCTTTTAAGTCCCAATTAAGTCCAAAAGCATCATAATTATATAACTCATCCTTAATTGGTTCAACCATTGCATAATCATCACATTACCATGAAAAATCACTGCCCACGATTGTAGCCTACCCTGCCACGATCATGACAGAAACAAATTTCCCAATATTCTTGCGGTTTTCCAGTTTTTCTAATTATAGATTTTTAGGTCAGTTTTGTAGGACCATTTTGACCTAGACAAAGAGGTTTTTAGGCAACATTTTCTCCTAATAAAATGTTTCTCTATGTCTTAAATTTCTAAAGAACACAAATTCATGCATTTTGGATCAGTATCATGCAAGTTATAATCAAAATACTACAGACTATTCTTATACCTTGATAGAACACCATTTTCAACTTCAAGCCAAGTTTCAAGACTCTTAAGGATAAAAATCATCCCATTTGGATGTCTAAAATTCAATATATGGCGAAAATACAGATGTATGTTCAATAAAACACTGCATATAACATACTTCAGCACACCTTTAACTTCATTTTCACCTAGTTCATCTCTTTTGCTTAGTCTATTATTTCTAACTCATGTCCTCATTATTTCCTTTTCATTCCTACTTCCACTTCAACTCAATATCATACACAACAATTCATGATTTATGTTTGATCATTAACCTAAAAACAGAACATATAGCATTCATTCATAAATCAATTTTCTGCACTTCTTTCAATCCCATGTTATGACTCATTCTAACTCTATATCCTCTCTATATCAATCTATGAATCATTAATCATCATACACATAAAAGAAAAACATGAACATACCTAGGTTTTCTTATTTACGCCCAACTTACATATATATACAATTCTTCATGATCATGATCAAAATTCTCAAATTACACATCAAAATGCTTTATTTAACACTACCCATAAAGATTAAAACTCAACTTACTTGATTTAACTCTAAATCCTTCTAGATCACACCAACCCTAGCTTTGTAGACAATCCACGTACATCACCATTTGAAGGTGGGAGGTTGGGTCTTTTGTGAGGAATGAGAGAGAGAGTGCAAGATGATGGTAGCAAATGAAGGGTGAAAGTGAACTTCAACTTTGATGATGGTGGAGAGAGTATCGTGGAAGTGAAGAAGAATAAAGAAGATGAGAAGAAGAGTGTCAAAGAGAAGAGGAAGAAAAGCAAGAATGAAAGGCAACAATTACATCGGTCTTTCACATAAGAGAGTCGTGAGTTATATGCATGGTGTGGCAAGTGACACACGTCCAATTCCCATTGGTTTAGAAGATGTTTTTTCATTAACTAGTCCAATCAATCTTCAATTTCTAGTCCAATTGTCTCCAAATTCCAATGACATATGTCATTAAATCCAAATATTATTTATAAAAATTTTCATTTCCATTTAACTCTTATTTCTACTACCATTTATCGATTACCCTGTCACTTGGCATTTTCCTAGTCCAAAAATACTTAAAAATTCTCAAATTTCTCCAAAAATTCTAAATTAATAATTTATTTCACCAAATCAATTTTCAGAATAAAATATTCACTATCCACATCATAATCACATTAAATCAATCATTTATACCCGAAAAATGTCAAATAAGTGCATGAACAAATTATTGTAATGTATGCAATGATCAAATTCATGTGTATGCATGTTATATTATGCACGAGTATAAAGTGCATTTCTCTTTTATCTCATTGTTAGTTCTCATGTATGGTATTTCTGGGCTCTAACCCTAATATGGGAATGAGATATTACAATATGAGTGAGTCTTTTGTTATGAAAGACTTAAGACCAACAAGACAGAGTCTTGGCATGAGGATCATTCGTGACAGAAAGGCCAAGAAGTTATGGCTATCACAAGAGAAGTACAATGAAAAAATACTTCAGAGATTCAACATAGACAAGGTTAAAGTTGTAAGTACACCTCCTAGAATGCACTTTAAGTTGAGTAGGAAGTAGTTTCCTTCAAATGAGAAGGAAAAGGAAAATATGCAAAGAGTTCCTTATGCTTTAAATGTGAGTAGTTTAATGTATGTTATGGTTTGCATTAGGCCAGATATTGCTCATGCTGTTGGTGTAAAATCCAGGAATAGACCATTGGTATACTGTGAAATGGGTTATGAGATATCTTCATGGGACATCTACTGTGAGTCTTTGTTTTGGAATAGGGAAGCCTATTCTTTCAGGTTACTCTGATTTTGATTTAGCAAGAGATGTTGATATAAGAAAGTCTACCTCAGGCTGTTTGATTACCTTTGCAGGGGGAGCAGTAAGTTGGCAATCCACGTTAGAAAAATATGTTGCTTTATCTACCATAGAAGCAGAGCTTATAGTTATTGTTGCGGATGAAGATATTTGTGAGGGAACTTGGATTTATTCAAGAGAGGTATATGTTACATTATGACAGTCAAAGTGCGATGCAACTAGCTAGGAATTCCATATTCGATAGTAGATCAAAACATATTGATGTTAAATACCATTGGGTTAGAGATGGTTTAGATTCTAAGTTGATTGAACTTCGAAACGTACATACAAATGATAATTGTTCTGATATGATGACTAAGTCTTTGCCAAGAGGGAAGTTTCAGATATGTTGTTTGATCGTCGGGACGACGAGCACCTCCACATAGTCGGGAGGGGGAGATTTGTTGAGCTGTGGATCCTATCCTAGATGGAAAAACCCATGTCTTGTCCCCTCCCATGACTTTTACTTGTTTTTAATCTTCTACATATTAGCTTGTTCTTCAATCGTGGGAGTCGACATAATAGAAGGAAGAGAGAGCAAAAATAGTTGTAACATTTTTGGACGACCAGATTCACTTTTCTTCTAGATCCACACTCATCTACCGTTGGATCGAGCTGAACATTTAGGAGTATGTTCTTGAGAGTCTCCTCTACATTCTGAACGGTCACTTTTTCATTTTGAGCTCTGGATGTTTAGATCAGAGCCTCGGAACAGTGACACATTTTTGGTGATTTCTCTCCTTTTATGTTCCTAACAATGTTATCTTGTGTAGTTGCTTATTCCTCTTATTGATGCTAAGATTGTGTCTTTCAAAAGAGGGTATTTGTACACATTTTAACTTAGTGGAGCTATTTTTTGGATTGGAGGTCCCGTGGTTTTTACCTTTGCTTTGAAGGGGTTTTCCAAGTTATAAATTTCGGTATCATTACTGTTGGATCCCGTTTTTAGGATTTTGATATTTTTATTTTATTTTCTTTATTTTATTAAATTATGAAGCACAAAAATAAATTAGAATTTATGAATTAGAAATTTTTAGAGTTTAATATGGTATATTATGACTTTTATAAGGTGGTATGAATTAAAAGAAGGAGTTAGTAGGAAATTCCTTTAATGAAAAAGGGCAAAATTGGAAGAAAATTTTGTCTTAAGTTAATAAGACAAAGAAGAGAAGATGTCGTGAGTGTTAAGGAAAG
>JANZXP010000194.1:11073687-11092640 GCA_027576715.1 Erythroxylum flavicans | reverse complement strand
TTAACAATTATCAAAGACAACTTCATTCAATTCAACAAAATAGGAGTTTTGACAAAATAGTTCAAAAGCAATCCCTAAAACAAAATCATCCTAACATGGTCTCCATAACATCATCAACATTGAAATAAACCATTTTACAAAGAATAGAAGAAGTAAAATTGATAGAAAATTGAATAACATGACTCCTCTTCTTTGCCAAAATCTGGAAATTTTGGTGTTGATGTGCTATTTTGCCCAATCTTGATGATGACTTTTGCTTTCAATCCTTCCCCAAGGCTCCAAACATATGTTCTTCACTCCAAAGATGGTATTTCTACAGAAGGGTTTCGTCCTCCTCCAAGACAGAGGCTTAATGATGCTTAAATAGTCCCGAAACTCTAAGTTTAATGAAGCCCCGCATATTGTCTCGACCCACGATCGTGGGAATTGGTCACAAATGCACTCCTTTTTCCCCTCCTCTTGATTTCTAGCTTAATCTCTAAGTTGCTTCATCTTCCTTCCTACAAAAAAAAATAGACAATTCTTACCCTAAATTAATATTAAACACAAAAAGAACAACATTGGAAATCAAACTAAGTAAAACTATACAGAATGAATCCTAAACTATAACAAAAATCAACACGTATGCAACAAAACACATGTCAATTACATAGAAAAACATAGAATAATGCACACCTATCAACATCCCCATAACTAAATCTTTGCTTGTCCTTAAGCAAAATAAATACAACCTCTCAATTATATCATTTCATCTTCACAAAGATCAAAATGTATGATCCCTTAAATTCAGGTCAACTCAAATATCAAGTTAATATACATATCATGACTACCTTTTCATTGATGTATATATGCAAACTCAACAATTGACACCTTCACTAAAAGATAAGTAAAGATGCAAAATGAATTTTCCTCATGGTTTTCACTCATTTCTCTCAAGTGTTTAGTGGTTAGTATTTCTCTCAAACTTCCAATAAGAAACTACACTACCATAGGCTTGCTAACACACCAATTCTCCTCTATAATGGTTTCATGCATAAATAAATCAAAAGGAGTTATTTAGGGTTGTAATGTGGTAAGGGTTAAGGTGGGTAAAGAGGGAAAAAGGGTTAAACATAAGCATTAGTAAAGTAAAAAGTGGATAAGTTTGGGATAATCAGAACTTACTTTAAGATATACAAATGAAACTAATACTCTGCATTTATTTATGCTACTTAATTTTTCTTCCTTTTTTTCATTTTTCTTTCTTTTTCTTCATACATGGAAGAGTTATGACTTGAAATAGCACTATATACAATGTAACTCATAAGCAGAAGTATACTTAACTCATCTCGGTAACAAAAATTTCACAATAATCCTAACTAATATATTGCTTAATACTCTACTAAGCTTGTGAATGGGTAGGTTAATAAGGTTTCAAGTTTTAAAATCTCGGGTATTTTGAAGAATCAAAAGGTTAAGGCTCAACAGGGGTAACAAGGGATAATACAAAAGGTAGGTCGTTTACGCTAAGGGTTAAAATAAGAAAAAGTACTTAAATCATCTCTATTGAGCATGCATCCAATAGACTCAAACTAATTCAAAGCAAGTTCTGAAAGGTAGTAACCTAAGGAAGTAACACTCAACAAAGAAATAGAATGACTATGAATGGAGTCATATGGCTCAATCCTTACTTTGACTCAAATGAAAACTCATTATGCATCTCTACACTACCTCATTGTTCCAAATGTCAATTTGTAACTAAGCTTATATACCCAACTACTTTTCATCAATCTATATGGTTCAACCTCTACTCAAGTAGCCTAATCCAAGTTTAAGTATGCATTCAATCTAATTCTGACTAGTAAAATAGAATTTCTTGGCAATATTTAATAGAGTGATTCAAGTGCGGTTCCATTGCTGACACAAAGAACATATAATACGCCTAAACATGCATCCTATCTAGTAAAATGCTGCAACTACGAAAGTCAAAGTCAGCTCTCCATACTTAAAATTCACATTATCCTCAATGTGACAATTCAACCACCAAGTATAGGAAAATGACCTCAAACAAAACAAAAGAAGTTGAACACACAAATGACATTAAACCAAACAAAAAATGACAGAAAACCAACAAAAGAAAATGACATGAAACCAAACAAAAGATGAGATTAAACCAAACAAACATGAAATGAAATGAAAACAAACAAGATAAATAACAAAATTAAAAAGAAAAGGATAAGAAAAGCTTATTCAGATGATGGTGGCGACAGTGTTGGTGAAGGAGCTTCAAAATTATTCCTCTGACAGAAGTTAGGGAACCTCTTCTTCAAGCTGTGCTGCTCCTTATGGACTTATCGCATCTGAGTGCTGAGTTCATTTCATTGGGATGTCATCTGTTGTTGATTGGTAGCCATCTGGTCCATAATTTTTGATATTATTCGAACTTAGTGGATGCACTGTGTTCTTCTTCTACTGCTTCCTCCTCTGGCTTTGGAGCTACTCGGGATGTGGAGAGTCATTTTGCATCTGTATCTTGGCCCCTCCTATTCCTTACTACAACATGCGTCTGAGGATTGCGGAGTTCCATAGACTGGACTTCCACAATTTCAGATCTCCTCAAATATGATATGTCAAACATATTATGTGGCATTGTACGTACCTCTTCCACATTAAGGTTAAAATAACGAGATAAAGTAGTAACAACATGTGCCATTCCAAATAAGAACTTTTTTGATTGACAACACTTACTATTGATCGAAAAATTCTAAAAGGCATGTTCATTTTAACTTTTCGATCTATGCACCATAAAAAGAAAAGTTCTTTGGCTGAACATTTGCTACTTTTAGTTTTATTGAACACAATTAAACACAAATTTAGTCAAGAGCAAATTTTTGGCACTATAGATTAAAGAATTCGGTGCATTATGTGAGTCAAAATTGTCTTCCCCCGTTAGAGTTTTGTAATAGGAATCTACATCAAAATTAGTGTGATCATCTAAAATTTTTGTATTTTGCAAATTGAAAAGATGATACATGACATTATAATCCAATTTGTAAATAGTACTAAATAATCTAAACCAGAAAAAGTTCATTTTAGGGTATATCAAACAGTAGTGAAAAACTCAATGGTCATCATAGGATCGTAGGCATGTCACACCGGATGAACCTATTCCATCCTATATTTGCAGCTAGTCGCTCAATCTTTAGCATTACTCCTATGTTTTCTAACACTTTAAAATCAAAATACGTAGGAGTGACTATTTCTCTAGCCCTAAAGTCACGAAAGCGCGTACCTTCTTCTTCTGAGTAAATTATGAAGGGAGAGCGGTAAATTGCCGCTAAATCGCTCTTACCTTCACTGGAAGCTTGACGGTGAACTTCGTCTTTTTTGAGCCATCATATTCCTTGGTGTCATTATAAGAGGAAAATCCATAAAAATGAAAGAAAAAGAGTGAAATTCGAATTTTAGAGAGAGAGAGAAAAATCTTACCCAAATCCTTATATTTTTTAATGATTAATGCATGAAATGAGTGAAGGATTGTAAGATTAATGAAAAGAAATTAATACAATACCAAGAATCTCAAGGAAAAATGAAGAGTTTAGAGAGTGGGAGGAGGATTTTCGTGGGTTAGAGAGAGGAGTGATAATTTTGAGAGTGGATGAAAGAAGAAAAGGGGAGGGAAACTCAGATGGAAATTCCAACAATTCCCATGATCGTGGGATTACTCTCCACAAACATTTTTGGAGAGATTTCCAACTTTCTGGAGAGCTTTACCATGCTCGTGGGAATCACCACAATTCTTACGAGTATGGGTTTTCTCTCCAGAAACGTTATAGAGAGCTTTCCCACGATCGTGGGAATCATGCCAATTCCTATGATCGTGGGAATTGGTGATTATCATAAATCCAAACCTTCTTCCAAGCTTAATATTACTTCTCCATGATCTCATAACCTACAAACACATTAAATTAAGATCATCAACAAGAATTTTGAAAAGAAAACAAAATAAAATTCTAACAAAAACCAAATTAACATTAATCAAATTCAAATCAAACATAATCATAACTGAATAAATCAAGTAAACAAATAAACAAAGACAATCAAAAGAAAATAAAATCTTATGGGTTGCCTCCCATGTAGCACTTTTGTTAATGTCAGTAGCTTAGTGCTCTTCCTTAGAAACTTAACCAGGATCAATTATAAATGGCTTACTTCCACCTTTTTCATTTAACATTGGTTTTGTAGCCTGTAAGTAAGCTACAAATTGCATAATAATTAAAAGGACAATATGGATAACACTACAAAAATCGATTAAGCTTAATAATGTCTTTTTCCAATTCAACTATCAATATAACAGGGAATAACAAAACTCCCTGAATCTTCCATTGAATCCAACAATTTATCCTGTATAAACGTGAGTTGCTCTCTTTCTTTCTTAATCACCTTCGTCTCCTCTGCTTCTTCCACTACCCAAACAGAGACTTTCATAACTTCTTCAAACTTGATGTCTGTTGTCATCTGTTCTTGGTCCTTTTGTTCTTCAGAAGATTCGAACACACCAATTATCCTCAGTGAGCTACTATCCTTCGGATTCTTAAATACATCTTCATGTTGAATGTCTCTTGATCATTATCAATCCAAAAGATATAATTCCTTTCATGAACATCTACCGAAGATTTTTTGATGTTCACCTTTGGTATATCAAGAACTGGTGAATAATAGGGAAGGTTGGCGTTCTTTTCTTCAATCTCTTTTTTTGTCTCTTGTTCTTCAATAAAGTAAGGTTCAGCATGGTGTTCCACTGGTTCTTCTAGCTCTTCCTCATTTTTAAGTGTTATAGTCTCATATTACTCTCGTTGATGTAATATCATATTTCTTAGAGATTCTTCCACACTTCTCTTACAAAATTCATAGGAAAGCTATCTTAGTTGAATCTCCAGGTTATGAATAGAAGCGGTATGATTTTCAAGAATTTGATCGAATTTCTTTTCCAGTCTCTTCTGACTTTCCTCTTGGATGGAAAACATCGTCTTCTAGTTCTCTTCTTGAGCTGCCAGTTTAGAACCAAACATCTCCATAAACTTGCCCAACTTACTCTCCATCGCTCCAATTCGATCTTGCTAAAATTCAAATAGGTCTTGATGTCCTATGTGAGTACTTGTATTATTGGACTAATAAAAATCTGGATAGTTCTGCCATCCGGTAGTGTACGTGTTTCAATAAGAATCGGTACTTCCCAAACCATACTGTGCCTTACTGTAATTTGCAAAAGTTCCTTCCCTACAATAATTGTCTTCCATCATCATTCTTCCTATTTCTTCTTGGCATCTATCTCTTCAAATTTCTCATTCATCATTCTAAGATGTCTTGATGTGTTACCAAATTTTGTCGATCTTCGTGTGTTCCTTATATTCATACACTTGCAAATACACAAGGAAAAGTATCAAAAACTCTTAAATCAAAGTAATATAAATTAAAAAAGATGCTAAAGAATCAATTCCTAGAAACTGCACCAAAAACTTATTGATGGTAAAACCTATCTACTTGTTTTACACTTACAAATCGCAAGTAAACGAGTCGTAACTTATAGCTTAAAAGAGCAGATATTGATTCCACAGGGATTGATGCTTGGACACCACTTAATTTAGATAAAACTTTATTTAAGAAATGAAATTATTTAAAGAAAATAATTTAGAAAATTAAATTAAAATTAAAAGACTAACTCAAAACAATAGACAATACTAACGTGTAGAAAAATTGAAATTCAAGAATCTAAAAACTAAAGATTACTTTTCCCTATTTTGTCTCCCTCCTATTTTATTGATTGAATTGTATCTCACCCTAGATTTCTGAATGTAATAACTACCCTCTCTTATGGTGTAACTAATTGTCCTTAATCAAATTTAAGGAACTCAATTGGATAATCTCTCAACCTACCCAATGACTTAACCTATTCAACTAGCTATTAAACTATCTTATGGGTGATCAACTGACTAGCTGAGATTTCTCTTCTAACTATTCAATTAACATGATAATTTTAAGTCTATAGGTTTCCAACTCTCGTTGTACAATCTTACACAAATTTATCTTACTCACTCTCTCGATTTGTTGCAAGATAATAATTTAAATCAATAATTATCAAAGACAACTTCATTCAATCCAACAAAATAGGAGTTTTGATAAAATAGTTTAAAATTAATTCCTAAAACTAAATCAGCCTAACATGGTCTCCATAACATCATCAACATTGAAATAAAACATTTTACAAAGAATAGAAGAAGTAACATTGACAGAAAATTGAACAACAAAACTCCTTCTCTTCTTTGCCAAAATCTGGAAATTTTGGTGTTGATGTGTTATTTTGCCCAATCTTGATGATGATCCTTGATTTCAATCCTTCCTCAAGGCTCCAAAAATATATTCTTCACTCTAAAGTTGGTCTTTCTATAAAAGGGTTTGGTCCTCCTCCAAGATGGAGGCTTAATGATGCTCAAATAGCCCAAAAACTCTAAGTTTAATGAAGCCCCACATATTGTCTCGGATTACGATTCCAACAATTATGGGAATTGTCATGACTCCCATGATCATAGAAATTGGTCGCAAATGCACCCCTCTTTTCTTCTCCTTTTGATATCTAGCTCAATCTTCAAGTTGCTGCATCTTCCTTCCTACACAACAAGTAGTCAATACTTACCCAAAATTAACATCAAACACGAAAGAACAACATTGGAAATCAAACTAAGCAAAACTATACAAAATGAATCCTAAACTATAAAAAAAATCAACACGTATGCAGTAAAACACATACCAATTACATAGGGAAACATAGACTAATGCACACCTATCGTGAGTAGATATCAATCAAATCCAGGCCAAGCACATCGGAAAGCAGTAAAAGGAATATTAAGGTATCTAAAGGAAACTGTAGACTATGCATTATGTTATCAAGGTAATGATCTACGTATATAAGAGTATACAAATGCAGACTGGGGAGGAGATTTAGATGAAAGAAAATCTACCTCAGGATATGTATTCTTACTAAACCATGGAGCAATATCATAGAAAAATAAGAAACATTCTTATATTGCACTATCAACAATGGAAGCTGAATTTATAACATTCTCAACTGCCATACAAGTGGCTGTGTGGCTTCACTAATTCTTAGTGCATTTGGGAGTCACTAAAAGTGAAATTGATCCAATGACCATTAACTGTGATAGTCAAGCCGTAATCGCTTATACTAAAGACCCCAAATTTCATTGTAAGACAAAGCACATAGATACAAAGTATAATTATGTGAAAGATATAGTTGCATTGAGAGAAGTGATCATGAAATATATATCTACACGAGATATGATAGCAGACCCAATGACAAAACCAATTTCCAGAGATGTATACATTGGGCATGTAAAGTCAGTAAGACTACGCATATTTTGACATGTACTAATAAACATTTCTCTGTATATGTCCAGTCATGATAATGTCATATTTTGGATATAATGTATGATGAAGATTAAACATTGTGTATCATTTGATTCATGAATATATATGTGTTTTTGCATAAATATATTTTGGGATGAATCATAAGTATATGAGACAGATTAGAGATTGGCCCTCTCACACGAGAAATCACCTCTAGTGTTATATGCTCAATAGAGATTAAAATGTTTAAAGTTTATTATTTAGGTGAGAATTGAGAGCGAGAAACTTAAACTATAAATGCCATAAGGAAATTGGTTGAAAGTGATTTAATGATCACTATATCTATCTTACGTTGCCAGATGTGAGTTTTAAATAGGTTTTGAGTAGATAAGTGAACTTAAGTTAAACATTAAGTATGTTTGAACTATTATTTGTCTGGAATTTCTTAAATGAAAGATGTTCAAGGTAAACGAAGTGGGTAAATACCATAACACATGACTTGTATCATGTGTGCAAAACTGACCACAAAAGGGATTAATGTAAGTCTCCATATCTCATCTTACATTATGTGAAACTCTTGAGGTTGAGAAGAACTTCGTCATATACCCTTATGACTCTTGTCTCATTCTTAAGGATTAAATTTAAGGTTTGATACTTTAGGTTATTGCCAAAAGATCGTGCAAGATGTGATCCTATGGAATAATTCTAGGAAAGCAAATTAAATTTAATTCAAAAGAGAATTGAGAATAGAGGAAGGTCATTTATTTAAATCATTGACTCGCATGAAAAATATTCATAAAGGGCCATCATCTCTTTAGTAAAGAACTTGAAAATAGTCATGACACAAGAAATTAAATGAGATCAAAGGAAAGTGGAAATGCGAGATATGACATAGGGTATAACATACAATGTCTACTTAAGGACACATAAGTCCTAGGAACAACTTGTTAATTGAGATGTCATGTACTCCTAACATATATATGGCAATATGCTCTCTTCATATATAGGTCACATCGGTTATTGAACAAGTATGAGCACTGTAGAGTTTTTTAATTAGATTAAAACCCATCATGTGTGAGTGGGAGATGATGAACCATTATACCACTATGAGGGTATTATGGTTATTGTTCTTTAAATAACTACCAAAGGTAGTTAAGCTTTTTTAATGTAAAAAAACCAAAGAACGGATAGAAAAGATACTTCGAAGGTGTGTGTCTCTTTTTAAAAAATTTTTCACACAAAGAAGATCTCTGCAGTAAAAATTTTAACAAAGTTCTTTAACCAGTAGAAGTATAGCAAGAATCCAAGTACATGATTTTTGTTTTGTATGCATATAAAATGATCCTGTTTAACATGATCTACATGATGATGTTCTGTCTAATTTATTCTAACAGCAACGGAGAGATATAGTTTCTTAATTCTATCAATTTTACTTAAAGCATGTGGAAGAAGTTGTTGATAAATTGAAAGTGGGTAAAAAGGACTTACCTGCTGCTCATGGACATTCAAACCATTAATTAAACAAAATGAGCTTTTTTTCGGAGCTAATTGCTTTTATAAAAAAGGTAGCATTAGAGAAGGCTTAGAGCTAAAGAAGTGGCTAATCCTTCTAACCTATAATTTAGAATCACAAGAAGTCAAGGAATCTATGCCATCGTTGAGAGTGAATTGAATATCTTTTAGCTGAAAGACCGTATTCCCATATTTTATTACCGTATTTGTTTATAGAATGCCTATGACGAGCTAGAGTTGGATTCAGAGAATGACAATGTTGACATTAACAAAATTAAACCAACAAAAGGCAAGGCAGTAGCCATTGCAAAGGGGTTGCAGGTTATTCTATTATTATACTTTTTTATTTTTTTAACAATTCTACTTTTTCTATTTGTAATTGTTTCTTTCATGCCGTTGATTTTAATAATACTTTTTTTCATTCGGACATAAAAGGTGATGATCTGGAGGAGATCCGTGAACATGGCTTTGGAACATATGGAGCTATTTATCATAGGAAATGGAAAGATTCTGATATGGCCATAAAGAGAATAAAAGCTAGTTGTTTTGATGGGAAACCATATAAAAGAGAACGTTTGGTAATGTATATGTCCTTCTAGAAGTACTCTTTTTCTTAAATTTTGCTGTTTTAATCTTTTTTGTGAAAGAAAAAATAGGAATGCTGCCTTTGAATGGAGTATTTGCATGGAAAGAATGTTGTCCAATTTCACTTGAAATGGGAAACCTGTTAGTGAATATGAGAGACCCTTAACGTCCCATCTGCAAGGTATATGCTGAGATAGAAATCTTTATGAGATTTACGCCTGAACTTCATTTTGAAGCATTTGAAACTTTGCTCTGTTGCTAATTATATATTTCATTTTAAAAATGTTATTAAACTCCTGAATTTCCAGCATCATGTTGAATTGTATAGAATTTCGTACCTAACTAACCAAAAAATGGTACAAATGGAATTTTGTATCAACTATTGTTTCATTTAGTACTAGTCGACATTTGAAATATTAGTCAAATTTGAGCCGGTATTGTAAAATTTGTAACGTTCACGAACTAAAATGTAAGAAAAAATTAACCTAACTATAAATTCAAAAACAGTAGATCGACAAAAGTAGTGAACCAGTCGAAAGCTCCCCTACAGTCAATGAACACAATTGAATAGCAGAAACAATGAACACTACCATAGCTCCCCCGCAACCCCTAGGCAGTCATCATAGCCCCCCACTCCTCTGTACCTGACCAGTAGGCCTCAGTTTGCCATTCCTTGCCACCAGCCAACTCCTCTCCTCCATGCTTGTGGTTGTTTGTCGCAACCCACTAGTCCCGCCTGTCGTAACTGGCTAGCTCCTCTCCTCTGCCTCTAATCATCAATTGAAGCCTGCAACTCGCCAACTAGACGTCAGCTCATCTACTTCACCCACCACCAGTTACTGCCACTCATCACCTCTGGTGTTGTATTGCACTGTTGTGTTCTGAAATTGTAATGTTGTGAGCTTAAGCCAAGGTTGCATTTTGCTATAATATGAGTGTGGAATTGTGTGTGTGTGTGATTGATAGTGTTGTAAGCTTGTGGACTTGCCAACTTGTGGATGTGATTGTGGATGATTTGTAAAATGTGAAATGTGAAATTGTGATTGTTGAACAACGTTATGAAAGTTTGGATTTGTGTTATTCATAGAAATTATCATGCTGTTCACTTGAAAATTAGAATTAGTTGTGATTTTGACGTTTTGTAATGATTGAGAACTAGAACTTTGAATTGGAATAAACATTTGAGTTTGAGGTTATTCATTTGTTGTTTGAAATTTGGAATTGGATTATGAACTTAAGGTTGTTCTTATCATAAATTTGAAATTGAGATATATTGAAATTTGAATAAAATATTATTTTTATTATAAATTGGGTTATATATTACAAATTAAATTTTGTAATCATCGAAATGGATTAGTTAATTTATCATTGAATTGTATGATTAGTAATTTTACAAATTAAACTATGAATGTTGTGAGTTTATGTCTATGATTGGATTATTTAATCAATTAATCAATAATCATACAAAATAAGTTATACTTAAGAATTTAAGTTTGAATCATATAATACGTTATAGTTAAGAGTTTATAGTTGAATTGTGTGATTACAAAAATTGAATTTTAGATATGAGTTTATAATTGATTATGTAATAACATAAAATGGATTATAGTTGCGACTTGTGAGTTTATGATTAAATTCTATAATTATACAAAATAGGTTATAATTATGAGTTTATTTATGAATTATATAATTACACAAAATAGTTTATAGTTGTGATCTTATGTTTGAATTATGCAATCAAACAAAATGAGTTACAATTGTAAAAGTGTAGCAATCAATGTATATATTTGATATTTATGTTTAGAAAGAAACATGAGTTATTAAGAAACTATTATTGATCTATTTCTTCATGGTTTTCACACAACTTTGTTTTGATATGAAGTTATTAGAAAATTTGATATATGTCTTCATTTATTTTTACAAATAACTAAAAAGAAGTTCAAGTACTTCTGATAATTCAACCACTTCTAGAAGATTCAATGATCCAACATAAGCTTATGCTAGATTGGTTCCTAGAATGAAGAACTATACTATTTGTTTGTTTTGTAATAAGCATTTGAAACGTGAAGGAATCACTAGATTAAAGACGCATTTAACTGGGTTTAAAGGTAATGTGAAGCCTTGTAAAACCATGAGTTATGATTTGAAATGACAAATGAAGACTTTGCTTAAAGAGTATCAACACAAGAAAAATAGAAGGCAAAGATTAAATTATGAAATTGGTAGTGGAAGTTCTTTTGTTGGTGCTAGAATGATAGTGGGAATGTTGAAGGTGGTAGTATTCCTATCCAAGAAGAAGAAAATGTTACACCTGATGTTAGGAAAAGAAGAAGATAGGTGTCTAACTTTTTTCCATTGTGCCTTACAATCTAGAAAAGTGACTCATAATGTGGATATGGTAATGCATAGATGGTAGTATGATATAATTATAATATTTAATGTTTCTTAATCTTATTATTATCAGCCTATGATAGATGTTATTGCCTCTTACTGTCTAGGATACAAAGTTCCTTTGATTAATGACTACAAAGGTAAACTTCTGAGTAGCTCTGTTTATGACATAAAAAGTTATTTAGGTGAAAGAAGAATGACTTGGGCTACCTTTAGGTTTTTAATCATATGTGATGGTTGGACAAATAAAAGACAAGAGCTGATTATTAGCTTTTTTATTTATTCTATAAAGGGGATATTATTTTTGAAGTCTATTTATGCATTTGGCCCTATTAGGAATGTTGACACTTTATTTGAAATATTTTATGAAGTTATGAATGAAGTTGGGCTAGAAAATATTGTTTGAGTCATTACTGACAATGATTTCACTTATAAAAAGCCCAAAAGAAGATTGCAAAACAAGTATAATTCTTTTTATTGGACTCCTTGTGCTGCATATTGCATTGACTTGATGATAGAAAATATAAAGGATGTTGGTTATTTTCCTATTATTGATGAGACTATGTAAAAAGCAAAAAATGTGACTAAGTTTATCTACAATCGTGCATGGGTCTTAAATCTAATAAGAAAAGATTTCATAAATGGTAAGAATTAATGTCATCTTGCTATTACAAGATTTGTAATTTATCACTTCATTGTTTTATTATGATAAAGAAAGAGTTGAGATAATTGTTTACAAGTGAAAAGTGAGTTGTATCTCAGTATGCTAGGTTTAATGTTAGATTGGAGGCTCCTAGAATTATACATAATGAATTTTAGTCCCAATATCAATTTGTCATCCAATTTTTTGAACCTTTGGTGAGGGTACTTTATCCGGTTGATGGTGGTGAGAAGGCAAAAATGGGTTATTTTTATGATGTTATGGAGAGGGCGAAGGAAGCAATCAAGGCCAATATGAAAAATAAGCCTTCTTTGTATACACCTTATTTTGCAAACATTAATGAGAGATGGGAAAGGTAACTTTACTTTGTGTTATTTGTAGCTGGGGCATATTTAAATCCTAGTGTCTATTTTAGACCAATTTTACAAAGAAAGCTAAAGTTAATAGTGGAATGTTATTAACTATTACAATAATTATTGTCCGTGAGATGATGTAAGATCTTCTAAGCTCACAAATTGAGATTTATAAGATGCTACTGGTGATTTTAGGATGTCAATAGCTATTCGTCAAAGAGACAAACTTAATATAGTTTTTTTTCAGTTTTGTTATTTTCTAAAATTATTCATCACTTTACTTTGTTTATAATGTTACATTTGTTATCTTATGACTTCAAGTTACCTGGTGGGACCAATTTGGAATTAGTGTTTCAAATTTGAAAAGGTTTGTAATTCGAATTTTAAGTCAATGTGTAAATGCAACAGGAAGTGAAAGGCATTGTAGCAGATTTGAATTAATCCATTACAAGAAAAGGAATAAATTTTAACATAAAAGATTAAATGACTTGGTCTTTGCTCGATACAATTTAAAGATTTGGGGAAGGTATTTTATTATCATTATTAAGTTGGATATAATTTCTTGTAATTTCTAAATAATTTAATTTTATTGTTTACTAGAACTCTTAATGGAAGAAGTAATTCAGTAGATCCAATTTGCATTGATAATATCGATCTTTGGGCAGATTAAGTTTATAAGGAAACAGGTTTGATAGATGAGAGTGACTTGGAGGATAATCTTATATGTGAAAGTATTGACATGTCGTTTGGTGCAATGAATTAGAATGATGGTATTGATGAGACTCCTCTCAATGTTGAGGATTATATGACAAGTGAGAATTGGGGTCAATACAATTTGAGCAGGTATTCGATTGAATAATGTTTCAAGTTTTAATTTCTCCGCTTGTTTTAATTTTATTTATATTTTATGTACATGTTAAATTTTATATATGTAAAATAATTACAAATATTTTTGTTTCAGGTTTCACTTTTAGTTGATTCTTCGACACAAATTATTGTTGTAAATTGTAATAGTTAGAGAGTCATGAATATTTATTATTCTTTTTATTTGATGTTTTAAAGCAGTTATTATTTATTATATGATGAAATGATAATATTTTAAGTACTTTGTACTATCATTAACTTTATATTTGTATGTTGACTGTTATTTATTTGTGAAATATGTGAAAACTAATATTAATAAAAAATAAATAGATTGTTGTTATTTTATATTTCTATTATTATGATTTTTGAAGACAAGGTTAATGTAAAATTATACATTATACAGTACAATATATTGAGAGACTATGTTGTAATTTAAAAAATAGGGACTACTTTATAAATTTAAAAAATTACTTAAAACGTCATCTGATATTGACTGATACTGATATAGTACTATACCAAAACCAAATCTGGTACTGATATAGTATTCATAACATTGTCACGTCGTGGCTAAGAAATCTACTATGCTAGAAAATAGGAGCCTTTTGATGCTTCTTACTTTTTTTATCTCAACTATTAAGATAAAACATATATACTTCAATTAGTAATCAATTGTAAATTATTTCTCAAGCTATGTTCTAAGCAGCTGCGTATGCATTATCTCGTAGAGTGGTGATTTGGGTTTATCAAAGGTGAAGCAACATACTTTGGTGTTAGGTGGTGTTTATGGAACTTTACCTTGGATGGAACCCGAGCTTCTTAGTGGCAAAGATCACATTGTATCATAGAAGGTAATATTCCTTATATGAGAATTAAAGATCTCATTTAGGATGCTTTTAATTGCATTTTTTTGCAAATTTTTATATAACCTATTTTCACTTTAGTAGATTGATGTTCACTTATTTGGAATTGTTTTATGGGAATTGCTCACGGTTGAAGAATCTTATGGTGATATGTACTGTGCAATAATAATTGGTAAGCTCCAAAAGAATCGTAAACTGTATCATTCAGTATTCTAAGTTCTCCCCTGTTCTGATAGACAAGCATTATATATAAAAGATGGGTCATTTTGACCTAAACTTTTTCACTAATCGATAAGTTTAACCCAAACATTTGGACATTAACAATTTGAACCTTAACATTTAAAAAACATTATATTATAACCTAATCTTAACGAAAAATTCAAATGGGTCTATTAAGTTCCAGATTAGCACTAACCTGGCACTTCCAAAATTATTATTTTATTTAAGTAAGTGGGTCCCATTCGCCACGTTATCGATAACGAGGCAAGTGGGGCCCACTTCTTAATTAAATTAAAAAAGTAATTTTTAATAAACGAGTGGGACCCACTTTCATATCATCATTAACTTTAAATGTTTAGCCTTAGGATTACATGTCTGATAATTGTCTTAACTCTAATCATATGATTAATTTAATAAAACAATTATTAAGTTAACAACAAATTAGTTAAGATAAATTTGATAATTAAGTAAACTTATTAGATGTGGAAGCGATAATGTTTTGGTTACCGCCTCATCATTCTTCATCGTCTTTTTTGTTCTTCAGCGTTATTAGTCACCGATGGTGAAGTTGGTAAAGGGAAGTACCAATTGCACAATGTGGTGTCTGGAATCATCGAGAAAAGTCTTTATTATTGAGGATCGAAGTTTTTTTAGTTGAATGAGGTATCTTAGGTTTTATTATTGGTGTCTATTAGACATGTTTTTGTGTAAGGGTGCTTCCTTTTGTCAATTTGTGTTAGATAATGGATGTTGTCGCTGTTTTAGTGTTAGGTGTGGTCTCGAATGTTTGTTTGTCTTCTTTGTTTTTGGTCCTCACTGTGGTGCCGTTGTTGTGATTTTTATCTTTCTTTTGTTAGCTTTAGTTAGAGTTGTAAACATCACTTTGCATCAAACATGTATTTAGTTCCAAACTGTTTAGGTTTGCATGTTTTGGGTAACCTAGTACTCTAACAAACAAGTATTTTAGGGGAAATATTTTCTTTGTAAGCTTTTTGCAAATGGAAGAAGGTAATAGGGAGTTATAAAAGTTGGTGTCCTAGATGGTCATCTACTATCCATCCATTCTTTAATTTCATTTTTCAGCTCTTCCATTGAGAGTTTTCTTTAACATTGACAATTATTTAATGCATCTTGGTTCTTCTTTTGCTTAGGGAATCCAGCCTTTGCAATTAGTATTTGTATCAAAGAATACTCAGGGAATCATCTATTGATAAGTCCAATTAAGCATTTTCATGCAATTGAATATGTCAATAGAAATTTGATGAATATGTCAGTAGAAATTTGATGGATATGTCAGTATGTACCATTGAAGTGCAGTAGATGTATTTTTTTTGCTTAATTTGCAACTTTACAGATGGTAAAATGTTATAAATCTGAATTTATGAAAATAGTTTAGGGTATATAAGAACTAAAACTCAAATAGTTTAGGCTACTTAATACATACCATATTAGACTAATCAAGCCAATTTTATTCGTCCAAACTTAAAATGGGACGTAGTAAATGTTTCAGATAGAGCTTAGGAGGGCTTAAGCATTTGACTAAGAGTGCCACTTAAATAGAGGGACATGACTTCATTGGTGGATCCCATTACCTTTCCACTATACTTTATACAATTACATTTTAAGGGTAAGGAGATTGGCATTGAAACAAAAATCTATAGCTGAGAATTCTTTAAGGTAAATAATAAAAGACATTGTGGCATTTTTGTTTGTCTATACTCAACCATGTTATTTGCCAGAAATGAATTGCTAATAATTATTGAACTGCTAATCATTATTGAACTTTGGATTACTCAGAAGAAAGCTTTTACAATTCGACAGTAAAGACTCTTTAAGAAGGAAGAAACTTATATGGCAATTCCATTATATTTTCTCATTTCATAAACATGGAAATAGATAGTTATTAAAAATGAGGACATGCAAACAAGTGTCATCATCTTTTTACAAATATTAAACTAGTAACTTATACAGTCTTTTAAGGAAAATATTTTCTAGTGAAAATTGAGATCACCATATGTTGTTATAATTTTAATTGCATTGGCTTTACATTTTATGATAATCAACTTGTTATTTTTTTAATCATTGCATTGCTTTTTTTTTTCTAATTTAAACTTGTGTGTATGCTTAGTTTATAGGTTTTAATGGCTCAATATGGAAGTATAAGGCTTTTTCATAGTGGAAATTTTATGGTAGAGCCTGAATTGACATATGTTGGTGGGGATGTTGCTACATTTGATTTTGTTAGTAACAGATAAATAAATGAAATGGGAATGGAGTTAGGGTATGATAAAATTTATAAGGCATATTATAGAGAGCTTGGTGTTAACTTTAAGGACTCATTGAAAGTTATTGAATCAGATAAAAGTTCTATTAGGTTAGCAAACCTAATGCAAAAACATGGGATTGTAGAAGTATATGTAACTCATCATGTAGAATGATCGTGTGTTTGATGTGTGTACGTTTTAATAATTAACCATGATAATCTGTAAGCGCATGGTTCATTAGCGTAGTACCTAAGGTGTCAATCGCACGAGGAAGGACATTCTAATCCTAAAATCTAAGGACAAAAAACAATATAAAAATTCAAACTACACGAAACTAAAAACAAGAAATTAATTCAATCAATCAAATCAAATTAAGAATCAATCACCAAAATATTAATTATTCAGCAATTGCAACACACACCCAAGAATCAACTTAAGGAAATCCTGAATTGAGAGAAAGGGAATTTTAACTATCCTTAATGCCAACCTAACTAATTATGAATTACGAGATTATTAGTTCTAGACGATCTTAGGGTTGATTACTCTCTCTCGAGTTATGTCCATTAACCCTAAATTATAAACCCTAATCAGATTATAGAAGTTGCAATCTCTTAATTAACAACCTATCCAAAACCTTAATTAGTTTTGAAGTTTACTAATAAACTATCGAAAACCTATGTAAGATCTCTCTTCGCATAATTTACCAATTTAATTTAATTCTTATTCTATTAAATCACCTAACTCTTGTTAGCCCAATTTAACCATTTTTCATTTGATTCACCCTCATAATTTATTATTGAATTATGTAATTCCAGAATTAACCAATAAATCTAATAACACATAAACAATTTGGTTTCATTAATTCAAAGATAAAACTCCTACGGTGAGTTTAGGACATCCTCAACATTCAAAAATCCTATCATCAACTACTATTCCAATTTCATACAATAATAAAACTAAAAATAAACAGGAAATATGATTTGAACGGATGATGGGAGGCAACGATATCAGGAAACTCCTGATCTAGGAAGTACGTCGAGTCAACTTCTTCTCCTCTTTTCTCTTCCTTCTTCTCTTTCTTGATCTCTCGATGAATTCTTTATAGGGTTTCTTCAAGGTGGCTGATGCAAAAGCTCCTTCTACCTCTTTTTTTGTCCTTTAAATATCCTTTAGTGTTTTGAGTCACCCTAGGGTTTTTCCAGGATTTAAAAGGTCCAAAAAATCCCGTGAAACTTGACATTCTTGAGTTTCTGCGCGTCTGCTCGATGCAAGCAAAGATCATGGCTTTGAAGGCCACGATCGTGGCCTACATCTAAACCTTCTGTTATGATCGTGGCATGTAGGCCATGATTGTGCGCCAACTCTAGTGCTTTTGTCACAATCGTGGCCTATTTTGCCATGATGGTGGGCCATTATTTCGGCCCGAATCTCTCTAAAAGTTCTCCGTTCTTCGATGTTGATCCTAAAACACTAACAAACACATCAAGGTACCTCAAAAATATAATATTTAAACTCAAAGACTTGTACTAACCTATAAAACACATAAAAATAAATAATTAACAAAAAAACACAATTCTAACCTAAACACATACTAAACGATTAAATTAAAAATTAAATACATATCAAACTAAGCCCTAAAACACGATGCAACTTACACTTATCAACATCTCCAAACTTAAAAGTTTGCTTATCCTCAAGCAAACAAAACAACAAAGATACAAAATTACAAAGAGCACAATACAATAATAAGATAATGGCTTCAACTTCATGAAATAAATTTAACTTTAAACACAATCATTCAAGTTATTTCAAATCATTAACATGTAAAATCTGCATCTAGGGG
>JANZXP010000194.1:11031513-11051537 GCA_027576715.1 Erythroxylum flavicans | reverse complement strand
AACATTTACATGTGCAAAAATTCACTATTCGCTACTTATGTGCATATATGAATGCATGAATATGTCAATGCAATATTTAACACTCCTAACCCGTACCAAATTACCAAATTACCCTTCCCATAGATGAGGGGATGTTACATCGTCATTTGCTAATAAGGGGCAAACTATGTTGATCTACATTAAAAAATCCATAAAGTAATTGTCCAACATATAGATAGGACATATTGAAAAGATAGGTGGAAAAGAGATAAAACAATAAGCAAAGGTAATAAAGAAGGATGATCAAGAAGTTGAAGAAACTCTTTTTACTATTGTTGCCTTAATTGCATGCATTATCAACTATTCATAGTTATGTCATGTCGATTATAATAATAAGTGTCCCTTTAAGGTCAATAATAAAATCTTCCAAGAAACGTGAGATATGTCAATGGTGTACTATTGAAAGTGAAAAGAAGAACATCAGTTCTTATGCATATTTTAACAGGTTCATAGTTAATAGCTGATGTACTTCTAGTTCCCAACCTTGATCAAAATATATCGAGTTTTGGTCAATTGATTAATAAGGATATGAACAAACTTTGCTAGTGGTGAATGAGTGATAATTGATATTAAAAGAGCCCAAATTGATGAGAATTTGCATGAAGAGCAAACTTTCTTTTATTTATTAGAATGTTAGGAAAAGTCTTTTGAAGAGAATACTTCTATATATGTTGCTAAGTTGCCTATATTAATTAATAAATTAGTAATATGACATAACATAAGGGGACATGTTTGTTTTGATGCGTTAAAAAATATGAATGACAATGATGTTGTTCAAGATCTTTCCAAAGTGAATAAAACTTAAGAAAATTGTCAAAATAAATCTTAAGAAAATTGTCAATCATATGAGCTTAGTAAGCATGCAAGATTTTCTTTTAAAAACTTCTTGGAGAGCAAAGTAACGATTGGAACTACTTTACTCTGATGTATTTTAACCTTTGAGTGAGGTTTCACTAAATGAGAGTAGATTCTTCATGTTATTTATGTATGACTATAACATATATAGTTAGATTGCATTACTGAAATAAAGGTTATAGTGCTTATTAAATTCAAAAAAGTGAAAGTAAGACTAGAAAAAGAAATAAACCTTTCACTTAAGTAATTAAGGTTTAACAATATTTCATAATATGTCTCTAAGGAGTTTAAAGCTTATTATTCTAAAGAAGAAATCACTCACAAATTGATAACCTTATATACTCTTTAACAAAATGGAGTAATAGAGAAGAATATTAGAATCATCGTGAGAGTGACAAAGGAGCATAATAGTAGCTAATACCTAAGAATTTTTTGATTAAAAGAGTTAATACTTTAGTATATTGGCTATATATGCTACCCACCAAAACACTCGAAGGTAGAACACCATATTAGATAGTTTAGTAAATTATTTTCTGTCAAAAATCTAAAAATGTTTCATGGTTTATGTTACCTTCATGTTCCAAATGTCAAAAAGACAAAGCTTGATAATAATAATAAACTTGGTACATTTTTAAGGTATATCAGCACAAACAAAATTATTGAGTCTTTAAGCTTACACCAAAAAAGATTCAAAAGAGCTAAGATGATTTAATTAATAGGTCAAAATCAAATTAATAAAATTCATTGAATGATGATAATAGTGTGGAGATGACTCTTTACCACTTCATGAAGAGGAAGTTATAGATAAGGTGATGAACTTGATATAAGATTTGAACTAGGCAAATAAGAACCTTTATTGAAATTTATGAATGAGCGTACTTAGTAGATGTTGAACTAACTATATTCAGTAAGGCAACAATCAAGAAGGAATGGTTGCATCAATGAAAGGGGAAATTTTCATAATAAATAAGAGTGAAACATTGTCTTTCATGGAAAGGCCATCTAATCAGAAGGTTCTCCTAAAATAAAAATGAAACATTGTCTTTCATGCAACATATATGTGCATTATTTTCAAGTTCTCCTAAAAGGTAGAAGGTTTTAATTGATAATGCACACACTAATAGTAGTAAAACAATAATGACCCAAAGACAAAACATAACTTAAACAGTAAGCCCTAGGAAATCAAAATACACCACATTGAGTTTTCTTATCCTTTTCCTTTCACGTTAAATCATATGGTATAAAGAAATTATGTTTCTTTATATAGAGACATTTCATATTACGCATAAAATAGGAGCTCCGAAATATAAGAAATACAAGTGTAAATGAAGAAATTAAAGGACTTAATCTGGGTATTTCTTCTTGATCTTATTAGATTCTTGGAGTCGTTCACCTACATCATAACCACAGACGTTTAATGTAAACAAATATATATGATTTCTAACATTGGGTGTCTTATTGTCAAAGAAAGAAGCAGAAAGAAATAAAAGCAAAAAAATTGGAGATGTAAGACCAACCAAAAAAGAACTCTTACTTGAAAGACTGTCAATGTAATAGAAGATACATTATATACGTAAAGAAGGGTGTTTATAGAGAAAATATTGACATGAAAAAGAAGAAAACCAATATCATGCTTATAGGAGATGGCATTGATCAGATGGTGGTGACAGCTGCTTGCCATTTCGAACAAGGATATATTACATTTAGAACTAGTACTGTTGGTTAGTACTTGAACACACATCATCTTAGCTGCATGTTTGGAATCTTGAGCTTATTGCTAGCATGATTTAATGGATCTCATTATTGTAGTGGCCTTTGTGAAAGGATTCATATTAAGAGATTTGACATTTTGAAACACTATTAGACCTTAAAACCATCAAGCTATGGCCATGAATTGACGGTGTCGGTGTTAAAGGAAAAAAAAAGAAGTTGAAAAGATGTAAAGGAGATGTTTATGGTGTTATGGGTATTTTTTATAATTACTTAGAGAGGAGTTGAAAAGAGGGGTGCGTAAACAGATTTGAGGCAGTTAGAGGAGCTTGATTGTTGTGTACATTTCACAAATTAAATAGTGAAAACACTATCTTACTGAAAATGTTGGAACCCATTTGCTACTTGTTAGGAAGATTGCATGCCCAACAGATATCAACTCCATCGCAACACCTCCAAATGATTTACACAAGAAAAGAGATAGAAAGTTTGAAGCTTTGAGAAGTGAAATTGAAAGACCAGACGTGAGGTTAGACAAAAGTGAAAGTGAAATTGCAAATGAGAAAAGGAATCGAAGAATTAAAATAGAAAAAAGGTGAAGAAAATAAACCCAAAATCAGAATCACCATTACAAGAAAAGGTTAGAAACTAGCCATTGTTTAAAGAGGATTATAAAGTATGAAAAGAAAATTGAGATTACCTAACTCGTGGCTCTCTCAATGTAGCATATGGTGTTCCTTCGTTTTAAACAAAATGTTCCTCTAGCATCTTCAAATCCAAGCGAAGAATCACAAAAATGGTTTCAATCAAAGAAACTGTAGAGTATGAGAACAAAGCCGCCAACAATGTGTGCCAAATATATCAAGCAATGACTCCCATTCCTTTCATAATCAAGAGCAATAAAGTAATGCCCAAAAACTAAGAATGAAAATAAAATTCATCCAATCGTAATTCCTTCCCAAGTATTATTTTTCATTCCTTACCCATTTCTCTATTCTCATACTCACTAACCAAGCATACCATTAACTTATAGTATGACATAACCCACTTAAAGAACTAACCACATGAACCATATACACATAACACATGTTAGATGGTGCAATGATTTGTATAACATACCTAAATGTCCTATCTTACTAAATTATATTTAAAATCATACCACACATCCACATAACTCTAAATAACTCACATTAACAACATCGTAAAGAACAAGCGCACATCTCATCGCTCTTGCATATAAATAAGGTTATCCTAACGAAACCTAACTTGTAAACAAAAATATAATATCTTTCATCCTTATTGATACCATTCCAAATCTCAAGTTTTACTTCCTAACCTCTGAGCGCTTCTTGAGATCCAATCTCTCTTTCGTATTTTCACCATTTCCATCTAATACGTAACCAATAAAGCATTCTTGGATACACTCATACACATATCATATGGTTGAATATTTTTTATAACACTCAAACTTCTATATTGGTTATAAAAATCATACAAGATAATTGCCTAAATTAAGTCACAATGAGTCCAACACTTGTGTGTCAAATAACATTTAATGTCATTATCATCAACATATGTTACAATAGGTTACCAATATTTCAAAACACAATGATCTTAATACATTAAATATAATCCAATCATTAATTACACTAATTTAACAATCTCATGGCAACATTTAACAAATTTAAAATTTTTATAATACTAATTTTGAAAATATATGTTGGAATTATTTTTGTTTTATAATAGAAGAACAACTCATAAAATTTGTTTATAAACATCAACTATGCATAATCGACCAAATTCATACATCCCAACTCAAACACAATACTAATTCTTGACTTTGGCAATGGAATGGATTAAATTGGATAAGTGAATATAAGAACACAAAACCCAAGCTTGACCAGAAGCTCGTGTATGCTCGTGTTGCAAGTTCAAGCCTAAATGACTTCATTTTATATAGACTTCCTAAAATGATATTGTTTTGATCTTAAGTTTATAAAAACTTAATTTTAAAACGACATTATTTTGAGAAGTCTACCCAAATGTTATCTTTCTGGGCAAACAATTGGGTTATTCTAGCCTTTTTGAACCAAGTCTTAAGAAGTTCCTTAGATCTAAGTCCAATTTGAAATAGAGTAAAATCAAACTTAGCCCAACTACTTTGAATTGAATTGGACTAGATCTAGACCAAATTACCAAGCCTATTGAATCTTTATAACTCATACAAGACATAAATTAATAATAAAATAAAAATATTAGGCTATGTATTATACATCTTAATTATTCTTTTGTTTATCCTATTATTCAATATTTTTAACATAAACCAAAATCCAAGTAAAATCTTTTTGTTTTACTTTCAATCTGCTTTTCAAGAGTCATTTCCTCTCTTTAAACTCTTCTAGCATTGCGAAAAGAAAGAATACCGAAGGAGACAAATTACTTAATATATTCGTTGTGGAGTCAAATATTGAAGTTTGGTTAATTAACTTATATATTTACTATTCAATTAGCCGAACAAATTCTATTAAATAATTGAATCAAAATTTGCTTTATCTTATGTTTTATAGGTTTTTTTTCTTAAATTTTTATTGTTTTTTTAAATCACTTTATTTCAATAATCTTATAAGAAGTTATATAACCACAATATTGAACAGAAGATTAAATTAAATTTGTATGCTTCTTTCCTAATTTCCTCTCAACTTAATGGAAATCAACTTCTCGAATTTCTTTTCCAATATCATCAATTCTTATTCAAGACTTTATAGCTCATCTTGTCCAACCTGCCATAATCTGCCTAAATAAGCTGTCTCTATCCACATATATCATTCCACGGTGCTTTTAGTCAATTTGAATTCTCACATAATTGTAGCATGCAAGTAGGCAGGCATTGAGCAACATTGACATTCCAGGTGAGAACCAAACACTTTAACAAGTTTTCTCAGCTGCTATGATCGCTCTCTCACTTGCAATGGGCTTTTGTTTCGACTTGGATAAGATTCAACTTCTGGTCAAATTAAGAAGAACCCAATGGGCCTGGCCTCTTACGTTTTATACTTTGTCTAGTTTTTCTTAGCTCCTGCTCTATTGGGCCTTTGCTAATTTACGACATAACAGAAAAAAAAGGGTTCGATACGGATGATGACATTTGTGAAAATCAAGGATGCTTCACGAAACAATGAGAAGATAATCAAAATTACTAAAGCATGCAGAAGCAACCAAACGTACTGTCCAGAAGTTTCAAAACTTATCTCCAACTTTCGCCATTCATCTCATACCTTTTTCTTTTGCTTCTCCTTTCCTTTATCTCTATATATATTGTTCACCATGCCATTCCCCTGCCAATTAATTGTGTGCAAGGCATAATAATTAAGAGCTCTACACTTTCTACTCTTTGTGATTAAATAAGTGTGTGTTGAATAAGTTCAGCTTCTTTGTTCTCTGATTAAGTTAAATAGATATGGCTTCGTCAACATTATTGTCATGGTCACCATGTACAACTTTGCGCCCCAGCAGAGGCGTAGCCCCTAATTTATCTCCATGTTCAGTCTTCTTCCCGTCACGTAATTTCTCTAGTGCTACAAGGAACTCACTTGTAAGAGCTGAACAAGGTGGTGATACCAAGGAGACGTCGAGCGTGGACGTTCAAGTCAACACTAATAAACAAGGCACTGCAGTCGAGAAGCGACCTAGAAGAATGACTCTTGATCATGTCTCACCCTTTGGTAAGTCCACCTAAAATCCCAATTCATTTTTTTTCTTTTGTTGGTTGCATTTTTCTTTTATGCAGTCCAATGATACGTTACAGCGTTGATTGATCCTCTATCGCCTATGCGGACGATGAGGCAAATGATGGATACAATGGACAGAATGTTTGAAGATACTTTAATGGCATTTCCTGGTAAGAACAGGAGGTCAGGGGAAGCAGTTAGAGCTCCATGGGATATCAAAGAAGAGGAAAACGAGATCAAGATGAGGTTTGACATGCCGGGTCTTTCCAAGGAAGACGTCAAGGTTTTCGTCGAGGATGATGTTCTTGTTATCAAGGGAGAGCACAAGAAAGAACACGCTGATGATGATGATTCGTGGTCGACTAGGAGTTTCAGTTCCTACGACACTCGTCTTATGCTTCCTCAAAGCTGCGAGAAAGACAAAATTAAGGCGGAGCTTAGGAATGGTGTCCTCTACATATCTATTCCTAAGACCAAGGTGGATCGAAATGTCATTGATGTACATATCGAGTAAAAGATGTGACAAGCTAGTGAGTTAATCCGTGTTGATATAAAAATGAGAAATCTAAATGTTACTTATATATTTTGCCACATTAGCAAAATAAGTTTCTTCCAAGAAAGGGATATATTCTTATAATGATTGCAATAGTTATAAACTTCGGCATTAAGCCATTTATTGAAGATTTTTTTAATTAAATTTATTAAAGGAGTCAAGATAATTAAAAATAATTTTCAATTAAATTTAAAATTATTTTAAAATTAAATTAAATTTGTATTTGAAATATAAATTTAGTTTAATTAGTTAAAGAGTTGGAAGTAATTGGAAATATTATTTTAAAGAATTAAAAAATATTTCACGCATATAATTTGATTATAAGTACATATTGGATGTATAGATAAGACTATTTAAAATTAAATCTCTCATTAAAAAATTAAATACACATTGAGGATATAATTATTGCCTTCTATTTTTTAAAATAAAATGTAAGGCTTGATTAGTGCGTTAAGCTCAACTTAATTATCTTAAATTAGTGGGTTTTATTTAACTAAATTTGTATAATTTAAATGAGTTAAGAATAACATACAAGATATGTTTTCGCTTTACCTAACAAATCTAGGAGTTACATGAGATATGATTGATGTTATCTACCTAATTTAATTTAGTTTATTGAATGACTCAAGATTAATCAAATTTTGAATGAAAATTTAACCCACAAAAAAGATTAGAGTAATTTTTTGAATAATTATGAGGGTTATTATTTCGAATAAAATAATGAAAGTAACCAAATATATTATTAAATTTCTCATCTTAATTTGGTTGTCATGGTATATAACCAATACTTACTTTTCTTAAATTTATATTTTGTTCTGAATAAAAGTTACCTTTGTTTAGTATAGTTGATACTAAGTGATTAGTGAACTAAATTTCTTGGACATATGTAATATTTAAAAAGAGTTCTTAAAGTCAGATTGAAAATTTGTATGTCCATTGTGCATTTTCATTATAATCCCTGTTAAGGGTTCGGTGACAAAGTTTTAGAGATATGCAAATAGCATATAGATGACAACATGTGATTAAGTCGACTAACATCTCATAAACTTTAGCAACAATATATAAGATGTATGTCAACAACTTGATAGCAAAGATGCAAAGAGGTATGAAGTAGAGCTGAAAGGTATAGTATCTTGATAGAATTGTTCCCTTCAATTTAGCTTACCAAAAGCATAAATATTGATTACAATTAATGGCTTTGCTATAATATGATAATAGTTATCATTAGAAGAAAAATGATTACATGAATTTCCTTGCATGCTTAGTTTAGGCATGTATTATATAATAAGCTTATTGCTAGATCAGGTAATAAAATGTTATGAAATATCTAAAAGGTTGGACATAATCTTATAGACCCATTGAACAAATTATTTATTTCAATGCATACTTATAGGAGAATGATTCTCAAAATAAGTAATAGGAGTAAGATGAAATTTAAAAAGATCAATTCTTATGAAAATGTATCCAATTGAAACTGGTACCTTTATTGATACATTTTATGTATAATTGAAAGGCTACTAGACGTTTAAAGATTCAAGTTCATGACAAATTAAAAAATTTTGTCTTGAAGATGATTGTGAATTTATCATATCTACAAGAAAGTTTGTAAGAGTATACTATCTTTAATGGAAGTATGTACAAACATATTACTCATAGAAAATAAAAATTTGTATTTTAAATTGTTGAAAATATAGTTGTCCAAGAATAATTTATATTAGATATGAAAAGGTAACAACTTAATAACATGAATTAGACTTATAGATATAGATATGAAATTTGTGTACCTAGTATAGTCTAAATATATAGATAGTGTACTGAAAGTGTTTAGTATTTATGATATCTGATATTTGTTAAGTATTAAAGATATCTAGTATTTTATGAGTGAGTTGGTATTTGAGTTCAAGGATATATGGATATTAACATTAGACGTAATTCCTAATTAAGGTTTATTTTACTTTTAATAATATTATTTTGAGATTGTAAATGTTCCAATGTAGTATTAATTGCTAATTAAGCCAAAATATATTTTTTATTTAGAAGAAATGGTTATTTGGATTTAGAATACTTTAATGAACTTTATATAGTTCCTTGAATTGTTCAAGATAGTAATATACTATAGAGCGTTAGAGCCACTAAGCATATAAAAGGAACTAAGGTCTTATTAAAGATCCAAGGATATATAAAGGTAGTTTCTCTTAATAATGCTGATAATTTAGATAAAATTTATGCAACTATAGAGAATCTTGTAAAATTCTCTCAATAAACCATTGTCCTAACAGTAGCGTAATTGTCATATAGAAATAAGATATATTTACTTAGTGCAAGTGAGAGATTGATGGTTTATTCTTTACAACTAATCGATTAACTGTATTTTAATGACTTAATTATTTATAGGCATTCTTTATCTTATGCATATTTAGATGTATATGGTAAAGTCTACATTATAAATGAATAATGAACAGAAATTATGATGAGATTATAATTATGAGATTAATTTATGTTAGGGATGCTAATAGGTTGCGCTAGGCGCAGGCGAGCTGACAGATTATGTTGGGGCCCAAGCCTGGCCAAGGCCCAACCGGGCCATTGGTAGCAGGCCTGAGCTCGAGTCCAAACTTGACCTATTTTTATTATTAAATTAAAATATAAAAAATGATGCCATTATTTACAAAGTGATGTTGCTTTTGTTATAGTTGAGGCCTCAGGTTAGCCGAGTCAGGGCAGTTCGAGCCCAAGCTTAAGCTTGACCCAAGGCCTAGTCAACCTGGGCTTGCCCAGGCCCAAATGCCCTATCTAATTTATGTATAACTTTCAAATTGTTCAAAGTCATTATTCTATTGAGACTACACATTAATAGAGTGTAAAAAGACTAGCATATGTTATTTTTCTTCCTTATGAAGGAAGTAGTTGATCTCACAGACTACAATATAAAAATACTTGAGCAAACATATGGGTTCTTGTTATAGAACAAGTTCAATGAACTGATCCCATATGAGAAATTCATTTGAAACATTACTTGTAAATCTATGAAAATTCTCATTGTTATAATTATATAAGTGATCCTTTGACTTAAAATCTCTAAAGTATCTTATATAAAGATTGTTATATTTTGATACTACTTATGACCTATTTTAGTCTAGGATAGCTAAGTCCGGAGTCACTGGATATAACATGAACTATATGGAGGTAGTTGAGTGATCAATAAGGGATATAAAATTTTTAATTAGAGAATAAAAGAACAATTAAAGGAGTTTAATTTATCTAATCTTAAATATGATTTAGGGTTATAATCTATATCTATTGCCAATATATTTAGGAACCTAATGGATCTCACACTAAGAAAAGATTAAAGAGAGAAAAAGGTTTTTAGTTAAGTTGGATTTAATTATAACGTTTGAAAACTTTATGATTAAATATTTAGAAAATAAGGATCAATATCAAATATTATATCTTATTGGATATAATTGACATTAAATTATAATTAAATGTAATTTTGATTAAAGTTTAATTAAAACTTTAATTAAATTTTAATTAAATTACTAAACTACTCAAATCTTATTATAAATGTACTTAGACTTTAAAGGAGTAGTACTCCTTGCCTAAACCTTTATACAACAGTTGAAGAGTTCTCTTAACATGTTCTGTGAATACTGTTAAATGTCAGAAACTTGTATTTGTACGGCTATGGTAATTGAGATGAGTTGATTCCATAAATAGATCGAGCAAAACAACAAGAAATGGATCAAATTTTCGAATAAGGTACAAATCATGTTTTACTCTCTATTTTGTTTTCTATGACAATAATATTATAAAATTTAAGTGATCTTAGCTTTTGAAAATCAAAATGAATTTATATTTATTTCATTGCGTGTGGGATGAGATCTTACCCTAATTTTCCAACAATTACCTCTAATTCTACTAATTCTTTTAATTCTTAAACTATTCATTAAATCATATATGCATAACTAAATTAATCATCTTTATGGTCTTCGAATTCAAACATCAATGGTAGCCCAATTTGCGAGAAATTTTCAATATTCTCCCAGTTGGCTATATTAATTGTGAATTTAAGCCCATCTTTATTTACGATGGTGATCCTATTATTTCTCTTTAATGATATACACTTAAAAAGTTCTTTTATGCTTCAAAACAAATTGGTATGTTTTCAAATATTTAAATTTTGTTTTCATAGAATAATAAAAGATAAATGAAAATATTAAAGAACTGTTGCAAGAAAAGATTTTATCACAAAACTTATCTACAAGGATGACATGCATTAAGGTATGTGGAGATAAATATAAAGGTTGTCAATAAATTCATCATGTATTTGCTTTATAACTTAATGTAAGTTAGAATATTTATTGCCTATTAAGATAAAATTGTGGCTGACTAAGAACATAAGAATAATTGATTTGCATTAGCATAATGACTTCTACTTGTGGATCACCAGAATTAGATGAAGCTACCATGAAGTTTTGCTCTAATGTATATTCTTGTTTCAAAATTTTAAAAGAAGAGGGTTTGTAGAATATAAAATTTATCAAAATAGGAATAAATAACAATAGAATTATTTATAGAGTTCAAAACCAATCGAAAATTGGTACGGACATTAATATATGATGAAATCAAATTAAATATGGAGAATTGTGGCTAGGATTTCAAAATTATATCAAATATATAGAACCAAAGTCGTGAATTTAAATCATTTAATTAAAATAAAGATGTGTACTAAACAAAGCATAATATTTAGCACTTGTTTAGTTGAACTTTTGGAAGGTGGAAAAGAACTTTTTTTTACCCAAAAAATTATTTTAAAAATATAAATATTTAATCGTAAAACTTAAAAGTATTTTTTTAAATAAAAATAACTTTTTTAGAAGTAAAATATAATTTTTCAAAAAGCTTGAAACTTTTAAAAAAACTCCCTCGTTTTTTCTTTTTCGGGTAGACTTTACATTTATAATTTCCGACATTTACGTTTATAACATCCGACTATCTTCTTCTCCTTCTTCTTCTTCTTGGAATTCCACAGAGAGAGACAGACAGAGAGTCCTATCGAGAGTCCATAACGCCAATGTTTCTTCTCAGATTTGAGGAGAGAGAAATAGAAAGTAAGAGAATGAGTGGCAACGGCGGAGGAGGGAGCCAACACTAGTACCAATGCTGTCAATAAAGGTAGTAGTGGAATTTTAGGGATTCCGGTGGGTTCGAGGAAATCTTCATTTTGGCGTCTTCATGTAACAAAATGGTCCAATCATTTTCTTTAATATGCCTTTCTGATGTTGCTTTAGATGAAGGACCCAATTGATCCTAGGTTTCGTGGAGCTAATATGACAACCCGAGGCAGTAGAGGTGGTGCAGATCGTTATGTTCGAGATCAGTCTACCTAGATCACCTCTGATTTTGAGTATTGTGCTATACTTTTCGACTATTCTTTGTTGTATACTGTTCTCATAACCTTGATCATTCCGTGAAGGTGTTCTTTTGCATTTAATTCCACAGGATTTCCACTTAATTTAATGATTTTCTTTCAGATTCTAGTACTTCATATGGGAAACCAGCATATAAGAAGGAAAATGGAACCCATGCTTATGCTAGTTTATATCCTTCAGCTTCTGGGATAGGAGGAAGTGAAATCAACCGTCGACCTCCATTGTTTAGGTTGTCCCTTTTTACAAATCACTTCATGCGGTGATGACACGGGAATTATATGAGATGTTTTACAATTTTTTAGAATTGTATGATGGAACCTGTGAATTATCGTGCATAGTATCATCCATTTTAGTTTTCCACGTTTTCATAGTAGGATTAATGTAAATTATCATACTAATGACTTATAGGACCTTGCTTCAATTTATTTTTAAAATAATTAATCGATATCTTGGTTCATATGAAATAGATGTTCTGTAGCTTATTGGCCTGTGGACATGTGAGCTTTGCGAACTGAGTTCCATATTCTTCTTAAATAGAAACAATTGGAACTATATTCGATCCTTTTTCTCAGTACTGCTAGAAATTTTAGGCAATCTTCTGACTCAGTGGATGCAGCTTATTGGCCTGTGGACATGTGATCTATGCAAACTGATTTCCATATACTTCTTAAATGGAAACAATTGGAGCTATATTGGATCTTTTTTCTGAGTACAACTGGAAATTTAGGCAATCTTCTGACTCACAGTGGATGCCTTCTAATTAGATCAGGGAAGGGAATGACCTGCTGGCCTTACTCGTTGTGGATGAGATTATAAATTTGCATACATATGAAGCAGCAAATAGCAACTTTAACCTAGTTTTTTTCAACATTTATTATTGTAGGGTAAATGGGAAGAGGAGAGTGATTAGACAAAGTAATCAGAACTTGTCCAAAATTTACGACACAGATGCACTTCTTTTTTACGTTGATGGCTATTCTTGGGAGAGAGGAGATTAGATACAGTCTTAACAAAGTAAATATTAAAAAGGATAACTTAAACCATTTGTTCTAGGTTATATTAGTTTTATTTTCTACAAGAAAATGAGACATCTCTTTAAATAATTTCTTACAAGATGGAAGTGAATTTGTTAAACAATTGTAAAGTAAATGTAAACCCATTCCGTTCATGAAAGACCTAGTAGTAAAGTAAATGTAAACCCATTCCGTTCATGAAAGACCTAGTAGTAGTTGAATTTTTTCAAATCAAATGTAAACCTAATATATATTGTGCTTTGCATATTGTTTAATATATTTTAAATATTATTTATATGCATAAATAATATTTATTATAAAATAAAGTATACTTAAAATTAATAAAAGTGTTTTTTATTTTTATGTTGTCAAATAGTCTACTGTATGAAACTCTTTCAAAAAGGCTGTTTTTTTAATTGACAGCTAAACAGTCAACTAGCTTATTAAAAAAGCTCCTCTCAGAAAAGCTCTACTGACAAAAGTTCTATTGAAATAAGCCCATCCAAATAGGCACTTAATTTTCAAATTTGCATGGTATTTATTTAATTAAATTTATTTACAAAACTATCGTGTAATATTTGTAGACTAAAAGTTTTCATATTCTACAAACTTAAATATACTAATTATCTAATGAAACTATATATCCTAATTAAAAGCTCTGCAAATACGATGAACTTTAGATAAGGAAGAGATACAAAAAATTTTATAATTCGATCTTGTACTATTTAACTCATATAAGTGACCACATATATTGTTTTTCAAATTTTATTTGAAATACCAATTTTAAATTAAGTGAAAATTTAAAAAAGTAATTAAACTTATTGATATCTAAAACTACGTATATATTCCATTTTGTTTTGGAAATCTCTAATTTCTAAAAAATTGTTTCTCTCTTTCTTTTATTCTTAATTTACTGTTTGATTGCTTACTATATATGAATCATATTATTTTTTGTTAGGTTGACCAAAAAATGTATAGATAGTTTAATTAGTTGATTATATAAAATAAAATTTTAGTTTAATTTTCACTATATTTGCGCTAAATCCAATCGGTTGATTGTAGTCAAGTGACATAATAATTTAGTGACATTCTTTATCTTATACATATTCATATGTATGATAAATCTTATGGGATAAACATATGTTACAAATTAAATAATTTTTAATTAAAAGATTTATATTGCATTTATTGTTATCTCTAAATTGTTTCTAGTCATTGTTCTATTAAGACTGAATATTAATAAAACGTAAAAAGACTAACATATGTTATGTTTCTTCCTTATGAGAGAAGTAGTTGATCTTATAGACTAAAGTATGGAAATACTTAAGCAAACATATTATGTGCTTGTTATAGAAAAAGTTCAATCAACGGACCCCATATGAGAAATCCATTTGGAACATTATGTGCATGTCTATAAAAATTTACGTCCGAATAATTGTATAAGTGATCCTTTGAATTATAATCTTTAAACTATCTTATATAGGGATAGTGATATTTTGATACTATTTATGACATATTCTAGGTAAAGGTAGCTAAGTCGATTGTCATTGGATATAATATGAACTATATAGAGGTAGTTCAACGATCAATAAGGGATTCATCATCTAATGTTTTGTTATTCTCAATTAGTATTGATTCTAAGATTAGTCCGACTAAACCGGAATACCTAATGTAATAAAAAAAAAGGGACTAGCTGAACATAGACAGGGCACATCGCACGGTTCCAGTCTCACTAACCAATGTTTGACATGACCAAATTAACATTTAAGAAAAAAGAAGAGTGAGCCCGTTTAATTGGCATGCTGACTTACGTATAATTGGATGTTGGTATTTGAGATTGGAAAACAGTGTTACTGTCCAAAACAGTCAATTGCTATTAAACTTGGAGACAATATTGGTGGTTCAGAAGAATTTTGGCCTATCGCAATAATAATTGAAAAGAATTTCACCAATTTGTTTACTCTTAATCAAATTTTAAGCTTCAATAAGACTAAAATTAGAATTTATATTAAAATATTAATATTAATTATGATAAACTTACGATCATAATTTCAATATTTCAAATGAAAATAAATATATATGATTAAGAAATAGAAATTATTTTGAACTAATTTTCTTACTTCAATCATTAAATTTAAATATTTTAAAAATAATCAGGTGTAACTTTCACCGCAATTAAAAAAATAATTAATTAGGTTTGAAAAATAATTAATTAATAAATTTAAATTTAAATCTTGTCCATTTCAATTTCATTCTTGAAGTATAAGAAATTTAAATTTGTAATTTTTATTTTAATGTTCCATTGCAACGAATGGGGAGAGCTTTTTATAAATTATTGGATTCAGTTATTGCAGATACTTGACTGACATAATTTTCATAAGTGACTTCGACCTGTACCTATAAAATTAATTACCTGCAACTTGCTCATGCCATTGAAGCCTCTCATATTCGGTGGTTAAAATACGTGGACTTGAAGTCAACTTGAATATCCTAATATTTTGTTATTGAGAAATATATACCTTGAAAAACACAAACAGTTATTTGTTCCCTTTATAAGAGAAGGCTTATAGGATGAAACATACAATTTTTTCATTCAATGCAATAACACAAAATAAAAAAATAAAATTTTCTCAACATTTTCTTCCTCACATTAAGCAAATCATCAAAGTTTAAAGTTTAGGATGTGAATTATCGGTGATTTTAGTAACCAACCGTGACACATGGACTAATAAACAACAAATTAATCTAACGCTTCCGCCCGAAATTAGTCCTTCATATTATTCTACATAAGAGATAAGGAAAAAAAAAGATTTTTGATAGAATTCATTATTATTGATATAATTGGATGCCTTTAGATTTGACAAGACATAAATACATAATCAGTATCGCGACTTTGAGAAATTTTACTACATGACTCTTACCATGTACGTAAAATCAGCCTAAAAAAGATATTAATATATTTTAACTCCCGTCTAATTCTTAAGAATTATATTTAATTTTTATTACTTTGAAGTATTATGAAATAATTACAGAAAATAAATTTAATTTAATTTAAAATTTTAAAATAAATTATGTGTGATACAATCTTAGTAAAAATAATTAGACAAATAAATTATATTTAATTCAACAAAATTTAGAAAGAAAATCTTAGTACTTAATAAATATTAATACTTAATTATTAATTTTTATATTTTTTACACTTTCAGATTTTATATATATAAAAAAGAAATTAGGTATTCATTTCTTATATATATATATATATATTAGTTATTATAAAAGAGATAAGTATTATTAAAGACTTCTAGAAATTGAAAACATAGTAAAAAAAGGAGGTTACTATTATAAATTCAAACGCTAATGGGCACTTATCCAGTTATCCTATATATTTATTTAATTTTCTTGCCTGAATTTTCACTAATACTTGATAGGTAACTATATCGGTAGCTGTTTCATTAATAACGTATACCTTTTCCTAATTCTTTTTAAATTATAAAATATTTTAAATTTTACTTAATATCTAAATTTATTAAGATTAATATATATGATAGTATTTTATTTAATAAATTTAAAAATATATAAATATTTTTACAATTTATTTAGTCAAATATAATCTGTACTAATTACGGTAAGATACAATAACATTAAACTTGAATACGTTAAAAAGAGTAGTTATGCTTCTCATATTTTGCTTAACAAGTTAACTTTTGTATGTATACTCGTTCTATAAGCTCCTTGAGAACCTACACTGGAAGAAGAAGACAAGGAAATGATTGGATGCCTTTAGATTTGACAAGACATACATACATAATCAGTATCGCGACTTTGAGAAATTTTACACCCTTCATTATAGCCCCACACATGGTTAGGCCAATTGATAGTTATATTAAGAAAGATGTTATACTACATGACTCTTACCATGTACGTAAAATCAGCCTAAAAAAGATATTAATATATTTTAACTCCCGTCTAATTCTTAAGAATTATATTTAATATTTATTACTTTTAAGTATTATGAAATAATTACAGAAAATAAATTTAATTTAATTTCAAATTTTAAAATAAATTATGTGTGATATAATCTTAGTAAAAATAATCAGACAATAAATTATATTTAATTCAACAAAATTTAGAAAGAAAGTCTTAGTACTTAATAAATATTAATACTTAATTATTAAGTTATATATTTTTTACACTTTCAACTTTTACATATATATAAAAGAAATTAGGTATTAATTTCTTATACACACACACACACACACACACACACACACACACACATATATATATATATATTAGTTATTATAAAAAGAGATAAGTATTATTAAAGACTTCTAGAAATTGAAAATATAGTAAAAAAAAGGAGGTTACTATTATAAATTCAAACGCTAATGGGCACTTATCCTATATATTTTTTTAATTTTCTTGCCTGAATTTTCACTAATACTTGATAGGTAACTATATTGGTAGCTGTTCCATTAATAATGTATACCTTTTCCTAATTATTTTTAAATTATAAAATATTTTAAATTTAACTTAATATCTAAATTTATTAAGATTAATATGATAGTATTTTATTTAATAAAATTTTAAAAAATATAAATTACAATTTCACCTTTCAACTTTTTCAAATTTATATTTCAAAACTAGTGTTTTTTTAATTATTTTACTATTAATTTTTGTAATAATTGATATAAATAGTATAAATCAAAATTTCAGAGTATATCTTAATATAAATATTTATTTAGTCAAATATCATGTGTGCTAATTTCGGTAAGATACAATAACATTAAACTTGAAAATGCTAAAAAGAGTAGTTATGCTTCTCATTTGTATACTGATACGTGCCTCTTCCTCCAGTAAATTTGGTCACATTCTACTATATTTTTCTACTTGTATGACTTTTGGTAAGAAATTCTATTTTTATTTTTAAAAAATTCTTTATGTCTTTTTATTAATAGGTGGAATAATTTTAATAAAGAGATGATTACTTTGTTTTGCTATTTAAAAAAATCATATAGTTAGAATTTAATCAAAATATTATAATTTAAAATTAATTAAGTATATATTTTTATATTTGTATTCATTTGTGCACTTTATGCACTTTTGTTCATTTTTGAGAGTTCCTGTAGTAGATTTTCTAATACAATTTCTTTCACAAAGAAGATAGTATATTTACAATCGAATCATATAGATTTACAAATACATATTATAACAAAATGTTATGAAATGGACATACTTTTTTTTTTGAGAAAAAGTTGGACATCTTTTGTTAACAATCTAATCATAAAAACTATTGATTGAAGATAGATTGATAAAGTCTTATTTGATTGTTTTTTTTTAATTTTTTCATTATTGCATAATCAGGTCCACTTTATTAGATTTTCAGATTATTTGCAACTGTTGTCGATAATTTTAGTAAGATAATTCATTTCTTATAAGTCATTTAAGATTTATAAAATTGTGTAATGTAGCAGTATTTATTTCTTTTTTATTTAAAGGTGAAACAATTTCAATAAAAGTTACTAACTTTATTTTTATTTTTAAATATTCAAGTAATTACGTAATCTTTTTTATTTAATGTAAGTGATCATATTACAATTATAGTTAATTAATTTTAGTTAGTATTTACATACTCATAAAGCATAGAATTCAACAATGAATTTTCCAATTGAAAAATTTTAAGAATGTCTTCTATTGAATAAAAATACATATTTTTTAAAAATAGCAATATCAATTTTTATTATTAAATTTCATAAGATAAAATTTAAATATAAAATTCTACAAATTTGGAAATTAACATTTTCTAAGCATGGAAAATTATTATCTTTTACAAGTTTTTCTAAAATATGAAATATTTTAAAAATATATTTTAAAAATGTTAGTTCCCTCATTTAATTATTCTTTTTTATTAAAAAAATTATCCCATAGACAATTAAATACATGTGACGTAGCTTGGGTACGTGCCATTTAGATCTTCAATTTCCCCTGTACTAGATCTAACGTAACCAACCCAACATTCAACGCACCATTTTTCACGTCCTTACTTGTTTAATTCGTACATCACTCCCAGCCCCAATTCGCTTGCCAAATTAGGGATTTTCCTGCAGATAGCTCTTATGTTCACCCAAGGCAGCATCAAATCATGTCATCAAATATTCTCAGAGCCCCCAACTTGATTGTTACGCGATGTTCCCACGGCTCACCTCCATTCTTCTCCTGTCGACTTCTTCCGAAAAGCTTCCAGATTTTCACTAATTTTGTGTACTTATTGTTGTCTTCCAATCTTCTGCTGACAACTCGTCCACCAGTATACTCCTCATAAGTTCTCGCACACTCATTCCATTCATGTTGACTCCCAGTCTTGCCTCTGAAGAAGGGCGGGTTCCCAGGTTTTCCATGTAAGTTCTTCAAACTTCCTCTTATTAGCTGCTTTGTACTATCAGTATTTCCATTATTCATGCCCTATATGCTTGTAGTCTTTGATCTTGTCTCTGATTCATGGTCCTTAATTCTAGTAGTCTTATCCAGAGTAAAACTTTATTCCGTATGTCTTCTTGCGTTCTCTTTGATTGTCTGAATATTTCAGCGTTCCTCTCTTTCCAAATGTTATACACCATTATACCCATCCTTCCTATAGTCAACTCTCTGTCCCTCTTATTCCTAAATTTATAAGTCGAGATAACCTCAACTGTTC
>JANZXP010000194.1:10993952-11030081 GCA_027576715.1 Erythroxylum flavicans | reverse complement strand
CAGTTCCTTTAACGTGAGCTTTGTTTGGAGTTGATTCGTTATATCCTTAATCTTGTTTGTCTCAACCTCCTTAAGATTCTTCATTGCTTTACTTGAACTTGACTTCCAAAGAGCAAAGATAGGATATGGAATCCCAGGTTTAGGCTCCTTAACTATCTCACTTGGAAGGACTTCCAAAACTGTTTGCCTTTCTCTCTTGTCCTTATCTTCCTTGTCATGTTCAATTTCCCTTTTATGAATTTGTGTAAAGGCCATAATCCATTTCTTCAGGTTGACCTCTGTATTGCTCAATAGACTACCTGCATTTTTAGAAGATAAGGCATTAGCAAGTTGACTTACCTGAACCTCCAAATTGTGGATTGATGATGCATGGTTCTTCATAATCTGGTCAAATTTTGCTTCCATCCTTTTCTGGCTTTCTTCCTGACTGGCAAACATCCTCTTCCGATTCTTTTCTTGAGCTTCCAATTTGGAACCCAAAACTTCCATCATCTTGTCCATTTTACTCTTCATCGATCTGATTCAATTTTGCTGAAATCCCAGAGGTCCTTGCGGTCTCGATTGGCCACCTATATTATTAGTACTCTAAGAAAAATTCGGGTGATTTTTCCAGCCCTGATTATAAGTATTAGAATAAGAGTTATTACCTCTCTACGGTTAGCCCAGGTAATTTACCTGTTTAGTACCACCGGCTCCCAACAGAAAACACTAAGCTAAACCTTGGTTGTTTTGTCCCTATAGCTCACATTGTACTTGCATCGATTTAGCTATAGAGGAAGATGCTCTTTTCATGTTATCAACTACTTCATAAGGACTGTAATATGTGCCTATAAAGTAGTAACAGAGTCCATAAAGATCATACCTTTTTGCTCCTTCTACCCTTGTCAACTCCTCTCGCTAGACCATATGTAATTGTTGCTCGCCAACTCCTCTAAAAGGTCATGAGCTACTTTAACAATCTTCCTCATTAAAGAACCTCCAGCGAGTGAATCTATAGTTCCTCTCATGCTTGGATTCACGCCATTGTAAAACTTCTACAATAGGAACTCCCTTGAAAGGTTGCGGTGGGGCAGCTTCACTGTAACTCTTTAAATCTCTCTCAGGCTTCATAAAGAGATTCCCTATCATTCTGCTAAAAATTCGTGATCTCCTTGATGATTCTTACCGTCTTGGTCAACGGAAAGTACTTCGCGAGGAATGCTTAGGCTAATTGCTCCCAAGTAGTAATCTGCCCTGAATTAAGCGAATTGTACCATGCCTTCGCTCGATCTTTCAACGTGAAAGAAAAAAATCTTAACTTTACTGCATCATCGGACATTCCGTTGAATCAAAAAGTTTTGCAAATCGCTAAAAAATTGGCAATGTTGGCATTTAGAACCTCGTTGGATAACCCAAAGAATTGCATACTATTCTGTAATATATTGAGGAGTGTCGATTTGATCTCGAAATTATTAGCTTGAACCATCGGCCTCGCAACTCCTTTATGACTAAATCTTGACCTCATAAAGTCTATCAGTGTCCTCTCTGCTCCTCCTTGCCCTCCTTCTTCAGCCATATCTCTTCGTGTAAGATTTTGACGCTTTGCTTTTCTTAACTCTCTTTCATGTCTTTTAATATCAAGAAACTCGTCTTCACTGAATTTCGTTGATCTCCAAGTGCTCCTTGTGTTCATGCACCTACTAATACACAAGGAAAAGTATCAAAAACTCTTAAATCAAATTAATTTAAACTAAACAAGATGCTAAACAACAATCCCTATCAACGGTGTCAAAAACTTGATGATTGATTTTGCAAAACAGTCTACTAGTTTTACGCTCAAAAATTGTAAGTATATGGGTTGTGACTTGTAGTTAGAAAGCAAATATCGATCCCACAAGGATTGATACCTAGACACCACTTAATTCATATTACACTTTGTTTAAGAAACGAAATTGTTTAATGAAAATAAACTGGAAAATTAAATTGAAATTAAATAACTAACAATTAACAATTGATAACACCAAAATGCAGGAAATTGGAGTCAAGGTTTTAATGACTAGAGATCACTTTCTCCCTATCTTGTATCCCTCTTATTTTACTAATTGAATTGTGTCTCACTTAAGATATCCAATTATATTAATTACCCTCTCTCAAGGTATAATTAATTATCCATAATCAAATTAAATGAAGTTGGTTAAGCAATCTCTCAATTTACCCAATCACTCCACCAATTTAACTAGTTATTAAGTTATCCTATAGGTGATCAATTAAATTAGTCAATATTTCTCTTTCAACTAATCAATTAACGTGATGAATGTAAGTCTATAGGTTACCAACTCTCGTTGTACAATCCTACACAAATTACTTGACTCAATCTCTCGATCTATTACAAGATATAAATACAATCAACATTCATCAAAGACATCTTTCATTCAAATCAATAAAATAAGAGTTTAACAAAATAGTTCAAAAGAATTGTAAACTGGTATCTATATTTATTATTTTGTCTATAAGAATTGTTAAGGTTGTATTAAAATCTTGTATATGAAGAATATTCTTTTTATTGGTATAATTTAATGATATTTTACTTTGTATATGCAATGTTTCATATTATCAATTTTTATCATATTTTTGTATAATAAATTAACAAAAAAATCTAAATATTATATACAATAATATGGATTAAAATTGTCATAAATAATCATAATTAACATGGTATAATATTTCATTAAAATGTATATTAAAAATTTTACTATATTTTACAAAACATAGCTAAAAAAATTTGGCTACATTTTTAAAAATGTAGTGTAGCTAAAAAATTTTACTTATGTTTTTGAAAATGTAGCCAAATGTAAAAAATTTTTGACTATGTTTTCAAAATATAGATAATAATTTTTAGCTATGAAAATTAAGCATATCTAAAAGGTATTGACAACGATTTCAAAAATGCCACTAATAATTTTTTGCTACGAAAATAAAGCGTAGAAAAAAACTATTAGCAACAATTAGCGAAAAACGTCGCTTATAGTTTTCAGCTAAAGAGATTTGGTGATTTTTTTTTTTGTAGCAAAACGTGGTTTCTGTTGCAGTGATTATGGGTGCTAAAGTTATCTCTTGGAAGTTAAGAGAAGCAAACTTCTATCGTCATGTTTTCTTTAGAAGTTGAATGTATGGTTGTTGCTAAAACTTGTCAAGTACTGTGGTTGTGAAGGATTTTAGATGATGTAAAGAAAAAACAAGTGAAGGCAACTACCATCTTTTATAATAATTAATTAACTGCAATAGCTAAAAATCAAGTCTATTATAATAGGAAAAGACTGCTCAAGAGATCATTATAAAGTATTGCAATATCAAATGATCTAATAATTGATTTATTCACCAAGCCACTTCCATTAAATAAATTCATGTACGTAACAGAGTAGATGTAGAAATTGCTTAATTCATTCTCTTAATTTTCTACTCTTTACTGAATAATCAAGTCTTTAATTTAATTAAAGATTGTTATCTTTTACTTTTATGATAATAATATTGCTTTTGTTTTGAAGTATTGATACGTTGGAATCAGTTGCCATAATGTGTTTTTTATTTTTTTATATTCCTACTTTGGAATATTTAAAGATTGCTTCAATAAATAAAAGAATTATCTTAATCATTATATTTTTGTTGCTTTTCAATTGTTTGATAAAAGTGTTAAGTAAGTTTTCTTTTTCATAATTTATAATATCAATAAAATTAACAAAAAGTTACATATCAGATCAGTATTAAAAAAAATTATAAAACCATACTATTGGTTCTCAATTGATAGTAATATCCTTGTTCATTGCTCCAATCTGCTTACGAAAATATTGATTAACATACATATATGTATGAAGATATCAAACTACACTCATTCAAACCCTTCTTTTGCTGTCTATATGTATGAACATTAGCTATCAAAGGCAGTCCCACGGCCCAAACACCTGTCTCATAATATATCATATTTCTCATCGTCTTCAAGTTTTCTTTAACACCAAAATTACAGTGGGAATTGTATCCTATTCCATGAAAGAATTTGTAATCAAAACCTTTTATTTATTCCAACTCGCATCAAAGAAGCTTTTGGCATTTACATGCAAAAATGGTTAAGTGACAAACGCATCTCATCCACTAATAAAAAGTTATTATCTTAATATAGTAAAACTCTATCCTCTGCGCACGAGTACTCTTTCCACCAAGACAGTCTCTGTGCACGTATATATCTCTCTGATCTCCTTTTTCAACACAAGTACATTTCCCAAGTTAACTCAATTATTGGTTCTTCAGTCTTGTTTTTCAATTTCTTTCGAGCCTTACCTCCCGAACCCATCTAATGGCCGTCCATGTACCTAAAATTTAGTTGATAAGCATATACTTTCAAGCTATTGACAAGCAAAAAGTAATAAGATTTGAAATTGAGGCCAACCATTCATTGTCATCTCAACTTGAGAGCGATACATACATATGCACGTACAGAAGTGGAATACTAACAATCAAATATTGGTAGTCCAGCCATGCATTTACACGTGTTATTAGTGTGAAAACCCTTCTCTAGGGATGAAAAACACTGTTTTCTCAGAATGCGTGTGTATCACTTTCCAGTCTGAATACAGAGTTCTTGACTGCTTGAGAAAGCTATTCAATACGACCACTGTAGTTTCCTGCCAGTTACACCGAGTTTAGTTATGTATGGTAGCTTAGAATATATTTTGTCCAGTCAACCACGTTTCTTGGAGCACCTAAGAAAAATAAAAGGAATCAATCCCTTTAAGTAACGCCTTCAGCTCCCTTACAAAGGACTTCATCCATACTGCATGCGTTTAAGTTTGTCTTTTTTAGCTTTCCACAGTACTTGACAGCTAATATATAAGAAATCATCATTTATCCCCTGCAAAATAGTAACCTTAGGTGTTTCTAAAGACCAAAATATGATTATGATTTAGCAATGTCATCATCAACTTATATTTGGAGTTATAAATAAAGTGTGAACCAAGACAAATTATGTGTAGAAACTATCATGTTATAAATATTATAACTTTACAATCTTATTTTATCAAGTCCGTAATCTTAATTTCACTTATATATATATATATATATATATATATATATATATATATATATTGTCTTCCACCAATGAGACTTGAAGTGATATTTCCCTCCACTTGATTTCACTATCATTGACAAAAGATTAAATATTCGTTTCTTTTCACACGTGAAAGTACAAGGCGTAATGGAAGTGGAGATTCTTTTTATTTTGTTTTCCCAGATAATAAGTTTATATGAAACTTTTACTAATCAAACGATATCAGTTTAGCATACGGTTTGAAAAAATATTAGAAGTCCACGAGAAAGAAACTATTCCCTGATTTCGTAAGTAATCCAAGAGCTGCTCATTAGACATTAGAAACCCATGAAATAAAAGTTAATTCAGGTGTCTTAAATGTTCTTAATCATACAGCTGTCGGGATATGAAGGAATTGGAGTAACTTTGTACTTGCATAAGCTTGGTCCTTGTTATATGCTATTTCTTTCTTGATTTGATGGTTGAAAGAAAATCCCATTGAATGTTCCAACTTAAGTCTTTCTTTATTGGTTGTCTTGTCCTACATCATGGTTAGGACCCACATGCACAGCCCCTTCTTTCAGATTAATCACACCTCGTTGCACGCACAGGCACAGCGACTAGATCACCAACAAAATTCCCTCAATTTGCATATAAAAGCAAAGGACATGGTTGAGATTTGAGACGTTCTTGTTGAGGTTCAGATATATTCTAATTCTCTAGGTTGTAGATAGACCTAGAGGCCTATATATAAAACCCTCCTTTCTCTAGTGTTTTCAGTTTTATCTCCCACTCAAAATTACTTGACAAGATCGGACCGTTACCATCCCTTGTCTCAAATAGTTACCATGAGAACACCTGTGTTTTGTTTTACAAGGAGGATGTGTAATTCTACTGAAGAAGAAACTGAGTTGCGAAGAGGTCCTTGGACTCTCGAAGAAGACACTTTACTCACTCACTACATTGCTCGTCATGGAGAGGGTCGTTGGAACATGTTAGCTAAATGTGCAGGTAATGACTTGAAAAACCACAATTTCCATACTCATAATCAGCTGAAAGTTTCGTTTATGTGTGGCTTTCTGAATTTTTCAGGACTGAAAAGAACTGGAAAGAGTTGCAGATTGAGATGGTTGAATTACTTGAAACCTGACATTAAGCGTGGAAACCTCACTCCTCAAGAACAACTCTTAATTCTTGAACTGCATTCCAAGTGGGGTAACAGGTAACTAAGGCCTTATATATCTTCTTAAACTTTACAAAGTCTCGCAAGTAATTTGTCGGTCTTATGATATTCAATAAATTCAGGTGGTCAAAAATTGCACAACATCTTCCTGGAAGAACAGACAACGAGATCAAGAATTATTGGAGAACAAGAGTTCAGAAACAAGCACGTCAACTCAACATTGAGTCAAATAGCAAGAGGTTTGTTGATGCTGTCAGGCGTTTCTGGATGCCAAGATTGATTCAGAAAGTTGAACAACAAACTTCTCATTCCCCTTCTTCCTCTTGTTTAACAACCCTGAATTCACAAAGCCAAGCAGTTACTTCTCCATCAATCCATTCAACAGTTCCTTCTTTTTCAAACTCATCAAATATTCCCCAAAGCACATTTGGTCACTATCCAAGTCTTGAAAGTGAAAGTGAAATTTTAAGCTCGAACACCAATCCTGGTGATGTAATTCTGACAGATCATTCCATGGCAACGTCGGACTCGCAGAAGCCTCATGACATTCTCGAGAATTACCACATGAACCTATTTGGAACTGCTGACGTCTTCTGCAATAACTCAATTCTAGGTGACAGTTGTTACATGGGAGATAAAGATTTTTTCATGGACGGGATCAATGTAGGTTGTCTGACAGAAACTGGGACAAGTTTTGAGAACTCAACATTGGATTGCCAGATAGGTGAATTCAACTGGGCACCAGATGACTTGTCGGACACTTTGTGGAACATGGATGATATATGGCAGTTCAGGGACTTCTAGTTGTGGTCCATCGACAGATCATTTATTGACGAGCGCAGAAATAATTCTAAAACTCTAATTGGATCAACAGTTGGAAAACTAGCATAAAGCATAATCACCACTGTGATTTTAATTAACGCATTATTGTTATGGTATTTTGAATTTTCTTTGTTGGTAAGAGAGCATGATAATTAGCACATAGTTTATTTAGTTGATTAACAGTTGGAAGTACTTTATGGTGATAATGACCATCTATCCACTTTTTCTTTGCATTTCTTTTCGTCATCCTTTTAGTGAAAAGAAGAAAAGACCGCAAAGGTGGTGATCAAAATCAGTTTGAGGAAAAAAAAAATAGGGGGAAGAAGTGACTACACATAGAAGTAGAGAGAGAGAGTCGGAGTGACTACACATAGAAGTAAAGAGAAAGAGAGAGTATTTAGTTAAGACGAAGGTAGATTTTGGACTTTGGAGGGTGGGCATCTGCAACAATGTTAACCAGTAGGACATGACATCATTGATCAGTTTTCGAAATTAATAACCAACTATAAAAAAAAGTATATAGGTGTAAAAGTAAAAGTGGTGTCTTTTCTTAAAAGTAACTAAAAATGATATGATAGACTGATAGTTCTTCCGCAGCATTCTTAGCTAAAGATCTGTGGAGGTGCGGCAAGTCAATAGGTTCCCAAATGGTAAAAATACTTAACCATGCGTTGACCGTACGAGTTCACCGTTAGTTTACATGTTCAAATTTATCTTGGCATTTACAGGATACTTAAATTCCAATTAATTTCATGTGGAATGTTCCTTTTTACAGGCTCACGTTCCGTATTAGAATTTTTTGTAATCAATAAAGACTTAGTAAGCAAACATCTACAACATTGTTCTATTTAATTTAATTGATTTATAAAAATTTAACCACATAATAATTATTCAGAATTTGATATTAGATTTCCTACAAAATAATTAGATGGCAATCAGTATGATCAATCCCACTTTAATTTTCCAAGTCTGCTTTGATATATAGGAAATTGATAGGCGTTCTCTCGACTTACTATTTTAAGGTATATATGATTAATCTAAGACTATATCTCCAAATTGAACAAAGATTATACGAACTTTTGAGCTATGGAAGTTGACATATAATTACCGGCATAAAACTGATCTTAGATGGTTTAATACGAAACATATATAGTCCACCCACTCTCACTATAAATAAATAAATTTGTGTTAAATCGAGGCTAGGTTAGCTGAGAACATTGAAGCCTAAGTTTATTTAGTTGGCGCTGACAACCAAAGTTTTATTATGTATGTATATATATAAGCTTAATGACCCCTCCTAATGTTGTGCAAATTTAATAAAGCCATCCTTTCTAACCCGCGCGCACACACGTATATCCATGTATGTTGTAAATAGTAACTAAAATTTGATGTTGACGCCTAAGGAGCTAAGCAAAGTGTAACTAGAGATCAAAGCAAAATGTAGGTCATATCCAGGCACCATAATAGGTTTATAGGCACCATAATAGGTTTATCTTAAGACAACTAATTATAGCGTCTTCAACTGTAAAATGACAACTATTCTCTTATCTCTAGGTCTTCCAACTAAGTCTACCGATATTATAAATATCGTACCGGTTCGAAATTAGTTATAGTATAGTACTGTATCAATATCGATTAATATTGGGTACTATTTTTGACAATTTTTTAAATTTATAAAATTTCAGAAAAGGAAAAATGAATTAGAGAGGAAGAGAAATGATGAAGAATGGTTATTACATTAACTCTCACGATGTTTACAAAGAGTTCCAGAATAAAAATGCAACCCGTTATTTAAATATAAAAGACCTCTTATACACAACACTCACTACATATTTTACATCCCCCCTTAAGTTAGAACCTATGTAAGACTCAACTTGGCAGAAAGAAACTAATGTTGCACTTGACCTAAGGCCTTGGTCATAATGTCAACGAGCTGTAAATTTGAAGGGATGTAAGCTATCTGTAAGAAGCCCTTTTGCACTTTATCTCGTGTGAAGTGAGAATTAATATCTGGGTGTTTTGTTCTCTCATGATAACAAGGATTTGCTGCAATCTATTTTGCAACTTTATTGTCACAAAAAAAAGTCACTGGTAGCTGTATAGGAATATGAAAATCTTGAAGAAGGTAATTGAGCCATAAAAGTTCACATGTGGTAGCAGTCGTGCTTCACTATTCAGTCTTAGTAGATGATCTTAAGACTATGTTCTGCTTCTTAGTTTTCCAAGAAACAAGGGATTGACCAAGGAAAATACAATATTCTGTTAAAGATCTCTGTGTCATCAAACAAGAAGCCTAATCAGCATTTGAAAAACTAATTAGTTTGAAGTGTTGTTGAATAGGATAAAATAAACCCTTGGAAATAGTTCCTTTGAGGTATCGCAAAACATGAATGGTAGCCTACATATGAGGTTCTTTAGGGGCAGAAACAAACTGACTTAAATGCTGGATAACATAAGAGATATCTAGCCTGGTCATGGCCAAGTAGAGTAATCGACCAATGAGTCTACGATAAACTTCTGCATTCAGAAGAGGCTGACGTGTGTCAAGGGAAAGTTTCAGATTTTGAGGAAGTGGAAATAAGGCGAGCTTGGCAGTAGTGAGGCTTGCATTAGTGAGGATATCAAGGATATACTTTCTCTAGTTCAAAAGTGTACCAGAAGTTGTCCTGCATATCTCTATACCCAGGAAGTATTTGGCCAAACCTAGCTCCTTTATAATAAATTGCTTATGTAGGGTAGCTTTAGTTTTTTGTATTTCAACATCAAAATTTCTAGTGAGTAAAACATCATCTACATACACCAATGTCGCAGTAAAAGTATCACCCTCTACCTTGACAAACAATGAGTAATCATATTTTGATTGAACATATCCAAGACTAATAAGAAACTTGGTGAACTCGTGATTCCACTATTTAGATGCTTGCTTGAGTCCATATAAGGACCTTTTCAGTTTGCAAACTTATCCTGGAAGAGCTTTTGTATACCCATATAGATATCTTCTTCAATATATCCATGGAGAAAGACATTATTGATGTCTGACTAATGTAAAGGCCAAGCTTTTGCAGTAGCTAAAGCGATTAACATTCTTATAGTTGCTAGCTTGGCTACAGGAGAAAAAGTGTACTTGTAATGTTTGCCTTCCTTTTGATCAAAACACCTTACAACTAACCTAGCCTTTAATCTCTCTACAGTATCATTTGGGTTTGAACTTAGTTTTTTACACCTATTTTGATGAGATGGCCTTATGACCCAGTGGCAAAGTAGTCAAGTCCTAAGTATCATTTTTCTCAAAAACTTCTAACTCCTTATTCATTGTCTCAACCCACTACTTATCCTCTTTAGTTTGTGAATAACATGCAGGTTTGTGAATAGTAAACATATTGGCTAAGGATGCAAGATATTCAGTAGGTAAATGTGCCAAATTAGGAGATGTAAACAAAGGATAAGGTACTTTATGCTTAGGTTTTGTGGTGATTGTGTTGTTGGAATATGAGTTCTGTTGAATATTTAGGGCAAAATCCTTTATCCATAAAGGTTCAGTCCATGTCTGTTGAGACTTCCTAAGAGCTGGAGCAGCAGGGGTATTGGGTAAAGTAGAAGAAACATGAGGTATATAAGTGTAGAAGAAGTATTTGTGGGTGTAACAGTAGTTGGATCATTGTTAGGTGTTTCAATAGGCTAAGGAATATAAGAGAAATCATCTTCTATAGGTGTATCAGCAATTGAAACAAATGGAAAAATCTCTGCAGCAGGCTGTTCAAAATGGAAGGAAGGAAGAGAGGATATATCCTTCTTGAAAGAAAAAATGTCTCCCTTAAAAATGACATCCCTACTGTGAAATATTTGTTTAGTGTGAAGATAAAAAAGTTTATATCCTTTTTGGCCCGGGGATAGCCAAGGAGAACACATTGTCTTCCTCTTGGTGCAAATTTTTCACGGTTTAGATTGGTAACACTTGCATAGCATAAGCATCCAATAGTTTTAAGATTCTCATAAGTAGGTGGGGTACCATTTAAAAGTTCAAAAGGTGTTTTCCAATAGAGTTGTGGAAATGGCATTTTGTTTATGAGATACGTGGCAGCAAGTATGCATTCACCCCAGAAAGTCTTTGGAAGATTTAGATGGATTTTTATAGCTCTAGTTGTATCAAGCAAGTGCCTATGTTTCCTCTCAACTACCCCATTCTGTTGGGGTGTATAAGTCATGGATTTTTGGTGAATGATGCCCTGATCTTGCATATATTTCAGACATTCTATCTTGACAATTTCAGAACCATTATCTGATCTTACAAACTTAGGTTGATGGTATAATGGTTTTGTATGTATGTGATAAAGGCAGTGAAGGTAGGGCAAACTTGTTGTTATTGTGCAAAAGATAGGTCTAAGTAGCTCCAGTTTTGTCATCAACTATGGTTAGGAAATAACGTGTACCATTAAGAGCATGTGTTCTATTGGACCCCCACAAGTAAACATGTATCAATTCAAAAAGATGAGCAGAAGATATAGTGTTTCTAGGAAATGACAATCTGTGATGTTTAGCAACGGCACAAGTATCACAGAAAAATTCACTTGTATAAAAATGTTTACAAGCAGAGATATGTGACATTTTTTATAAAGAGATATCACCTAATCTAGCATGAAAAGTAAGTAAATTTGTGGCAATAGAAGAAAAAATATGTAGTTTTTCTACCCAAAAAAATTATTGTTCTTAGAGATTGTTTCAAAAGAATTAGTAACTTTCTTCAGTGGAAAAGCCTTGTATTTATAGAGTCCATTAGAACCCTTGCCAATAACAACATTTTTTTTTAGTTGTAGGGTCTTAAAAAGTACAATGAGTGGGATAAAAATTGGTAACAAGATTCTGAGATTTAACCAACTTTCTAACTGAAAGAAGATTATATTTAAAGTCTGGCACACATAAAACATTTTCGAAAGTCAATAAAGGAGTTAATCTAACTTGTCCTATAATGCTAACAAATTTTGTGTTACCATTAGGAAGGGTTATAAGAATAGGCTTGGTAAGGGTTTTTGTAGCATGAAAGAGTGTAATATGTGGAGTCATATGGTCTAAAGCCCCAATGTCCACTATCCAGTCAAGATACACATGCACATCATCACTTTGGCAAGATAAAGAAAAAGAGGTTTGTGATATAATACCTACGAAATTTATTGAGGCAGAATTACCACATTCTGGTATGGTCACTATTGGAGATTTCCCTTTAAACATCTTCTTCATCTCCTAGCACACTGAAGCAACAAGCCTTTGATCCACACTATTCTTCTTAGCCCCATCTATCTCATCTTCATAGCCAAAATCAAAAGGTGTATCATGACCAGACTCATTTTCAAGTCTGGCACTGGCTTGAGCAACTAATCTAAAGCCTTTCTTTTCTTTCTTCCCTTTGTACCAATCTAGATGTCCCAACCTTTCACAGCATTGCTCATAAGTATGGTCATCTTGCTGACATTGAGTATAAAACCTTTTATCAGCATCCTTTCCCTTCTTAAAATCCTTTTCCCACCAAAAGAAGACTTTCCAGTATTGGTCTTTACTGAGTAGGCTCAACTATAAATATGGTTACTTGTTTCTATTTTTCAACTTGTTGAACGATATAGTATGCTTTATTCTAGGTAGAGGATCCATTGAAAGAATCTAATTGTGAATAGATTCATAATCGTCATTAAGGTGCATTAAAAATTACATCGGTTTTGAATGACCTTCAATCTCCAGAAATTTTTCAGTGATACCACAAACACATTCTTTCAAGTTGCCATAGTTATATACTAGAATTCCATTTAATTGTGCAATTCATCCTAACATCGCTTCAATTTGGTGAAGTAAATAGTAATTGAGAGATTACCTTGAGAGATATGACTTAGATCACGTTCAAGCTGGAATAGCAATGGTCCATTACATTGACCATAACACTCACTAATCTCTTTCCACAACTCTTGTGCAGATTGTGCATAAAGAAAAACATCTGACAACTCAGTCACCATAAAATTCAGGATCCAACAAGTCACCATATAGTCACAACGAATCCACTTTTGGTAATCATAATCAGTGATCAGAGGTTTAGGATAAGAGCCACCAATGAATCCTAATTTCATCTTCGTACCCAGCCCCATTTGCACCATGCGACTCCAACCAAGGAAATTACCTCCATTGAAGGGAACATTAGTGGGTGACATGCCTAGACAATCTGCACTCATCAAATGAAGAGGATCGTTCATTGAACTGCCTCTTTGTTGATTGTTCACCACTGCTTCTGAATCATCCATTGTTGAGAAACAAAATCAGCAAACGCTTAGTGAAATTCCAAGAAAAGACCAAATCCCCAACTTTGGATGTTAGATTAATCGGAGAATTAAGCCGATCAATCGGAAACAAACAACAAATTTGTGGAAATTTTTTTAGGGATTTGGCAAAACCTGGGGCTCTGATACCATGAGAAAATTAGGGGATTGCAGGAAAGAAGAAATGAAGAAGAGAGGAAGAGAAATGATGAAGAATAGTTCTTGCATTAGCTCTCACGATGTTTACAGAGAGTTCTAGAATAAAAATGCAACCCACTATCTAAATATAAAAGACCTTTTATATGTAATAGTACATGTAATAAGAGAAATAAAATAGTAATGTCACTACATATTTCACATATTGATGCCTAAGGAGCTAAGCAAAGTGTAATTAGAGATTAAAATAAAATCTAGGTCATATCCAAGCACATAATAGGTTTATCTTAAAACAACTAATTATAGCATCTTTAACTGTAAAATGCCAACCATTTTCTTATCTCTAGGTCTTTCAACTAAATCTATCGATATTATGAATATCATACCAGTCCGAAATTAATCATAATATAACATTGTATCAATACCGATCAATATTGGGTATTATTTCTTATAATTTTTTAAATTTATAAAATAGTCCTTATTTTTTTAAAGTTATAAAGTAGTCCATCAATATATTGTACTGTATAATTTATAATTTTATATTAACCATATCTTTAAAATCATAATAATAGCAATTTGAAATAACAACAATATTTTTTATTAATATTACTTTTTACATATTTCATATATAAATAATATTTACAATTAATTAAAAAATATTTAATCATCATACAAATACAAAATTAAGGACAATACAAAGTACTTAAAATGTCACAATTTCATCATATAATAAATAATAATTACATTAAAATGTTAATAAAAAGACTAATAAATATCTATAATGCTCTAAGTATTACAATTTACAACAAGAGTTCATACTAAGAAAACAACCAACGTGAAGTAAAATCTGAAACAAAAACATTTATAATTATATTTATATTACATATATAGAATTTAGCATATATATAAAATATAAGTGAAATTAAAAGAAGAGAAAGAATAAAAACCTAGAACTTCATTCAATTGAATATCTGTTCAAATCGCATTGACCCTAATTCAATACGGTACAAAATTCTCATCAATGAGAGGAGTCTTATCATCTCCATCATTCAAATTCATTGCACCAAATGACATGTTAATACTTTTCCATCGAAGATTATCTTCCAAGTCAATCCTATCTATCAAACTAAGTTCCTCAGAAACTCAATCCACCAAAAGATCGATATGGTCAAGGCAAATTGAACCTACAAAATTGCTTGTTCTATTAAGAGTCCTAGTAAAATAATAAAATTAAATTATTAAGAAGTTACAAGAAACTATATCCAACTTAATGATAATAATAACATATATTTCTCGAAGCTTTAAATTGTATCGAACAAAAGACAAGCCTTTCAATTTTTTGTATTCTAATATATCCCTTTTTTTGAATGGATAAATTCAAATGTGTTGTAATTCCTTTCACACCTTATTGAACTTACACATTAACTTAGAATTCGAATTGCAAACTTTAGTAATTCTGGAATACCACTTTCGAATTGGTCCCACTAAGTAACTATAAGACAACAAAAGTAACATTATAAACAAAATAAAGTAATAATTAATTTTCAACAAGTAACAAAAGTGAAAAATATATACCTGGATTAAGTTTGTCTCTTTGACAAATAGATAATAGACATCCTAAAATCACCATAATCATCTTTATAAATTTTCATTTATGAGCTTAAAAGATCTTGAATCATCTCATAGACAAAAACAATTTTAATAGTTAAATAACATTTCCCTATTAACTTCAGCTTTCTTTATAAAACTTGGTTTGGCATAGACATTAAAATTTAAAAATATCTCAACTTAAACAACAGAGAGTAAAGTTACCTTTCTCATCTCTCATTGATAACTACAAATAAAATGTTTACTAAGAAGACCTATTTTTCATATTGGTCTTAACTGCTTCATTTGCCCTTTCTATTGCATCATAAAAATTACTCATTGTTACTTTCTCATCACTATCAACCAGCCAAAGTATCCTCACTAAAGGCAAACTCGAATTACAAATTGACATTAGGACTGAAATTTATTATCTTTAAATATAATTCTAGAAACCTCTAATCCAACATTGGACCTAGCATACTGAAATATAACCCCTCATCACTTATAAATATTTGCCTCAACTCTTTCTTCATTATAATAAAACACTAAAGTGATAAAAAATTAGTTGTAAGTCTTGTAATAGCAGGAAGACACAAATTTCTACCATTTTTAAAATCCTTTCTCATTAAATTTAGGACCCATGCATAATTATAGATGAACTTGGTCACTTTTTTTACTTTTTGTACAGTCTCATCAATAATACTAAAATATCTAGCATCTCCTATATTTTTCGATATCAGGTCGATATAATATACAACATAAGGAGTGTAATAAAAAGAATTATATTTGCTTTACAATCTTCTTCTAGTTGCTTTATAAACAGAATCATTATCAATAATAAACTGAACAATATTTTCTTGCTCAACTTCATTAGCAATTTCATCTAATATTTGAAATAGAATATCAAAATTCTTAACAAGACCAGATGCATCAATAGCTTCAAAACATTATCCTCTTTGCAAAATAAAAAATAATAATAGCATATTCTTATTTTCTATTTGTCCAACCATCACATATGATTGAACAAAAAAAATTGGCAAAACTCATTATTGTTTTATTCAAATAATTTTTTATTTCATAAATGGAGCTACTCGGAAGTTTAATTTTATAGTAATATATTTCATAAATGGAGCTACTCGGAAGTTTAACTTTGTAGTAATCAGTCAAAAGAGCTTTATATCCTGGACTATAAGAAGAAATTCCATCCACTATAGGCTGATAATAGGCAACATTAAATACCACTTGAATCATGCTATTATCTAGCCATTGTTATGTCCACATTATGATTCTATTCTCTAGATTGTAAGACACTACAGATTGAAGGCTGAGCTCCAAGATTTGCTCATGGTGCAAAGAAATTAGACATCTGTCTTCTTCTTTTCCTAATATATGTTGAAACATTCCCTTCTTATTAGATAGGAATACTATTACCTTCAACATCCTCATTATCATCTTGATCAACAATAAAAGAACTTTTACTACCAATTTTGTAATTCAATCTTTGTCTTCTATCTTTCTCATTCTGATATTCTTTATTTGTCTTTTCATATTATGACTCACTTATTTACAAGGCTCTACATCATCTTTGGCTCTAGCTAAATGCTTCTTTAAACTGGCGAGTCCTTCACCATTCAAATGTTTGTTACGATACAAACAAATGGTATGGTTCTTTATTCTGAGAACCAATCCAGCATCAGCCTAAGCTAGATCATTGAATCTTCCTGAAGTGGCTAAATTATCAGGAGCACTTGAACTTCCTTCCATTTATTTGTAAAAATAAATGAAGACATATATCAAAATAACTTCATAACTTCATATCAAAATAAAGTTTTGTAAAAAAGTATGAAGAAATAGACCAATAATATTTTCTTAATAACTCATGTTTTTTTTTCTAAACTCAAACATCAAATGACATTGATTGTTGCACTTTCATAAGTATAACTCATTTTATGTGATTACATAATTCAAACATAAGATCACAACTATAAATTATTTTTTGCAATTATATAATTAAAAAATAAACTCACAATTATAACCTATTTTGTATGATTATATAATTCAATATTAAACTCACAAATTACAGTGATAACTCATTCTTAAACTCATAAATTACAGTAACAACTCATTTTTTGTTATTACATAATTTAACTATAAACTCACATCTATAATTCAATTTCTGTAATCACATAATTCAACCATAAATTAGAAATATAATTCATTTTGTGTCTAATTTAAACATAATCTCACAACTATAACCTATTTTGTATAATTATGTGATTTAACCATAAACTTTAACTATAAATTATTTTGCATGATTATTGATTGCTTAATTAAATATTCAAATCATAGACATAAACTCACACTATGACTCAATTTTTATAATTAATAATCATATAATTCCATAAATTAACTAGTCCATTTTGATGATTACAAATTTCAATTTATAGTATATAACCTAATTTATAATAAAGACTAACTTTTCATTTAAATTTCAATGAATCTCAATCTCAATCTCAAATTTCAGACAAAAACAACCTTAAATTCATATTCCAATTCCAAATTTCACATAACAAATGAATAACTTCAAATTCATAATCCAATTTAAACATAAAAAATTCTATTTTCCAAACAACACTAACCACTATGTTAATTTTTATGATTGAAACAAATTCAAACTTCTATTTCACTATTTCACAATCACAAATTCACAATTTACAATTCACAATTCATAATTCACTACATCCACAATTCCACAAGCCTACAATACAAGCAATCACATTATCAAATTCTCAATTATCACACACACAGAGGGTTCCACTTCCGGTGAATTTTTGCTAGCAAAATGCAACCTTGGCTTGAGATCACAAGTCATAACATTGCAATTTTACAATACAACACAACACAAAAGGGTGATGTGATACGACAATGCGTGGAGACTCGCGCTGTTATGAGCAACTAGTGATGTTATGAGTGACTGGCCATGGCAAATGGCGACGATGGTGATGGCAATGGCAATGGCGATCGCGATTGCAATTGCGATGGCACGACTAACGAAATACAATGACACGATTAGCGATGACACACCTGATGAATGGTAATGGCGTGATTGGCGATGGTTAAAGCTATCATTAACGTTGAGATGAATGGAGTCTGGATGGTGGATTAGAGAGACGAGGTCACAATGGAGTGGAGGGGTTGCGCCAGGAAAAATGAATATTTTTTGTTAGGATTTTGTTTTGCATTTCAGTTCTCCAATTTCTTAAAATTTATAGTACTGACCGGTATTTCAAATACTGGCGGGTATTATATGTTAAAATTTCGTACCATTTTTTGGTCAATTCAACGCAAAATTCACAACTTTGTTTACAGCACGTTGGAATTTAAAACTATGCTCTCAGAATAGGAAGTACGAATCTCCAGGAATGGACCTTTCAATTATATTCTTATGCGGTTAAAGGGTTAAGCGATAAGAATTGTGTAGGGCGAAGAGAAGTTATATGCTTGTTTTCATGACAAGTCTAGGTTCTAGGAACGGAAAGTGCACGGACATAATTCTATACTAAACTCGGTGTGTGATCATATGCATATTCTAAAGCTATGGTGTTGATTAGAGAAGTTTACAACGGCGGTATCTTATTCTAATATATGTCCCACGATTGATGATTCCCTTATTTTCGAGGACATGTCTTGCGCTTGGATCAACTTTCCTTTCTTCATTGGTTAAGATAATAGGAGTCCCCTAGTCAAATCATCGGGAGGAAAGAGAACTACGTTATCATGTTGAGCCGAAGGGGTTCCAAGTGAAGGAAATTGCATAGTTGTACTCAATTCTCTCAAATTCCAATCAAATCAATGCCTTTCACTGTCACACATATGCGTGAACAGACTAAACTCAAAGATAGAGAGGAGTGAGGGGGGTGTGGTGGGGGCTCTGTACCTGGCAAAGTTTCAAAAACTTGCAATGTTGGCCTCTCTTATTGGTTCCTTTAAAAGCCCTTGAATTCTGGGGCCATAGTACCAACTATTTCCTACACTACAGAAGTTTGTACAGTGACAAGTTTTGAAGATTGTATTGGTGCATGCACTGAAGGCTATTCAATGGTGGTAGGTCCAACGAGGTGAGAGGCAACTCAACCCCATATGGGCGGCTTTCCTTCTCTATGGATTGGGTTAGAACATGTCCTACCATAATTCCAACTACCATTTAACATGACATGTAGCTTTTTAGGACTTTAACAGGAATCATGGTACGACTACGAGCAACTACTAGATGCCACGCTTCAAGGTCGTCATGTCTTACGGGAAAAATTATGCCGGCTGGATAGGACATAGTTAGATATGACATGAGTACAACGTCACATAATGTCAAATCCCCTCCACCTCTGAATTGTTTTGGGGGTTGATTTTTTTTTGGGTTGACCATCATTTCTTCGCGTAGACGCAAGTCATTTATAACCAAGTTTTCGACTCAAGTAGAATGGATCGCAACCTCTTCAAAGTTTCAGATTACCATACACAAAATACACACACTCACACACACATATCAGATTAATGGTCTCAGCAACTGTATGAAAGAACTTGATCAAAGCGTTAATTCTACACCTGGTATTGGTAAGCTTTTGTTCCTAGTCTCACGATGGGAGAAAGTAATACGAACACCGAACCCCCTTGCTAGAAATTATTAAATATGGTGCAAGGAGCCCAGCAAATAGGCAAAAATGGAACTAATATTGCGTGGCATGACAATTTTGAGTGGACATTCTGATTGGATTATAGGCATCTAAATAATGAATACGTAAGATGTACACGACTGCAGTGCAGCCGTACATATGCCTTTCACATATTTTCCAGTTGAAGCCTTTTCGTACATGTGCTTTCGTCCATTAAGATGAGAGTATATTATGCACCTAATATTGAAGTAACTTGGTGATACGAACAACCTCCAGACCATGAACTTAAATACATATTTATGAACGTAGGAAGCCTGGCCATGCAAAACTACTCATTTCAAAGGACTGTCACCTAACAATGCTTGTTTCATTCCGTATCCATTTATCTTTACTTCCCACCCTTGCCATAGCTGTCTCTTAGGGTTACAGTCCTATTGAAGATGAGATTCTCAGTAGTAGAGTCTTTATCCACCGCAAAGTAACCTGGATTACAGATCACAGCAAGATAGTTAGCCACAAAGTAAAACTTGAAATATCACGGAATGGTCCCAAAAAAAATTGGTAAGCCGTCAATAGTTCAACCGTTGATACCAAGATATTCAAAGAGCAAAAGTTTTACCATTCTGAACTTAAATAATAAAAGGAGGAACTTACCAAGACGTTCAAATTGAAATCTATCACCTGGGGCAGCATTCCGAAGTGACGGTACAGCATATGCATCAGATATCACAACTTTTGAATGTGGGTTCAAATCAGAAAGCCAGTCATCAAGTTCAGCAGGATTCTGATTCAACAAATGGAGATGTAAGATACCTACTCGTTTGCAGGAAAGAAATAGGGATATCAATCAGGCAATATGAACCAAACAATTGCCAACCTCAGAATTGAATAGCTTCTCAAACAATCTGACTGCCACTTTCAATGGTTTGACCCCAGGGGAAGGTTCAGCAACCCAGTGTAGAACCCCCTTAAAAATTGAAGATGTAGGTCAATAGATATGCTAAACAAGCAATCAAATCCAAAAAAAAAGAAAAAGAATAAACTGATTAAAATAGCAGTCAACAACAGGAGTAAAAACCTTTGGTTTAGTCGCCTTGGAAGGATCATATTCAGCACGGATCTCAACAAGAGTCTCATTATCATCAGCCAAAACAACCTCTGTGCATTTTATAGGGAAGGCATATCTGAAAATAAGGAAAGTCTATGATGCAGCAATTTACTACTAGGATTGTCATAATATTTTCGATTCCAGTTAAGTAATGCTGCGAGTAAAAGAACTCTTTACACACCTCAGTAGGACAGATTTACCAGGTGCAAGGCCATAATAATCTTTTGAATCTTTCATCCGAAAGTCAGAATGTTCAATGTACACAACATTGGAAAATGGAACCTATAAGAAGACAAAAGCATTTCAGAAAATCCAGCATCTGTTGTGATTATATCATCTTAACTATTACAGCATCACCTAGAAAGTACCTGATGAAATAAATGGAACAAGGTGAAAATACAGCAAGATTCACTTCTTAAACTACTCAAATACAGCAGGTGCAATATAAATTTGGCACTTCACTTAAAAATCAGGGACATGTAAGGCTATTCATTTATTATATAGATATCCTGTCTAATTTTAAACTTGTGTTAAAGCTAATCCAAACCCAATCCATCACCTGCAAATGGAAGTTAAGTTTGGTGTATGTCAACCGCTAATCATGTCACTATCACTTCAACAAAAAACAAATACCTTGTAGAAAGCCGAAGAATCTTCAGTTTGAGCATCAGGCCATTTCTTTGCATCAAGATCCATAATTTTCTCTGAATCCAGGTTAGTTATGACTATCTAAAAACACAGAAAATTTTACCTCAAAAATGAAGAAAAATAGTTCATAAGGAACTACACGAGATAAGATGAAAGAAAAACCTTGAGAGGCTGCAGCACAACCATTGTGCGAGGAGCGGTTTTGTTCAGCTCCTCTCGAACGTGATATTCAAGACGATCCAAGCGTATCATACTACAATCACTGCAGCATCATATATGACCCATATTTACAAAATAAGTACAAAATAAAGGTTTTAGAACTTGGCAATCCTAGTTTCAAAATCAAGTAAATTGAACCTTCTGGTGATTCCAATTGCTCGTACAAAAGCATTGATTGCAGTTGAAGTTACACCTCTACGCCTCAAACCAGCCAGTGTCATAAGACGGGGATCATCCCAACCATCCACATGATTGTTCATGACCAAGAAATTTAACTGCACAGCATAATGGAATCAATAAAGATTAGCTTTGTCACAGTTCAGTATATTATGATCAAAATTTACGAACTTCCCATGCAAACTTGTTTAATATATTGCTGACCTTGCGCTTAGACATCACAGTGTTTGTAACATTCAATCTGGAATATTCCCATACATAAGGTTGATAAAGGCCCAGTGAATGCAGCAACCAGTAGTATGATGCACGTCTTGTCTCAAACTCCAGTGTGCATAGCTGCTCATAGAACCATGATTCACAAGAACTGAAATGACACTCCAACTAACACATAAACAAGCAAATAGCTATTGTTGAAGGAACAACAATATATAAACAAGATGAAAGTTTTCAAATGAGTGAAAAAATGTATCAAGCAGAAATAACAAATTAAAAGCACTTTGACTGTGATTTTGATCCTAAATGATAAGCTTCTAATAAGTAAAGCTAACAATTGAAAACCCAAAATCATGTCCTACAATAGTATACAAAAGGAGGACGGATTGCCTTGGGATAAAAAAGAGGGCATACCGAATGCGTAATGTTCTCCAGAGAATCCACAATGCAGTGAGCATAATCATAACTTGGATAGACACACCACTTATCTCCTGAATGTGGATGAGGTGTAAACTGAACAAAACAATTTAAAACAGTAAAAGTGGGAAGAAAGACCACCAAAGAGAGCGTGAACATTTATCAAATTGCAGTTTACCTTGATCCTGTAAGCAATGAGGTCATACATATTGAAGTTATCACTCTGCATGTCTTGCTTCATTCTTAGTGTTGCCTTGCCTTCTTCAATCATGCCTCGTTTCATTTCATCAAACAGTTTTAAGGATTCCGCAATAGGTCTATCCCTCCAGGGACTGTTCATCTTCTTTTCTCGGTACTCTTTAATCTCCTCAGGTGTCTAGAATGGTAGTTAGAATAGCATTGCTTCAAATTCAATGTCAATATAATTTTATTGCAATAGCAGAATAATGGAAACTAAAAGTTATTGCAAGGAATCAACCCTAACTGAAGAATTAAATGGTTGAAAGAAACTTTCATTTTCCCTTCTCTTTGGATGGCGTCCTCATGATTGAAAATGCTCAAAAACATGAACAAAAATTATTATAGTTCTAGTGCAACTAACCTGGTGATCAACATAAGCATGGCCCCTCCGTATTAGCTCAACTGCTAAATCATAAAGATCCTGGAAGTAGTCACTAGTGTATGTGATCTGAAAAGGTTCAACAGATAAAGCACGTCATCAGAGAAACAAATATTTAAAAACATGCAAACCACTCATACAGCTAATGATACAACCTTGAATGGTTTCCAACCCATCCACTCCACAATCTCTTCAATGTGATCAATATATTCTCTTTTTTCAGCTTCAGGATTTGTATCATCGTACCTGAAAATGACAAAGGCCAAAGTTTAAGTCAGAAGCAACAGCAATTGAAAACGTCTGGCAGCCCTTTATGGCATTATTCAATCAGAATTTAATCATTTTTTGCTTTTTTCTGGTACATATTGAATTATAGATACATCCCACACTGATTTTGATCATTTTCAACCATTTTCAATATTTGATACACAACCAACACCTAACAGCAATGAAAATATGGATTATAATCCTAAGAAGTGATTTTTTTTTTGGCCTAGAAGAATAAATTACTAGAGGGAGAACAGAGTTTTCCTCAGAGGCTTGAATCAACAATCAAATAAGAACTCCAATTAGATATATCCAAATTTAGAATTGTATACACTAAGATGTCTATCTATCTATCTATATATTAACTAAGATGTCTATCTATCTATCTATATATTAAAAGAGATGATGCTTTAACGTGATTTGGCCATATAGGACTAACATGAATCATTTAAAATACCCCTACTTAAATGCATATATGCTCAAATTTATGACAATTAGTAATGAAATTCACAATTAAAGTAAGTTGTATATTAAAATTTAAATATATATCTCACTACATAAGTAGAATTCTAATTCTATACGATTCGAAGTAACTATAGTGTTAAAATTTAGTTTTAATTTTCCGGTATAAAGTTTGATTTTACATATTGCTAAATTTATTTGTCTTCTAATTGTGAATATTCATAATACTATTAATTGCGTTTAATTTTCCAAGTTAATAATTTTTTACAATTAAGATATTGATGTCACTATGATCTTTTATATTATATGTTTTTAATATTTAATACTTTTATTTAATTAAATGTGTACTCCGCACATCAAACAGGTAACCATCTAGTTACAGATAAAAGAGAATCAGAATGATGCTCACCTAAGGTAGCAATGTCCACCTCGCTCTTTTGCTAGACCAAAACTAACAAACATCGCCTGAAAAAGTTGCAAAGGGAGCAAAATTATAATGTAGGCCAAGCCTTAGTTCTGTTCACCTTTGGTTCCTTCTTGAAAAACGTGAAAGAAGGGAAAAAAGAATGAAAAAAATGAACTCCAAATAGCAGTATCATGATAGGTGAAACCAATTACACTAAGACCAGCAGTTTTCTTTACATAAACACATTTCTACTTTTAGAATATACCGACAACAAAACAAATTATAGGAAAGAAAAGGAGTAAACTGTTTACACTATTTCACATCCTCTCAATCTTTCCAATATCTTCCAACCAAGATAGTGTTAAATCCACTGTTTTCCTCTGAACCCAATTAATATTTTCTTCCTCTCAAGTTTTCTCATCTGAAATGAAGAAGTACGAATGGATGGGATTTTAAGTACCTTAGCATGACCAATATGTAGATATCCATTTGGCTCAGGAGGAAAGCGTGAGAATACTTTCCCCCCTGTTACTTTCAAATGTTTATCGAGCATTTCCTTACTGTTGGCACATCTTAGAACAGACTTATCACTGAAGAATACCTCGGTATGCACCTGGTAATCAACCAAATAATATTACAGAATATACTAATACATATCGACATTATTTAAATATTGCAGAATGAATCACATAATATGAAGAAGCATATTTCATGTAAAAATGAGGGTCTCAACAAACAATCAAATGGTTAGGTATAATGACCAATCAATCATAACAACTGAATTTTTGTTTGATAATTGACAAACCTTAGTATACCAACATTGTATTGTTAAATGCAACTGTTTGACAAGACAATTCATACAAGTTGATGGCCTCAATCCCAACATGAGGTTCCATCTTCAATTCATATTACGTAGTGTTCACTGGCATTCTATAGGAGACCAATTTAGGAGACCTTTTTTGTCTTTCCCAACAGAATAAAATAGAAAAATAATTCAAAAATGTACTCACTACTCATAATAGAACCACAGGAACCAGAAATAGGTCATAAATGAAGCTGGACTAAAAAGAAATTAATGAACTAGGCTGCTAATACCTTGAAATTCTCCTCCGGATTGGGGAATATCAAGAATGGATTAAGTTCTTCTTCAGATGGCTGCACTGGTTTCCCCTCAACAACTTTTTTATCCTACACAAGTTTCAATGTTTAGTAGTAAAAAAGAATTAAAGTCTCTTTTCTTCTGCAGAAAAAAATGAAAGAAGTATGCAAAACGCATATCTAAACCTATCTTAGTTTTCCTTTCTTTTGAGAGCCAATGTATGTGTGTGTCAAGGCTGCAAGTAAATGTCCTCATTCTCACCTCAACTTTTGCAGGTTTTTCCTTTTTCTGTTTAGTGGGTTTCTCATTATCCGCTGCAGTCCTTTCACCAAGTAATTCATATAGTTTTGCATCTATGCATTGCTGACAAACAAGAAAAAGATAAACAAATGCAAGTTGATAAACGAGATATGCAAAGATATTCGTGGTGATAATAGATGAAATTAAGAAAAACAGATTCACCTTAACAATTTTTGGATCAGCCCATGGAAGCTTTTTACGAACATGTGCGAACAAATCACCAACTTGAAAAAAGGAAATCAAAGCATCCAAATAAGAACAAAGTAACAGAACATAAATAAGAAAGCATGGGTGTTAAGGTTAAAATAGCCAATCCAAAACAAACATGCACACACAGTCAACGACCCAAAAGATGTAACATAAAGAAAGAATTGATAAATTTTAATGTTCAGCTGAAAATTTCAATGACAACAGAATGACATTGCAAGAACAGAAAACAAGTAAAATACAGTAATGCCCATTTCATTGAGTAATTAAGCACCCAAAAAGGAATATAAAAAGAAGATTTCCAAAAAAAGCTGAGCTAGACAAGTATCATAGTAATTAAACACCTACCATTTGTTCGATACCGCAGCTCCAAGATTGATTCCTTACTCAATTCAAATACTTCATTTACAGTCTTTGCTATATCTTCCAAAGAGACTTCCACCCCTGGTTACAAGCACAGAACACTTATCAGGGTAAATCATCGCAAAATTGTGTATGGTCAGCTAAGTAACTGAATCTCCTAACCTTGGCAAATATATTTAATAACTAAATCTCAGTCCATTATTCAAATTTGAATAAAATGAAAATGATGAAACAGAAGAATTTATAGATATTTCCCATGTTAGAGATGGTGAAAGAGAAATATAACATGACTTTCCTCGATCATCTTGACTCGGTCAATTTAAAAAGCTTACTTACCGATGCCACAAACTTCTTCAAATTCATTCAACTGGAGACTCTCTGAGGCAGTTCCAGACAAAAATGAAAATGCAGCCTCTAGTTGAGCAGTACTCTTAATCTGCAAAGCTTCACAACTAAGTTAGCACTCAAACCCTGGTAATCTTGTCAAATTCAACTGATTAAGGAATAGAATATATAAGCAACCTCTAGTAAGAAAATCTCAGTTGGCAACCACAAAATTCTTTTTAAAATAGTAATAGCGCATCTCAGACCTTTGAAGAGACAATATATCCAAGCAAAGTAGGCCGGTGGACAAGAGCATTTGCTGGGTATTTTGTGGCAACCTATGTAACATATTTGAAAGAATCAATATATCAGACGTTTTTGTGCCATCCAAAAAAAAAAAAAAAGGAAAGAAGGAACAATAACCCCAGAGATCAATAAGATATCAAGCAAAAACAAATATCAGAAGAGACCGTAGACTTCAACCACACAAATAAAAAATAATACATCATCAAAGTTCATTTTTAGAAGTACTTTCAGATTGCATGTTAGCAAAATGGCCGCAAGTAATTAAGCTTCACCATCTGGGACGCTTTCAATTACACACAACGCAAAGGTTGTAGATGAAATATCTTACAGTGTAAAGGAGATTTCCAATAGTTCGGTTGCATCCGTCTCTGACACCAGCCTGAAAAATAGATACATAGACCCGCATTGGAATTAGCAATTAATAAAACTAAATTATCTGAGAGGCAAGACCAAAGAAAAAGAAAAGAGAACTTTGAGGAGTTTCAGCCGAAAAAAAATTCCTTTCTTTAAAATAATGAAACAAAACCCAGAACAGAAAAGAAATAAAAGAAAAAGACGAATCGTCATACCTCGTGAATGACGGCGGTCAGATTGGTTGTGACCTTATTGTTAGCAATAGTGTTACGAGCAGTTCTCTCGTCGAGACCGATCTTGAGAAACAGGTCTATGGAGGAACCTCCGGCGTCGTCGTCCTTCACAACCATTGTAGGTCGAGAGACGGCGGTGACGGAGGATGTGGTGTGTGGATGTCCTAGAGCAGAGAAAAAACAGTTGGCTTAGAAGAATAGGGCATCAGACAGACAAAAAAAAAAAAAGACTTATACCTATGTCGGAGTGTGCGTGCGGTGTGATATTAGGGGTTTATTCTGCTCAGGGATTTAGAGTTCTATGTTTGTTTGAGAAAGAGAAATGTTTGAAATGTCTATTTTGGTGTCCTATTAGTCCCAAGTATCAGTAATCAGTGTGACTTCCAACTTCCCATGTTGTATTCGTCAAAAAAACTTCCTAATCCGTTGTCCGGGAACAAGCAACGTAAGAAGCGCAAAGATGGGTGGGGGGTAAAAACGTAAACACGTATCTTTATAAGGTAATCTAAATCTGGAAATGATTAACAGACCGTATAGAAATTTTCGAATTGAATTTATTAATAAATTGGATTCAATTACATTAATAAGATCAAATTGAATTCAATTTATACTGTTTGGAATAAACCCAATAATATTATAATTGAATTCAATTACACTATTTGGAACATAATCAAAATAAATTTAATTATTTCATATGACATTTTTACTCTTGATTAAAAATAATCTTATTAAATAATAAACATTCACACTTATATAGAGCAAGTTATAAATATCAATTTCATTATAAGTAATATTGTTGACCTCAGATCTCGGTTCTTATTTCGTGATAACAAGACGTCAAAATTGGAGATAATTTATAATTATATTTATTAAAAATAAATATAAAATTTTAACCATAGCATTTATATCAAAACACAAATACTTCTTACCCATTTGTTAATAAATGACTCCTAATTTTTTTATAACAAGCCTTAACAAATATCTCGTTAAACAAATGGAAGACGATTTGAATAGACTAAAGTCGTTTGTACATAATCTCTCTCTGTTACCTCATATCTACGTAGATTCTTTCTAGAGTCCACATAGACCCATCTTTATATATGACAAATAGAATTAGAATATTAAAAATGGTTTCTATAAATATATTTTGCGACCTCAATATTAATCCATTTCCCTTCAATTCACCCGAGTTATTTAACCTAAAATACTAAAAACTTTCTGCATTCATTTTGTAACTACACAACAGGTAACCTTTTTCTTTGTCAAAGAATACAAAAATAGTGAGTCCCTAGCATTTAGAGAATCTAGACATGCCTCACCTGGCACAATTTTGGCTTAGGTTGGACAGGCTACGAGTTGATTCAGTCCGATTTGTGGCTCGACCATTACTTCCAAAACAACATCGTTTTAAAAGTTTTTTCTTAAAAATAAAAATGGCGGATTGGGTTGGCCTGGCTTGCCTATAACTCATCGGGTCATAGCCTGAGTTACGGGCCAATCAACCCGTGGTCTAATCTATCCCAACCCGACAGACCACGAGCCAGTTGACAAGCTGAAGAGAATCCAATGTAATTTTCCAATCTTATAGTTCCTAGCGATTTTTTTTATACACGTTGTTTAAGGAATATAAAATAAGTTGTTAATATGGTCGTAATAAATTTTGAAAACAGAAATCCATCGTCTAGGATTCAAGGGTGGGCCAACATTAAGGATAACCTTTAAAGTGCATTTTGGACTAAACTTACCTATAATTAAGTCTAATTACTAGTAATAGGGTCAAATATTTGTGAGTTACTGGAGTAGTCTTCTACCAGGTACATTATAAAACTAGAACCATAATTATTACAATTAAGGTCAATTTGTTATAGGTTTTTTTATTCCCTCTTATACTTTGAATATTAAGTATAACTGAAATTGAAACCTTAATTATTAGTATTAGGATCCCAATTAAAACTATCACATTTTGCTTGGGTTAACAACGTGTAACTAGGTAATTTGATTGATGAAAAAAATTATATGTTATAGAATTTGCATTTATCATGTATTTTATTAACCTATGAGATTTTCTATCTAGGAATTTATGCAATATGATCCCTTAAATTATAATACTATCCCAAATCATATAAGTAGATGCTGCATTTCTCCTATCAGGTATCTTTCTCTAGTTAATGCACAAGACCGTACATCGACCAAAACCTTAGAATTTCATATAAAAGGACATGAATGGAGACTTGAAGGAGAGAATAAATAGAGGGAGGTGATTCCAGACGTGGAGATCATCTCAGGGGGCAATTTTGGTTCAGAGAAGTGAAAAACATGGAAAAATCATCAAAAGATCTATCAGAATATAATATCAAATCTCTACATCACAAGATACTCGATAAAAGACAACTAGAGAGATTTAGAATTATGATCTTATTATTTTCAATTTGTTGTTTTTTTATTTATGTTTGATTTCGTATTTAATAATGTGTAATTGGATGAACCCTACGTTGATACTTCAATATGTTTTGATTCTTTTATTAATACATTGGATTGACTAATATATTGCGATTCAATAACGTACGTGTTTAATATATGTTCTAATAGACCCGAGAATATTAGATCATAATTTGATTTCATACGTAGAGATTGAGAAATCCTAGGTTTGAATAGATCTACTCTAATTGGAAGGAGTTGATTGCAACTCTAGAGATAGGATGACATAAATCTTCTAGATTATGGTCAAACTTAACAAAAGGATTCATAAATCGCCTACAAACTTTAACCTGAGTAATTCGATTGAAAACCTTAAGATTGATTGTTAGTAGACTCAAGGTCATCTATTAGCATATCATAGGAATCTCTACAGTTCAATAAATCAATAAAACAATTGAGTAATAAAAGATCAATCTATTAAGGCTTTAGAGGGATTCGAAACCTAGATACTAATTTTTTTATATCAGCAATTTTCTAAGTGAATTCTTAATTCTCTGTTCAATATCATTGCCTATTTTATTTTACTTGCTTTAGTTTTTTATTTTCTTTATTAAAATCCAAAATTAATATGTAGGCTAGATAATAGGAAAAAGCTAATTACTAGTACTCGCTATCCTTGTGAGATCGATCTATACTTGTCAGTACTAGCTATAGCTACACCGTGCACTTGTGGTTATTATAATATTGACTAACTCACAAATTAAGTCAATAAAGTTTTTAACGTCGTTGTCGATGATGGTGATATTAGGAAAACATGAATGCTATTACTCTAATCACTTTCATTGTATTTTGTTTTATCTTTAATTTTTATTTTGTTTCATTTAAAATTTTCTTTTGTGTTTATTTTATTTTATTGTTTCTTACTATATTCTTTTGGCTTGTTTATTTAATAGTCTTTTGAACTTTTCTACACTTACAATGTGGTGGTTTATTTTAGGAATTAAGATTTAATGTCATAGCCATAACACATAATAAAAGGATGGAGTAAAAAATATTTTTATGGGAGCCAGAATACATCTTCATAATTTGTATCATCACCAAATGGGAGAGAGAGGAGTTCACACATGTTTTTGGAGGCTCAACTGATATCCAGGTCATGTTATGACATTGGTGGGAATTATTATTACAATTATGAATGTTAGACATCAACATATATATGTGAGCTGCCAAGCATTTACAACCTGCACTATATGTGAACATTTATAACTCAAAATGGAGCAACTCTTTCGCCTATGGACAAAACAATTACGCTTTAGCTGGATACTTACAACACCAAGCATCTCCAATTAACAAGCCAACTCTGGAAGGTATGATGGTCAACCTTATTCAAGAATCAATTATGAGGCATCAAGAAGTAGACGCTTGTATACAAAATCTGGTGAATTCAATGGACCAATTGGCAGAGATATATCTAAAGAGATCTAAGGGCTTTTGCCTAATGCTACTAAAACAAACCATATAGAATGTGGAATGGAAATCACCCTTAGTAGCAAAAAAGAGTCTCTAGTAGAAGAAGAAGAGGAAGAGGAAGCAAATATCAAAGATAAATTAATGGAAAACATTTCCGAACTTTAAGGTAGCTAACACGAATTCAAAGAAAGGGTTTCTTTACCTGAATATCTTGATCATAACACAGAATATTATTTAAGCCTATTAATGCAGCATAGTGAAGAAAAGACGACAATTGGCTTCATGAATGGAGGGACATTCCAAGAAGAGCTTCTTAAAGAAGATGATGAAGAAACCTCCACCCAAAAAGAGGACGTAGAGCAGTGACAGGAGATGATTAAAGAAGATAAGCCAAAAAATTTTGTCTAAGAAGAAGAAGAAGAAGAGTAGATAAAGAAGGTTAAGAAAGAACTGATAGAGAAATCAAGTAAGGAAATTACTGATGAGGTGTTGGTAGTGACCTTAAGTACAGGGGGTTCCCATTTCCTCGAAAACAAATTGTTAGAGTCAACCGACAAGTCATGGAGTTTTGTCATTCCCCCTTTTATTAATAATTTGTCATTAAAAATGACATTAATGCTTGCAATTGGATTTACTAATTTGATAAATTATGTCCTTATTATTATTTTGCAATTGGTGGCTTACAGGTTACAAAACCTTTATGCGGAGAAATGGTGGAAGCAAGCCACTTATTCTAGACCCTGGATGATAGAAACATGTAGGTTACATTAAGCTACTGTTGTTAAAGAAGCATTATATGGGAGGCAACCTATGAATTAGGATAATTTTAAGTTGTATTTCGTTTTGATTCTATTTCGTGTGTTAGTATAGGATTTTATTTCAAATTATTTTATGTTATCTTTATTTCTTTTGTTCTTTTTATCCTTTTTTATATTTTAAAAGAATGTAGTTTAACATTGGATGGATCTAACATTAGAAAATCATCACAATTAGGAAAGTACCAAAGAAGGCTATCTTGTATTTTGTCAATAACAAAGGCTATTATTTTGAATAAAATAGTAGGCGTAATCAAATAATTAAAATTCTTATCTTATTTGATTTTATGGCATAAACTAATACTTGCTCTTTTATGTCTCTTAGTTGTTAGAAAAGATGAATACCAATATGTTGCTGAGGAGCATCATCGATACTAACAAGCTAGCTATACCAAATTTCTTGAACTAATTTTATATCTTAAGAATTATTCTTAGGAAAGAAAAGAAACTATATATTCTTGGCAATGTTGCTCCACCTTAGCTTAGTTCGGATGAAACTAATGAAGTTTAGGAGAGATATTAGCATTATATTAATGATGTTAAACAAGCTACATGGGTGTATTACGAAGGAACCCAATTATGTTTTTATTATGGATTCTTCAAAGAGTAAGAAAAAGGGCTCTAAGATGAATAATAACAAGAAATAGAAGGCTTCTATTAGAGTAGTAAAGCCAAAAGGTGGTGTCAAGAAGAAGAGTAATGACAAAGACATGTTTTCATTATAGAGTTGATGTACATTAGAAGAGAAATTGCAAAGCTTATCTTACTAGCTTGGTAGATAAGAAACTTAATATAGCTCGATATTCAAATATGACTGAGATCAATCTTTCTACTTCAATTTCAAATTTTTTATTATTAGATAATGGATGATATTCTCATATTTTCAATAATATACAGAAGTTAGTAAGGAGTAAATTATTGGGGAAAGGTAAAGTGGACCTACGAGTTAGCAATGGAGCAAGAGTTGTTATAATAGCTATAGGAACTTGTAGTAGAGCTTTACATTTTAGCCTCGAACTAGAACTAAATAATTGTTATTATCTTCTAATTATTACTAGAAACATCATTTCCATTTCTTATTTAGATTCGAATGGATTTGTATTTATTATTAAGAATAAAAGTTATTTTTTTATACAAATCATGTTTATTATGGATATAGGTTACTTAAAAATGATTTATATAAATTAGATCTTGAAACGTCAATCTTTAATATAAATAGCAAGAAAAGAAAGTAAAGTGACTGAAATCCATCTTATTTATGTCATTGTAGGTTAAGTCATATCAATGAAACTAAAATCATAAAGTTACACAAATAAGATATTTGAATCCTTTTGATTATGAATCATATGAAACTTGTGAATTTTGTTTGTCAAGAAAGATGACTAAGCTACTCTTAAGTGGAAAGGAATAGCGTGCTGGTATGAGTTACTAGAGCTTGTACATTCAAAGGTATGCGGCCTTACGTCTACCAACACTATAGGTGGATATTCATATTTCAGTACTTTCACATATGATCATTTTAGATATGACTATGGGTACATAATCAAATAAAATTCTGAATCATTTAAAAATTTCAAAGAACTTAGACTTATGATTAAAGAAAAACTAACAAGAGTATTAAGACACTTAGATCATATCAACGTGGTTAATACTTAGACCTTGAGTTTCTTGGTCACCTAAAACAGAATGGGACTCTCTCATAATGAACTCCTCCTAAAAATCCACAATATAATGGAGTGTCTAAGAGGAGAAACCAAATTTTATTAGATAAGTTACATTCCATAATGAGTCATGTAGTCTTTCTGTCTCTTTGTAGGGATATGCCTTTAAAATTGTTGCCTTCCTTCTGACTAAAGTTCCATCTAAATCAATTAATAAGACTTCATATGAGATATAGATTAGTAGTACACCAAAGTTGTCACACACAAAAATTTTGGGATATGAAGCTTATGTGAAGCGTGCAACATTTGATAAGTTTCAAGTTAAATAAACTAAATGCAAATTTGTGGAGTATCCTAAAGAGAGTATAAGATATTAATTTTTCCATACTCTTGAGCAAAAGGTTTTTGTCTCAAAACATGTTACATATCAGTAGCCTACTATTAATTTTACCTTCTCAAGTTGTTTAAGAATTTCTCTATAAATGATATAGGAAGAAGGAACTTATATTCTGGAAATAAAGATTTATAAAGATACATCAAAAGGCTACCTGGCTTATCTTAATACATGTACACAAAAAAGTGTTAAATAGGTTTAACATGGAAAATTCCAAGAGGAGATTCTTACCCATATAGCATGGATTTCTCCCTCACAGAGTATATGTCGTAAGATACAAAATGATAGAGATAAAATGGATTATGTTCTATATGCTTCGATAATTAGATTAATAATGTATGCAGTGCTATGTACTAGACCAAATGTCTCTTATTCTTTGAGCATAACTAGCAAGTTTTAGTCCTACTGATGGTCACCAGCAGACTATGAAAAAAATCTTAAAGTACTTGAGAAGGACAAAATGTTTTTTTATTCTATGGAGGAGATGAACTAAGAGTTTAGAGGTATTCAGATTCTAGTTTTTAGTACGACTTAGATGACATCAGATCATAGTCAAAGTACATCTTCACTCTGAATGATGGTCTGATAAGTTCCAAACAACTAACCATCACAAATTCTACGACATAAACATAATACATTCCAATGTCAAAGATGATAAAGGAAGTAGTTTGCCTAAAAAAGTTCATCAACGAACTTGGAGTGGTTCTTAATATTATTGAGCTAATAGTATTGTATTTTGATAACAATGGTGCCATTACATAGTCAAAGTAAAAAGGTCTCATCAATAATCTAAAGATGTACTAAGGAAGTTTCACTTGATTAGGAAGATAGTGGAGCAAAAAGACATAACATTGGAGCGAGTTCCTACTTAAAAGATTATTGCAGATCTTCTCACCAAGCCATTGTCTCTAAAGATACATAATCAACATATAGATGGATATAGTAATAAATATATAAGAAATTGGCTTTAATACAACTGGAATATTGTTAGTTTATTTCTTTGCAGTTAATCTGTTGGTTACATTTTTATGTATTACAATATTATTTTAATTAATAAAGGAATTCTTTATCTTTATGTATTTTTTTGTTATATTTAACGTTTTAATACTAAAGGTAAAATCCTTAGAATAATTACTATGCAATTGAAATTATGATGAAATCATATTCAATTTGTATTTATGTATTATTCTTAAATTATTAATAGTTATAGTTTCATCAAGACAGAATATTGATGAAGCAGTAAAACATGTTATATTTCTTAATTGGTCTCATAAATTAAAGTATGGAGATGTGATAGGTGTGCATTAGGATATGTTTTTTAGAGGTAATTAGCATATGTTTTCTTACACAATGGTTGCTTATTGCTCTAGTTTAGGATTTAGTTTGCTTGTTTTCATTAAGTTTGATTTCCATTGTGTTCTTGTGTGTTGGTTGCTAATTGAGGATAAGAATTGCTTATTTTTATGTAGGAAAGGAGAGGAAGCAAGGATGAACAAAAGAGTATAGAAGAGAAGACAAGAGGATTACATCTGGGACCAATTTAAGACAAAATGTTTCTGCCTGTAATTCCCACGGATGTGGGAATTGTAATTCAAGGCAATCTGCGAGGCTTCATTAAACCTAGGATTTTTGGACTATAAAAAGAACATTAAGCCTCCATCTTTAGGGGAGACGACACCTACCCGTAGAGAGACTATCCTTGGGTGAAGAACACATGTTTGGAGCATCAAGGAATAATTGAAAACAAGGATCATCATTAAGATTGGGCAAAAATAGCACATCAACATCAAAATTCCAGATTGTGGCAAAGAAGAGAAGGAGTTTTCTTATTCACTTTCTATCATTTTAATCTCTTCCTTTCTTTGTAAAGATGGATTAT
>JANZXP010000194.1:10982665-10993852 GCA_027576715.1 Erythroxylum flavicans | reverse complement strand
CTATCAGCCTTTCCTTTCTCTCACTAGAAAAAGTTTGTGAGCTTTAGTTACAGTAATGTAAGCTCTATTCTAAGTAAACACAGTATGACTTTTCTCTCGGATTATCTAGCTTTTCTAATTGTCTCAGTATTTCTGTCTCTGATCATTCTCTCTTTTTTACATCTTCGACTACGACTAATATTCATAGTCTTCATCTCTAACTGCTTCTTTGTTCTTGATAACGACTTCTTCATTCTTGATAACTGCTTCTAGATAACCGCTCCTTTAGTTGAGTTCTGTAACTAACTCTAACTAAATAACTGTCTGATAGGCTAGTCTATCTGCATGGTATCGTCTATGTCTTCTTTGCTTCTATTTTGCCTTTGCGTTTGCATCTGTGTCTGCATCTACATCTGCGTCTGCGTCTGTATAATCTTTGCGTCTATGTCTGCATTTGCGTCTATGTCTATATCTGCGTTTGCGTCTATATTTACAACTGTGTCTATATTTGCGTCTGAGTCTGTGTCTATATCTGCGTCTGCATACTTAACACTGTTGTCAAAGACTTTCTTTTGTTTCTAACATTACTATTATTTGATTGTCATCAAAATTAGTCATCATAAAGTCCTCTTGACTTAACAATGGGGTCCAACATGTAAGGTTGTGAATAATGGTTTTAATGACTTCAATGTAAACTATTATGAATGAATGAAATGATAAGTTGAGTTAGTTTTTTTTAAGTAATGTGTTTGGTGACTTTTATATTATAGTTGATGCCTTGATTAACTTGGATATGTTGCGATGTTATAAAGTGAAAGTAAAATAATTAACATGCCATTATTATAAATTATATACTAGAATGTCCTCAGGGTATCCCGATTTGGAATCTATAGTAGTTGGGTGTTATTACAATTTCTGATTTACTCGGAAGCAGAAGGTGCGTGCTTTTGTGGCTTTAGGAATAGAGCATTAGTTACTCCTAGGTATTTAGATTTTGAAGTGTTGGAAAATATAGGAGTGAGATGCCGATTTGAACAATTAACTACAAATATAGGTAGAATAGATTTGTTTGGTTCGACGTACCTATTTTTGCCACCATATCTTTAGAGTTTTTCACAATCATTAGGTATAATTCTAAAATGGGTTTGTTTTGGTTTAGGTTAGGTGGAAATGTTTTTAAACTTGATTACTATGTCATGCGTGAATTGTTTAACTTATCAAATACAAAAATCTTAGATGGTCATGTTGATTTTGACGTAGATGCTTATTGGAACACTCTCACAGGTGAAGAACATTTTGATTCACGTAATGCATCAAATTCTCTAATCCGGAGTGCTGAGCATTTTCTATTACATAAATTCATGTGCCTAACTGTGTTTAAAAAAATGGAAATCAATAAATGCTTAGTTAAAGAACTTTTCTATCAACTCAGTTAAAGAACTTTTCTTTTTATGGTGCGTGGATAGAAATCTTAAAATCAATACACCTTATAGAATTTTTTGATCACTAGTGAGTGCAATTAATAAAAAGAATACGTCTTTTAGGATGGCTCATATTACTTCTACTTTGGGTGTATTTTATAACGTGAATATGGAGAATTTGCATATTACTCCCCATGACATGTTTGACATAGTGTATTTGAGACGCTCTAAGATTATGGAGGTCCAATCTATGGAACTTCGCAATCCTTAGACGCGTACTGTAATGAGGAGTAGGAGGAGCATCAGTGCAGTCATAGACTGACCCTCCATATCCAGCACAGCTCTTGAACCAGAGGAGGAAGTAGTAGTAGAGGACCTAAGGGAACTAGTGGCAGTTGACTGATATCAACTGATTCCCGACCAAGTAGTTACAAATTAACAATGGATGGCATCCCAACTCGATGAACTTGGCACTCAAATGTGGTAGGTTCATAAGAAGCAACGCAGCTTAAAGAGAATGTTCCTCAACTTCTGTCGGAGGAACAATTTTGAAGTTCCTACACCATCACCGTTACCATCATCATTGCAATAAGCTTTTCTTATCCCTTAAACTTTTAAATTTTGTTGTTTCCTATGTGTGAGTGCATTTCTTTTCATGTGTATTTGGTTTCTTAATAATTGTTTGTGTGTAATGTCTTTTATTTAGTTCTAATTTTTTTAATTATGGTTTCACTTCAATATCTTCTGTTTGGTTTAATATCATTTGTTTGTTTCAATTTCTTTTGTTTGTGTTGTTTTCATTTTTATTTGGTTTAATGTCATTTTCACTCATTTGGGGGTTGGCTTGTCAGATTGAGGACAATGTGATCTTTAAGTGTGTGGAGGTGACATCAACTTTTTCAATTGCATTTTTTTTACATTATGTTGAATATGATGCATGTTTAGGCATATTGTATGTGCTTTATATCAGCAATGGTGCTTTGTGTTAGCAACAGAACCACATTTGAGTCACTCTGATAAATATTGCCATGAGATTCTGTTATGTTAGTTGGAATTTGATTGAATGCATGCTCAAACTCAGATTAGGCTACTTAAGTAGAAAGTGAACCATATAGAGTGATGAAAAATAATTGGTTACATAAGCTTAGCCACAAATTGACATTTAAACAATAAGGTAGTGTAGAGATACATAATGAGTTTTCATTTAAGCTAAAGTGAGGATTGAGCTATATGACTCCATCTAGAGTTATATCATTTCCTTGTTGAGTGTACTTCTATAGGTTACTACCTTCAAAACTTGCTTTAAATCGGTTTGAGTCTACTGGATGCGTGCTTAACAGAGACGATGGAGGCCCTTTTTCTTGCTTTAACCCTTAGCTTGAACGACCCACCTTTACATAATCCTTTGCTACCCCCATTGAGCCTTAACCTTTTGTTTCTTGAAACACCTAAAATTTTAACACTTTAAAACCCATTATCCTACCCTTTCACAAGCTTAGTAAAGTATTAAGTAAAATAATCGTTAGGATTGTGTGAAATTTTTACGGAGACAGGTTGAGTATATTTTTGCCTAAGGACTACATTGTATATAATGTTAGTTTTGAACCATGAAGAAAAAAGAAAGAAAAATAAAAAAATATAGCATCAATAAGTGTAGAATATTAGTTATATTTGTATGTCTCGTAGTTATATTTTGATATCCCATTTTATCTGATTTATACTTTACTTATGCTTGTGTTTATTCCTCTTTCCCCTCTTTTGACCCACTTTAAGCCTTACCATATTATAACCCTAAACAAGTTCTTTTGATCTATTTATGCATGCAATAATTGTATCAGAGAAATTAGTTTATTAGCAAGCTATGGTGGTGTAGTTTCCTATAAGAAGTTTAAGAAAAATACTAACCCTTAAACATTTGAGCGAAATGAGTGAAAATTGTGAGGAAGATTCATTTGTGCATCTTTACTTATCTTTGAGTGATTGTGCTAATTGTGAGTTTGCTTATGTACACCGATGAAAAAAAGTAGTCATGATATGTGCATTAACTTGATATTTGAGTTAGCTTGAATTTAAGGGATTATATGCTTTGGTCTTTGTGAAAATGAAATGGTAGAATTGATTGGTAGTATTTATTTTGCTTGAGGACAAGCAAAGATTCAAGTGTGGGGATGTTAATAGGTGTGCATTAGGATATGTTTTTATAGGTAATTAGCATATGTTTTCTTGCATAATTGTTGTTTATTGTTCTAGTTTAGGATTCATTTTGTATATTTTCATTAAGTTTGATTTCCATTGTTCTTCTTGTGTGTTTAATGCTAATTGATGTAAGAATTGACTATTTTTGTGTAAGAAAGAAGAGGAAGCAACTTAGAGGTTGAACAAAAGAACAAAGAAGAGAAGGCAAGGAGAGTGCATCTGTGCCAAATTCCCATGTTCGTGGGAATCATGCAAATTCCCACTGACGTGGGAATCATAGAAGAAATGAGGACTGTGGGAATCATGCAAATTCCCACGGGCGAAGGAATTGTAATCCGAGGCAATCTGCGATAGTTTTTTAGACCTAGGGTTTTTGGACTATAAAAACATCATTAAGCCTCCATATTCAAGGGAGATGACACCCACCTGTAGAAACGCCATCCTTGAGTGTAGAACACATGTTTGGAGCATTGAGGAAGGATTGAAGATAAGGATCGTCATCAAGATCAGGCAAAATAGCACATCAACACTAAAATTCTAGATTTTGGCAAAGAAGAGGAGTCTTTCTATTCGATTTTCTATCATTTTAATATCTTATATTCTTTGTAGAAATAGTTTATTTCGTTGTTGATGATGTTATGGTGACCATGTTAGGCTGATTTCATTTTAGGGATTGCTTTTGAATTATTTTGTTAAAACTCCTATTTTATTAAATTAAATACAATTGTCTTTGTTGATTGTTGTTCTTAATTGTCATCTTACAACAAATTGAGAGAGTGAGTGAGATGAAATTTGTGTAGGATTGTACAATGAGAGTTGGCAACCTATAGACTATCAATTATCACGTTAATTGAATGGTTAGAAGAGAGATCTCGATTAGTCAATTGATCACCCATAGGATAGTTTAATAACTAGTTGAATCGGTAGAGTCTTTGGGTAGGTTAAGAGATCGTTTAATTGATTCCCGTTAATTTGATTAGTGACAAATAGTTACACCTTGAGAGAGGGTAATTAGTACATTCAAAAATCTAGAGTGAGACACAATTCAATCAATAAAATAATAGGGAGATAAAATAAGGAAAAAGTAATCTCTAGCATTTAGATTATTGAATTCAGATTTTCTACAATTATAGTATTGTCCATTGTTTACATTAGTCTTTTACTTTTAATTTAATTTTCCAAATTATTTTCATTTCACAATTTAGTTTCTTAAACAAAGTTGAGTCTAAATTAAGTAGTGTCTAGGCATCAATCCCTATGGGATCGATATCTACTCTTTTTAACTACAAGTCATAACCCGTTCATTTGCGATTTTTGAGGGTAAAACAAGTAGATAGGTTTTACCTTCAGCAGATTGGTAATGGTAACAACACCTTATTCAATTTCAATAATTAGTGTAATTTAGGTCCTTTTCATTCAAGAACTAAGTTGAATTCAATTGGATTGACAATCACCCTTAATGCCAAGGTAAAAGAAGTAGTTGATGGTGATGATTAGAGTTGCAAATCGAGAGGACTATCTATAATTAAGGCAAACCTTCCAAGTTATAATAAAATATAAATGAAGATGACTATCTGGTTTGTTTGAGGGATAATTCACACAAATTTACTAATAATTCCTGTTTGGAACTCACTTTAAAAGAGTTTCATGGTATGAACTAATCTGGACTAAATTATTAATTCTTAAGGCTTCACTAATAAGTTAGTTAGTAGTTAAGCAATGTGTTAAAGACAAACGGTAGGTATTTTGACTCTAATGATCAAATGTTTGTTTTTGTGTCAGGCATTATTTAAATCAAATAGTAGCTTGTTCTTTAATTATGGATATTCATAAGTCATTTGATATAGGATACAACAACTTCTTTTATATTAATTGTAATGCATGAAAATGGCACTTAATTATTAAGTGGGCTAGCATTAAAATCAAATTGATGGGGAAGAATTCTAATATCTTTAGAACCCCATTCATTTAGTAAATTTACAGCACTGGAATATTTGATAGAGGAAATCAGGGAGAAATTAGGTATAATGATTTTATTGTTTTTAATTTAATTTTCTCTGTATATACATCTGATTTCTTATTCGCCGATGTATAACTAAATATTTTATTAGTATTTATGCTAGATGAACCCTATTTGATATATGAACATGTGTTGATTATTTTGTGAATGCAATTGATTTATTGAGATCTAATTACTTGTTTTATTGTTGTTCTATTAATTTGGAATATTAGATCATAGTTTGATTTTAGACATAGCCATTGAGAAATCCTAGGTTTAAATAGATCCACAGTAATTGGAAAGAGTTGATTGCAACCCTAGAGATAGGATGACATAAATCTTTCAGATTAGGGTCAAACCTAATAGAGGGATTCATAAAATGGTAACAAAATCTTATAAAATTTAACTTAAGTAATTCCGTTAGAAACCTTAAGATTAGTTGCTAGCAAACTCAAGGCCTAATACTAGCATAGCAAAGGTGTAACATCCCATTACCTTTGGGAGGTTAGAATAGTAAATATGAGTGATTAATGAGAGTTTAAAATTTTATTTTTCAAGCTCATGCATAATATGACAAATGCATACAAGTGAATAGTAAAATGTTGCACATTTAAAATGACTGTGCATGCATTCATTGACATTTTGAGTATAATTGTTTATAAATGTGAGTATATTGGGAAATGTGGTTTTTAATTGTTGAAAATTGATTTGGGGAGTGTGTAAATTGATTTAGAATTTTTGGAATTCTTGGAGAAATTTTTGGAAATTGTTGGGCATTTTTGAACTAGAAAAATTTTCCAAGTGACAAAACAATTGTTAAATAGTAGTAGAAATTACTATCCAATGGCAATGGAAATTTTGATAAATGACTTTAGGATTTATTGATAAGTGCCATTGAAAATTGGGGAACAATTAGAGTAGGAATTGAAATTGATGGGATTAGTTAAATGAAAGAACCAATCAAATGCTTAGGAATGGACATGTGGCAAATGACAAATATCACTTGCCAAACAATGCCTTAAGTCCACTAACCTTTAAAATAAAAACCTTCGCCCTTTTTGGTTTTGTCTTTCACGAAGCTTCTCTCAAGAAGGGGTTATTGGGGCTTATTTTGGATCTCTTCATCATTTTCGTAACTCCTCCTCTCCTCCTCTCTTCTTCTTGATTTTTAATTCTTCAAAAATCCATTCATGATAAAACCAGCCCTCTCATCTTTCATGCTACTCTTTCATCTTGCCATTTTTTTCCATTCTCACTAAAAAACTCGAACCTTTCAACCTCAAGATGATGATGATCGTGGGATGTTGATGAAGTTAGGGATTTTTGAGTTTCTTGAAGAATTTGAAGAATTAGAAGCTAAATCAAGTAAGTATCTTGTCAAATATCATGGGTTTTGGTTAAAAGAAGCATTTGTGATGATATTTAGAGGTTAATCTCATGAAATATTGTTTTGGGCATGTGGGTGTCGTGAATGGTAAAGAGTGTGTAATTTTCTTGCTTTTATTGATGAGCTATAAATCTTGTGGAGGTTGAATGATCATAATAAGGAGTTTTGTATATGCTAGAATGTTGGTGAAGAAATGAACGTATATATATATATGTATATGTTGATGATTGATTCATGTAAATGTTAAATAATGGATTAGGAGTTTTTTATGGATGATTGATGCTGCATATGATAAGTAAGAAACTATGAGTTATGTTACACATGTTTTAAAGACGAATTGGTTATGAAATTGATGTTTTAATAAGAATTGGAAGTTAACGAGTATAGAAATGCGTCTATAACCTATTTGTGTTAATGGTTGAGTGCATAAATGATTTGAAATGGAGTTGAGAATGAGGAGTAGATGGAGTAACAAAGGGTGATGTTTGTACAAATATGTTAGGTGTAAAAATTTGGAAAAAACTTGAAGATGATGGATTGGAAAACGTTTACTGTGTATGCTTCAGTGTTTTAGCCATAACTTCTTTTAGAGTTGTTCAATTAAGCTGATTCTTGATCTGGATTAAATTAGAGATATATGGCTATATTTTTTATTAAGACATCAAATTTTAATTCTGTTGTTAAGTGTCTAAACAATTGACATGAAGCCTGAGAATTTCTGGGAATGAATAGTAAGAGAGTTAAAATTTTGATCTGAAACTTCCATGAATTTAGTGTACTGATCTAGATAGATTTTGACCCATTGATATAAAATTTGGAATTTTTAGAGTTCTAGATCAAAAGTATATCAATTTGGAATTTTTAGAGTTCTGGATCAAAAGTTATGGAGGTTATAAGTAGAGATTTTGATAAAGAAGAAGAAGAAGAATGACATGATAGCGACTTTAAAGTTTTCAGGGGTGATGAACATCCGATGGTTTTTTTTTTGTCAATATCCTTTTTTCCTGACCTCTAAATGAGATGATATTTAATTTGGAATAAACTAGAGACATAGGGCTACAAATTATCTGCGGAAATTAAATTCTGAATCGGATTTTAAGATGGTTAATTTTTGGATGGAAGTTATGCATAGTACATTTTTTTCAATATGAACAGCCAGAAAATGTTTGACATATATCTTCCAAATTACTGAACCAAATTGAGTGATTTTGGTGTCAATAGAAACATCAGACATAGGCGAACACTTTTCTAGAAGAGGATATGACTAAATTACATCAATTTCACTTTCTAATTGAATGTGAACAGTAGACCCGAAAGTGTGACTTGGAAAAAAAAATCTGAAGTGAGTCAATGAGAAAGGAATAGAGATTTTAATGATTTTAGTGAGGCATAACCCAAGTATAAATTGTACTTAGATGAGTTTTGATATGAGAATGACTTTGTGATAAAATTTATGGATAAATACTGGGGATCGTCATGAACATGCATTATACATATTTAATTTCATACATGTGCATTATTAAACACTTATGATTGTACAAAATTGTGATATATGTGTATAGTGTTTGATATAGAGAAGCAACTAGAATTTCAACCTCTAGATGTTTCCGGAACTTCCAGGCATTAGCTGCGGGAGTAACTTGTGAGTAACCTAGACGGTCTCACTTAATTACTTGTTTGCTTAATTATTTTTTTGAAATGATTGAATGAATGTGAAATTGATTGTGTTGATTATGGACAATTGACTGTCCGAGGAGTTCTATATTCGGGACTGTATTAGAAGTGCTACTTGTATGTGAATGGGAAGAACTAATTATTTCTTAAATTGATTGATTGATTATGATAGATGCATTTCATACATGAGTGCACAATCAAATAATGGCAGTTGAGACCAAAGTGGCCACCAATTAGAGCTTAAAGCTCAAAGTGTGAAAAGAGCCTCGAGCTTAGACAGTGATTAAAAACCTAAGGCTCACTATGTAAAATGAGCCCTATATACTCATCAGATAAGGGACAGTTACCAATGAGCCCAGTGTCCAAAATGGATACGAGATAGTTCAGGCACTCAGTCACAATAACGTAACAATTGGAAAGGAGTATCATAAACATTCCATATGCATTTTGTTTAATATGGTTGATTGATTGAAATGTATAATTGCCTATGCTTAAGTGAAAATTTGATACATGATTAATTATGAGAAAATGTGATTATTTGTTATATGAAATGATGTGTTGCATGAATTGAATGAACCATCGATGATGGTTACCTCATTGAGTTCGCAAAACTCACCAAAATTGTAACGTTGTCTTTTCAGGACCGAGAGACAACTCTAGCTACTGAGAGGCTCTACCAGCTGTGTGGATTGTGATTTGGCAAGAGAAGTCATGGCTCAAAGGTCGGTCAGCTGGGATTTTTGGACGTCTTAAGTAGATTGTATAAATATTTTCCTCTTTCATGTAATACTTTTGTGTTACGTTGATGATGTACATGTAGTAAAAGTTGAAGGACACAATGTAGACTTGCGGTTTTGTGAAATGAAATGAGGAAAAAGTTGGATTTTAAAATATTGTAATTTTCTTATGATGCTTTATAAGTGAATAATGATATGATGCTATGTGAAGTGAATGTAGCAATCTATGGTAGCCCGCCCTTATTGTAGGATATATATCGGAATAACTGAGCATCCCGGTATGTATCCTGCGATAAGGAGGCGCTACAGTAAGTGAGGTAAAACCAGCTTCATAACTAGTGGATAACTAGTCTCGGGTAAGCGATGTAGAACCAGCTCTATGACTTTATGCCTAAAGGTAACATATTGCAAAGAAGTTGTTGATAGGCTATATCTGTATGCATATATGTTTCATATTACTGAATTATACTAATTGAGATGAATTTGTTTTAGGGAGGTTTAAATTGTTAAATATGATTTGAATAGAAAATCTATAACTGACTGAGCTTGTTTAGCTCATACTCTCTTTTCTTCTTTTAAATGAAACCTCTCAGGTGCACGCTCAGGGGCTTCAGCAGAAGGGACTCCACCTCCAGACTTATCAACTTCGTCAAGTATAACTGTGTAATCATTTTTGCCTTGTGAATGTTTTTAGGAACATTTGCATATTCATGAATATGTTTTGGAATATATTTTTTGTAAACTGTTTACAAGGTTATATGCACTAAGTTTTACTTTTTTTTAACCTTAGTAAATTCTGCAAACGCACGGGTCTTTCACATAGTATTTAAGGTATCGATCCCATGAGGAAGGCTAACTAGTCCTAAATTTAAGGTCGGCCTAAACTATAATGATTCTAAACAATTAACTAATGCAGAAATTAAATCAATCAATAATCAAATATAAGAATTTAAAGTGCAAAAAAGTCACAAAATAGTAACTCACAACAATCCGAAATCAACCTAGAAATAGCAAAGTGAGAGAAAGGGGGATTTAATTCGAAACTAAAGAAAATCTATCCAATTATCTAATTTTCGATTCAACGAGCCTAGATGATCCTAGGGTGAATTACTCTCTCCCGAGTTATAATTCTTAACCCTAATTGATCCCTAATTTAAATTATGGAATCGTGATCTCTCAATTCGCGATTGATCCAAAACCTAAATTAGTTATAAATTGTCCAAAAACCTATCGGGAATCTATGCTCAATCTCTCGTTACACGACTCTACTGATTTGATTCAATTCTTTACCTATCGATTCACCTAACTCTTGTTAGCCCAAATCGATGATTTTTACCTAGCTCACCCTCTCAGTTTATCGTCAAGTTATTAAGAATAGAATTTGAAACACAATTAAATCGAAAGAAACACAATCAAATAATCTTTATTAATCTTAAGAACTAAAAAACCCGAAGGTGAGTATAGACAGTAAATCAACACTCAACAGCACTATTTCCAATAAATATCCCAATTTCATACATCCATAAAATCAAAATCAAAATAAGAAATACTATCGAAGCGAATCTCGGAGGCAACGACTACAGGAAACCACCTGTTTCGGGAAGAACTTCGCGTCAAACTTATCTTTGTGTCTCTCTTCCTGTCTCCTTCCTCAATCTCTTGATCTCTCTCTAGATTTTTCTCAGAATTGATAGAGATGCTCTCTTACACGACTTTGTATGTAACATCCCGTTTCCAGAGAACGGGTCGGACCAAAGAAACGGGTCCAGGTGTGGTAAATTAACACATCTCATG
>JANZXP010000194.1:10932672-10945156 GCA_027576715.1 Erythroxylum flavicans | reverse complement strand
AACATTCACTTATCTATTATGCATGTGCATGTATGCATATGTCACTGTTCACTAGCAATTGGTGAGGGGATGTTACATTTATGATCAAACATACTAATTTATTGTATTATTATCGATGATGATGAAGATAATGCATCACTGAATGTGGATGATCAACGAAGGCTTATAAAGAATGAAGTAGAGGTATAGTGCATCATTGAATGTGGATGATCAACAAAGGCTTATAAAGAATGAAGTAGAGGATATTCATGTTTAACCATACATTATATTGAGGCATTTATTCATTATACTCAAACTTTTATTCCCATAATAAAGGGAATGAATTACTTATATGTTATAAGCAATGGTGTTTTTTTGTTGAAGTTAATATAGTAACATTAAAATTATATATTTTAATTCCTTTTTCTGGAATAGAAGCTCAGGGATTTATATTTGGGCCTCCCATTGCATTGCCTGGTATTATTTCATCAATTTTGTATTAGTTTCATCTAATATATCTTGGGATATGTGTGTGCTAGGTCCAATAGCATAGTCATTGATGAGTTTTTATGTTCTTCTTTAATAGCCTAACTATTTATATTTAGGTTATGTTTGAATCATTGATGAGTAGATGTATGATTACATAAGCATTTATTGTATGTGGAATGTGTTTGAGATGTTATGGATGGTTTGAGACATAATAAACCCCTAGGATGGTATATAGGATGAAAACCCGTGATGTGGCTCCCATAAGGCTTATCAGTGAAAAATTCCACAAGCCTAGGAGTCACAGCGAGAACTTGTTTTCTTGATTCACAGGTGTAAACAATGTCACGTACTATAGTTTTGAAATCAATTGTAGGTGATTAATTCGATTGACCAATTCGATCGATTAATTGTAGGTGATTAATTACTACAATTAATACTTAAACTTCAATTTGATTAATGTAAACATAGTATTAGCACAAGGAAGTAATACATTTTATATATAAGACAATTTGTTCCATAATAAACCCCTAGGATGGTATATAGGCTGGAAACCTGTGATACAGCTCCCGTGAGGCTTATCGGTGAAATATTCCACGAGCCTAGTAATATTTCTACAAACGTCATTCAAATATTGATTTCAGGTTGAAATATGGCACCAAAGAGAAGACAGAATTTGTTGGGAGTAAGATTCAGACCACTATTCGGAGGTATTTACTGTACAGGTGAAGGATCTCATAGTGTAGCAGCTAGAGATGATACACCTCCACCCCCTCCACCTACTACACTGGCAGATGAGGCTACACCATCCACCACTCCATCATTTACTACCCATACATCATCCACCACTCCTTCATCCGCATCAGGGGTAAATAATGCGGATGAAGGAGATGGCCACCAGCTTGGAGCTGAGGGACCCGATGGACACAAATACATCACAATTGTCAATAATATGTCAGTGAAAATACATGAACCATTATATGTTATAATTAAGTTATGGGTTTAAATTTTAAATATTGTATAAAATTATTTGTTTTTATATTAGGTTTTTTCCATCTGGACCTTGTTCAAGAAACATGACGTCGAAATTCAAGGAGAAGATTGATCCTGAGGGCTATGCATGGAAGAATATCTCTGAGGCGACAAAGGAATTTTACTTTCACGAGTTTGAGGTACGATAGAAATTATTATTTCCTTTTTAATTAACATTTTTATACATTAATTTGATAAATATTAAATAAAAAGTATTTATCGATTTTTTTATTAGAGAAAGACTTTTTTGAGATTCTCAATTTGACGAGATTATCTATAAAGTATGGGAGTTGAGAGCGCGTACACGTTATCGCGACTTTGTTGGTGCAATACGCAGGGCGGCTGTACGACCGCCTTACATTTCTGAAGAAATATGGAGTCGTTGACTGCAGTATTGGACATTATCTGAGGCCATGTCCGTTTCACAACGTAATTCGGTCAATAGACATGGAGGCCCAAGGGAGAGAGTCTTCTTGTACATACGGGAGGATCTATTACCCACCAAGAGTATGCACAGAGACTTGTAAGTATCTACAATTTACAGTTATATTCTCATCTCTTTTTTTGCTATATTTTAATTGAATTTGTTGTGTTAAAATTTGTATGTTATATTGGTGCCATATGTGGCTGCGGGTTTAGTTTTGTTCTTTGTTTAACAGGGGGTAGATTTCATAAAAATAAAGAAAACTCTGTCGAAATTTTTATAAAATCTATTTAACTTATAATTAACATTTTAATCTTTTGCAGGAAAAGTCTATGGGCATGAGGCCTACACCTTGTTATCTATTTCTGCACACTCATATTAAGAAGCATGACGGTGTGACATTCGTCAATAATCGTTGTAGAGAACTCAATGTATGTGAAATTTATGATTTAATGTTAATAATGCTTAATAATTATCACTTACTAATTGTAAACATTGCTTTCTGATAGGACCAAATACAACAAAGCATTGAACGACGGTCTCAACAATCTGAAGCTGTTGATGACACTGAAACTTATCTTGAAGCAGTAGGTGGTAGGGACCATCGTGGGAGGATATTCGGCTTAGGTTCATTAGCAAACACTTGTTATTCGCAATCCTCCACATACAGAACAGCAACATCTGCTAGGCGGTCCAGCATCAGTCAGGTGGAATCACTTGAGAGCACAGTGCAGACATTGTCGACGCAGTTGGAACAGTTGCAATAGTCGATGGCACAACAATAACAGTCGATGCAATTCATCTCTCAGCTCCGTCAAGAGGTGGAAGAGTTGAAGCGTAAGGGCCAACCAGAGCATCCGCCATCTTTAGATCAATAGTATACTTTTGGTCATTTTGTTTGTATTACAAATACTTATTTTTTACAATGTAATATTTCTATTATCAATTAAGATATTTTAACTTTTAATCATTAATCAAAATTTCTATTTCCACAAATTAAATGTATACTATAAATTTCTAATTATTAAAATTATGCATTAACCATAATTTAAATATAATGACAATATATGTTACATATTTTTAAAAAAGTAAGTAACGCATTTACCGACAGAAAGAGACGTCCGTCGGCCAATACATGCCAAATTACCGACAGTATACGAGCACTTCCGTCGCTAAGATACAAGGAAAGCTTTTAGCAAATATACCGACGATACGTTTGTTACCATCAGTAAATATGCCGATGGAACATCACAACCGTCACTAAATTGTACCAACAATCGGGCACAGAGCAAACCATCGATATAGTTACCGACGGCAAGATAATATTCGGACGCTAAATTTACTAATGGTATGATATTTACCGTCGGTAAAGTTACCGACAGAAAATACTTTAACCATCGGTAAGTATTAGTTATGGCTGAATCTACGAGGCTTTCGTCTGTCGGTAAATTCCATCGTTAATACATATTACTGATGGATTGTTGAAGTTTTCCGTCGGTAATTTTCGTCGCAAAATGACATTTTTCTTGTAGTGTAAAGGCATATATGGATAAATACAAATATTATATTCCAAGGGATTCAAAACTCTAGTTAATATGTTTCGAAATAATTGCTTGAAGTATGAAAAATATTATTTTTAAACCATTAATTAATGTTATCCTTAGATGAATTGGAGTTAAGTACTCTTAAATTTCTCACTTTTGTATTTAGTTGTTTTTTTATTCCTTGTTAACTTTAGTTAATTAGTTTATTAATCATAAACTCCCATTTTGTTTTGTTAATTGGAATTAAGAAATTAATTTTTAGTTCTCTTGTATTTGACCTAATTCCATGACTACTATAAGAGTTTAAGAATCAGAATTAATTTTGAGCGAAAAACCTAATTAAAATTTGATGTTATTGTTGAGGAACCATTTTAGTTACTTAGTTTCTTTGCATTATTTTATGGTTTACAGCTAATCTCTTATCTTGTATAACTCATTTTTCTCAAATAGGTGAATTGCAATATAATTTAGAAATTGGGAAGACAATACATCATTTAAGAAAAGAGGCTAAGCAAGGAAGCCATCATTCACCTTTAGAAGTGAAAGTCAAGATGGATCTAATAATTGGTGAAGATTCTAGTTTCCAAAAAGTTGAAGAAAAGATGGCAAATCCTAACAATAGAACATTGAGAGAGTTAATGGCACCAAATTTGAATCAACAACCCTTATGCATACGATTTTCAAATTTTGAGGTAGATTTTCAATTGACATTTGGCTTGATTCACTTATTCCCTATTTTTTGTGGTCTAATAGGTAAAGATCCATATAAACACTTAAAAGAATTTCATCTTGTTTTCTCTAGAATGAAGCTACAAGGAATGACCAAGGAATAAATTAATATTAGAGTCTTTCCATTCTCATTGAAAGATAAGGCAAAAGATTGACTATATTATCTTCCCGCTTGCTCAGTGACACTATAGAATGAGATGAAAAGTTGTTTTTGGAGAAGTTCTTTCCCACATTACTAGCAGCCAATATTAGAAAAGAGATATGTGGGATAAGAAAATTCACTAGAAAAAACATTGTATGAATATTAGGAGAGGTTTAAGGAATTATGTGCTAGCTACCCTCACTATTAGATTCCTGAACAACTTTTGATTCAGTACTTTTATAAAAGGCTATTGCTAATGGATAAGAGTATGATAGATGCAACTATTAGAGGAACTTTGGTAAACAAAACACTAAAAACATTCAAACAATTAATAAAAAATATGGCCAGAAATTCTCAACTGTTTAGTACAAGGATGGATAAAGTTGTTAAGCGCATGAATAAGGTAAGTAATAAGAACTTTGAGGATAAAATTCTAAATTTAACTACTTTAATTCATCAAATTGTTGTAGGTTAATTGCAATCGACTCAAGTGTGAGAATATGTTCATTCTCTAGACATCTACAGATATGTTCTCTACATTGCAATAAGACTCTCTTCAATAAGCTAACATAATAAGAGAATTTCTTAGTCAACCTAAACAAAAATATGACCCTTATTCTAATCATTACAATCTAGGATAGAGGGATCATCCAAACTGTAGCGATGGAAATCAAGGAGGGCATCAATGATATCAACCTCATAATTTCAATAGACAAACTTAAGGCCCTATATATGCTCAATCTTAATCTTCAAATTCAGGTATGTGTTTGGATGAAATTATTAAGGCACTTGTTAGTAATTCTCAACAATTTCAATGGGAAATAAGAATAAGTCTTTAGAACTTAGGAAATTGGATCATTAAATTAACCACCTTTATTAGTAAATTGGAAGCATCAGCATCAGGAAAATTACCTCCCCAAATAGTGGTGAATCCTAAAGAGAATATGAGTGCAATGACATTGAAAAGTGGTAAGGAAATTCAATCTAGATCTTCCGTACCAATGGAGGTAGAAAAGCATGACAAAAGAGAAAAGAAAGATGAACCTCCAACTTAAGAATCAATAAAGGTAAAAAAAGATGATTTATTTTTAATAATATCAACTTATGCACATGTACCTCCTTTCCCTTACAAGTTGGCTAAATCAAAAGAAGAGGAACATGAAAGAGAGATCAAACCTTTAAAAAGCTGGAAATCAATATACCACTTTTAAAAGCCATCAAACAAATTCTAAAATATGCAAAAAAATTTAAAGAACTATACACAAATAAAAGAAGATTGAAGGATAAAGAGAGAACAATTTTGGGTGAGACTATATTAGCTATGGTAAATAGTAAATTATCAGAAAAATCTAAAGATTTAAATATGTTTACACTTTTATGTGTCTTTAGTGATAAGAAAGTTGAGTGTGTCATGCTAAACTTAGTTGCATCTATTAATGTCATGTCATTCTCAATTTATTGAGCTTTAAATTTGAATTTTTTACAAGAAACCAATGTGATTATTTAGTTAGTTGATCATTCTTCTATGCATCCTATTGGTGTTATAGGGGATGGTTTAGTATTTCCAGTAGACTTTTACACCTTGAAAATGGATAAGGATAACTTTAAACATTTAGCTTCAATTTTGTTGGTAAGGTCGTTTATGAAGATGGCCAAGACAAAAATCAATATGGATGAGGGTACTCGTTCCACTGAGTTTGATGGAGAGATAGTGAAGTTTAAAATTTTTGAAGCAATAAAGTACCCTAATGATATTCAATCCATTTATCATATTGATATGGTGGATTCATTTGTGCAAGATATTTTTAATGAAGGAAGTGTTGACGATGAGTCGAAGTTTAATGTTAAACAGGAAGTGAACGAGCAAGTTGATGAAATTTATGAAGTTATACAATCATTATTATCAAAGCTAATAGATTCAAAAATTTTAAATTATGAAATTACTATAACATATAAGAAAATGTTGTCTTCTATTTTGTAGGCTCCAAAGAGTCTTCTATTTTGTAGGCTCCAAAGATAGAATTGAAGGCCTTACCTAATCACCTAAAGCATGTCTATTTGGGTGAAGGAGAGTCATTACATGTGATCCTATCAAAAAGGTTGACAACAGGGCAAGAGGAAAGGTTGGTGACACTACTTAGGAGTACAAAACTACAAACATTATTCTTTTAGAAAAGAATGCTAAGCTAATAAAGGAACCCTTTTACTTCTTTCAAGAAAAGTAAATTAGTTGATTCAAGTTACTTTGTTTGCATTATTTTAATTTTTTATTTTTTATATAATGAGGGAGAAGTATAAAAAAGAGAAATATCCTTGTTTATGTTCTTATTTAAAAAAGAAGAAAAAACATGAAAAAGGATGTTGTTTGAATTAAGCGAGTCGTGGATAAAATTTAGTAAAACCTTGTATGGATAGGTTTTTATGATTGCCTTTAATATATTTAACATAAAAACTTCTTTTTTCATACCTTACCTAAGCTACATTACAACCCTTATCAAGTCTCTATGATTTATGTTTTTAGTTTATTTTTATTATTAATGAAGATATGATTTGTGAGCAAGCTTATGGAAATAACTCGCTATGCTTTGATTTGAGAGCTTAACAAATTAAACACTTTGAGTACATAAAGTGAAATCTATAAGAGGGTATCAAGTTTTGTTCCATTTAATTTTAATGGAATTGATGAAAAGATCATCTTGGAGTTCCCCTGTTGGAACCTGAGTGGAGCCCTCTCGACGACCCTACGGCAGCCCTCCAATTGATATCTAACTCAACCGAAGAGTTCCTATTTAACGACTGCTCTTTTTAAGTTAAAAGCGTGGAAAATAGTGGAAATTTTTTTAATTATCTAAAAATCCAACAGCATAACAACTGCTCTTTTTAAGATTCCCAATTTTCAGAAACTTGCATAGCAGGATTTAAAATACTCCTAGTACTTCATATACCATCTCAACTTCTAGAATAAGACCTCAGATCCACATCACAAGCAACCACAAACATATAATTCTCAACATTTTAAAACCATAATATATAAACATTAATTAAACAATATAAAAGAAACCTATATATTTTCATAAACACATACAATGTTCCTTAAAAATAGTTGGGCTTGAGTTAAGGATTTATGCTCAAATGCTTACGTACCTCATTCATAGTGAGGATCAAAGCCCTTGTAGTTCATTAAGTAAAATATATTTACATTCCCAAAAATAATTACAAGATAACACTTTTAAACCCTTTACAAAATAATTTAAAACATATATACAAATAACTAAGCCAATTTCAAGAAAACACATATATAGCAAAAATGACACAAGCACAGCAGCACCCGATGATACAACTGATTGTGCGATCTTATAGTTCATTAAGTAAAACATATTTGCAATCCCAAAAATATTTACAAGATCACACTTTTAAACCCTTTCCAAAATAGTTTAAAACATATATACAAATAACTAAGGCAATTTTAAGAAAACACATACATAGCAAAAATGACATAAGCACAGTAGCACTGATGATACAACTTATCCTGTGATGGAATCCCAGCTATTGAAGCACTTGTACACATACCTGGAGTGGTTTATTTAAAAACATAAAAATAAGGATGAGCTAAACGAGAGCTCAGTAACTATTAATCATTTTACTAAAAATAAAAACATAGCTAAAATATTCCCATACAATAATAAAGCTTATGTTAAAATAATTGCCATAAAAATCCATTCGTACATCTTAGAATCTGGTAATAAAATAACACTTCTTAAATCATAATTTCAATTTTTTTTGAAGTACTATTTCGAAATTAAACTCATAATATAAAATTTTTCTTTTTTTTTCCGTTATCCTTAAAGAATGAACAATGGTGGCAATAAGTTTTCTGAAAACTTTTATATTGAAAATAAGTCAACTATTAGAATTGGTACCATATGATGCCTAAGGTATATATGGAAAAGCAGAATTCCTACAACGCTCAGGCCGTATTAGGTGGCAAAGCCTCGCGCTTAGGCCACGGTTCCAATTTACGTAGCAAAATCTTGTATTGCATACATAAAACTAGCCAATATATATCTAATACGTGCAAAGGGCGACTCACTGGACTATTGACAGACATAATACCACCTATTGTTAGTAACTGACGCCCCCCAGATACTGCCACGCACATTTTAGGGTAGTCCGACCGATAAATCTGTAATACCACCAAGGCATACCATAGGATAAAACTTCATTTCCTTTTTATCAACAAATAATGTAATTTCAATGTAAATTCAAATCATATCAAATTTAACTTTCAAACTAAAATTCATATATTGCTAAAACATAAACTTATACTAGCAATATTCACTTGTAATACATCATTTCACTATAAAATAAAAACCATTTACATAAAATCAATTTAAAGTACACTCACAACTTGCTAGTTTCCTTTTCACCACTTCAAAATCCTTTAATTGACTTTGTTTTCCCATCCAAAAACCTAATGTAAATACATTCAACTCCTTAATACATTTTCCAACCAAATACACCATAAACCATTTCAACTTCATTACTTTCCATATACACTCCATATACTATTTTTTTCCAAATAATAACATAACACTTCATTTAATAATTCCAATGCCATAAATACACGTAATGATTATCCTCAATCATATTCACATGGTCATTACATTATAACCATACTTTTATACCAAAAATGCCCTTAAGGCCAAACTTAACATATTTTACATTAAACTTTTCCAATTCAAATCTATTTGATTTCTAACACTTAAAACCAATCCAAATTAACTTCGATGACATTTTAATACCCACATTTAAGCCATAGAATTTCATTAACGAATTCTTACATAATCATGCACCCTTGGCTGAATTTCGACCAAAATCAATTCCAAATCAATTCCTTTTCATTTCTTTGCTTCATTAGCATCAAAATCGTGCTATAAACATCATAAAACATCAAAATGGAATTTTGAATCATGTCACATTAAAAACCCTAGCCATGGCCGAAATTTCATCTAATCATTTCTACGATTTTTCTTCCATTCTTTCATCTTTAAACTAACTTCCCAATGTCATTCATTAATCTTAAATCATCAAATGGCAAAATAAAATACTTTAGGCAAGCAATCCTCTATCGTATGGCAAAAAATTTAACATGTTAACCACTTGTCCTTCTATTGCCAATACTCCTCTATCGTATGGAAAAAAATTCAATAACTATGTAAACTCTCCTATTCGTAGTTAAATTGTCTAGAGCTCATTGATTAGATTAGTCAAAAGAATAATGTACACAAATGTGATTTTTTAACATACAAAATTTCGTTTGGAAAAACATTTTATGTCATTTGGAAGGAGAGGAACCACATAAATTTTCAAGGAAAAGAGCTCGATAACAACTACATCTTTCAAGATCTAGTAAGCTCAATTAAGGAATAGCTCATTATTCACAACATTCTCCTCATTCAATGAAGTCAATGGGCTAGGCCTTGATTGACTAGGCCTCTGGTCAACAAAACAGTGCCATTTTGAATTTTTTTAAAAAATAATAAGTATCATTTTGAAATTTTTAAAAAAAAATAATAAGTCAAGTCGGACCCGATAGGCCTACCTCAGGCCCGAGCTATCCCTGGCCTAGTCTAGCCCGAGCCCGAAATGACCCACCCTGATCCATTGCCATCCTTAAATATATGCAATGGATTAGTACTAACTGAGCTATATATATTATAAATAATCTTGATGTAAAACTCACTCTACTATACATACTCTAACTTAAATTTAGGCCTAGCTAACTAGTTTCAAGAGTTATTTAATCGTAAGGTTAAGGAGAAACATTGAGCTTGACATTTGGGAACAACTGGTTTTCTCCCCCTAGTGAAGCAGGTTGTTATCTTAGCTTTAAAGTATGGTTCCTAAGTCATTTGTTACTTAATTAATTGTATAACTAAGCTCGTATACTGTTAGGAGAAGTCATGTATCTTTGATTGGAGTTCATATATTAATCCTTTGTTCTTTAAAAAGAAAAATATATTATTATTACTTGTTGAGTGATGCATAATTTTATTAGAATGGATGGACAAATCAATAACAACAATAACAACAACATCTTAGTAGAAATCTCACTAAGATGTAGGATTTAGAGAAGCTCAGAAGTATGCAGCCTTACTCTCAAGTAGTTGAGAGATTGTTTCCAATAAACTCATAAGAAAAAAAGTTTTTGAAACAATTTGAAGAAAACAAAAGTAAAAAATATAAATAAATAACTGCATAAATATATAAATAAAATATAATAAAATAACGAGTAAAAGAAAATAATACAAATATAAATAAATAGACAAGAAAGAACAAAAATAAATAAATAAAACAAACGAGCAATTGAAAAAAATCTTACTAAAATGACTAAAGGGACAAATATTACAAACTCAAGTATTTAGGCTAAATATAAAACACAAAAATCAAAAGACAAAGTTCAAAACCTATGAAAAGAGAAGGACATATTTACGTAAAATCTTTTACTTGTATCCTAATTCATGATAGCAATAAATTATTTTATAGTTCTAATAAAAAGAAAAAGCAAATCACAGAAAAAGTAAATAAAAATGCAAATTCTCAAATAGAGCATAATATCACTATATTACAATTTTGGATTATGACTCAAAATTGAGATAAAATTACTAAACAAATATACATTGATCGTGATAATGGAAGCTCTAATTAATTGATATTTCTTTTTGTAACTGGTGCTCATACTGTACTTTAAAGCATTGTAGTATGATGAATATCTTTAATCATTTAATTAGAATGAGTTGTTGTAATTTTTATATCCTATATTGAATTTTAATTCTCTAAAATTCTTTAATTATACAAAATATTCATACTTTTTAATGATTATAAGAATTAATTAATTTAAGAAAGATTTAACAAGAAGTAAAACCGGTGGCCTCTTAGTTATCCAGTAACTTTGCAAACACTCTTAAGACATTTATAGCTTTATTCTGTTTTCTTAAAATCATGTTAATAATCTATTGAATTAAGAATACATCATTAATTACTTTTTAAAATATTTTCCTTTGATAGTAGCCATAGCATATTTGGATGGGTACTCCTGATTACTTTCTATTTCATTTAATATTCTCAAAGAATAATTTTACTATGTTGTATTACTGTACAGGTGTATAATATAATATTAAATATTAACTATAAAGACTAGTAAGTCCCTCGCATTTTAATTTAACAATAAATAAATGTAAATAACAGTTATAGTTAACTTAGTCCATTTTTAGAAAGACTAATGGCCCTGTTTGGTTGATAGCTTTTTAGCCAAATTTCAGCGTTTTAGAGGGTATTAACTATTTGATTAATACATTTATTTGGTTATCAGCTGGTAGATTAACTTATTTAACTCAATTAGCTGATTTTTTAGAAACTCTAGAATATTAGCGTTTTGCCTTTTAACTTTTTGAAAATGACGATTGTGCCCACTTATTTCTTCTCCACCTCCAAAGGTTTTTGACACCATCGTCATCATCGAATTTCTAAAGATTGCCATTACCAGCCCCGGCCCTGGACAGGGGCGAGCTGGGCCCCTGCCCAGGGCCCACTTTTTTTCCTTAGTTGTTTTGTTCTGTTATCATGTTTTGTTCTACCCAGGGCCCACTTTTGCCCACTTTTTTTCCTTAGTTGTTCTCTGCCGCCGCAATTCACATGTGCACCTCTCTCCATCAGTCTATTGGAGATTTTGTTTCACATATACCTCACGTCCAGACGTCCTCACCTATAACGATATAATATAACCTCACAAAACTGCAAACTTCTCTCCAACGTTTATGCTATAACCTCACAACTCACAACTTCCTTACTTTCTTTGATACTTTCCAGCTTTCACTGCTACACGTAACACATCTTTTTGGGTCTACACTACACAATAGTATACGGAGGTTTTAAGGTATTTACGAACAGTTGTTTCAATTTTATATGTTTATATATATATATATGAAAATTGGTTGTAACGCTATATAATATTACTCAAGTAGTGAAAAAAATTTGTGACGTGCTTCGTGATTTCTAATAGTATCATCGACTATTGCACAATTGAGTTGTTAAATTCAAATTTTACTATTGTAATTTTTAATCATGAACTTTGTTGTATCTTTCAGT
>JANZXP010000194.1:10918408-10932572 GCA_027576715.1 Erythroxylum flavicans | reverse complement strand
CTCATAAACTGTAAGCATGAGATGTTTAGAGTTAATATGTGGATGCTTACTAAGGGTAGTAAGTATATCAGATGACCAGCTATGAGATTATCATATGGATGATCTATAAAATGTCAATGATTAATCTCATCATAGCAATGGTGAAAATATCCTTAGACTTAAGGTACTCAAGAATATCTTGGATATTAATCCTGTGCTTTGACATCATTCCTTATTGCCTCAAGACGAGGTTGCTCTTAGGGTGGTGATTAGGTATAACTATTAGTATTCGAAGGTAATTGGGTAACCAATAAAGGATTCACCACTCCTAATAGAAGGAGATGATACCTATGGTCTCTTGTCAGGGTCATTACTCAAGAGTCTATAGCCAGAGCAATTATGTGTTATGAGGAGATTCTTCAATGACACATAGAGTAATGAGATCCCAGGACTTAACTAACATCACTTGGACTAGATGTGATATAGTCAGTCTAGTGGGAGTTGACACATAGCCCATGTTCTGAACCAAGTGGGGTATAGTATGGTGAAAGGGCGAATTGCACAGTAATTGTCTATGGAAAGGTTTATAAGTTGGATAATTAACTATAGAAGAATTTGTGTACTAATCCACTTATATTTCGGCAAATTGGCATTATGAAACCCTTCATGATTTGATTGAATTAAGAGTTAATTTAAGTGCCTAAAATAACCGAGAACCTAAGGGTCACACGCATAAAAGATCGGATGAAAAACAAGTGTGTATAGCCTAATTTAAGCAGGACAAGCCACAAAGGCCATGATCATAACAAAGGCCAGGAGATGTTATATAAGTGAGTTCTTCACTTATATACACGAGCTTCTTCCACTTCTTACACACACAAGTGATACCATAAGGGCTCTAGAAGAGTTTTAGAGTGAGAGTGAGGTGTCTTGAGTCTTGTTCTTACAATTCATTCAATTGTTGCATGAATCAAAGTGCATGCAATAAGATTCTTGACCTATCTTCTATTATCTTGAGCATCTACTAGAACTTATCTAGTTTGGTGCCCAAAACACCCTTACACATTGTTTCTTCATCTTCTTTGCCTGTTCTTGGGTGATCAAGGAAGGGTCTGGTGTTTGCAATAGCCCAAATAAAGAGAAGAATCAAGAAAAGAGGAGATACGCAATGTAAAAAGTTTATATTTCATGTTCATAGATACATATCCTTACATGCATGTATGATTATGTGGTTTCTAGGTTGTCGTGGTGTCGGAATCTTAATTCTGACACTTCCGCTGCATACGTATGCATGTGATGCATGTAACCATGACTAACCCAACATTCATATGACATAGAACACTTCTATATCTTTCATTTCAAAATTTTTAAAGATTTAATCTTTTGTCTCATATAACATGCTAAAATTATTAGGAGCAACTAAGATATCATCAACTAGTAGGATTACGAAGACAAACTTACTCGAATTAATCTTTTGATATATAAACTAATCAATAATATTTCCTTAAAACTAAAAGATGTTATAATATTATTGAAATTAAGATACCATTATCGAGAAATTTATTTAAGACCACATATTAAGTTTACACACCATTTATTTTATTAATAAAACCTTCAAGTTGGTCCACAAATACTTCCTCTTTAAGATCCCTATCAAAAAGGTTGTTTTCATATCCATTTGGTTTAGTCTAAATCTTATTAAGTCATTAATGCCATTATAATCCTTAATGAGTCTTTCTTTCACATAAGTGAAAATGTCTTTTATAGCTGACACCTCCTTTCTATGTATAACCCTGGCAATAATTTTAAGCCTTATATTGTTCAAATTTTCCATTTGAGTTGTATTTAGTTTTTAAAAGTCATTTACACCTAACTAATTTAGAATCTTTTAGCAATTCAATGAAATCCCAAACTTTATTATCATCCATGAACTTTAAATCATTTTTCATGTCACTAATCCATTTTTTAGACTCTACACATTTTATGGCTTACAAAAACAAAAGTAAATCTTTATTAATTCCAATATCATCATTTGAATCTTATAAATAAACCAGCTAATCACTTAAAATAGCTAACTTTGTTTCTTTGAGACCTTCTCAAACGTTAGTTCTTGTGGTTCATATATGATAGGTGGTTGTGAGTTAGTTTCTTATAGGTGTGATCCTTCATTCAAATAATGTTTAATATTTTCTAAATTTTCCTTAATTAATAGAAAAATAATGGGAGCGACTATGGATGAAGAAGCTTTTACGGATAAAGGAACGTTTACCTTTAATTTTTTTTATATCCATATTTATCTTTCATTACTCCCACTAACTTTACCATTCTTCATGAATATGATACGTATAGTTTCCCAATTCTAGGACTATGATTTAGGCAATAAAAATTATATCCTTTCGATTTCTTTGGGTAACCTATAAAGTAAACATTAATCTTTCAAGAATTTTATTTCCTTTCATGTGGATTATAGATTCTTGCCTCTATTGGGCAAGCCCAAACATACATATTTTTCAAACTAGGTCTACTTTTAGCCTATGATTCAAAAGGTATTTTTGGAACTATCTTACTAGGAGCCCTATTTGATAAATACATAGCATTTTTAATGGCATACATTTATATAGACTTAAGTAGTGAAGAGTTAATTACCATTCTTTTAACCATATCTGTTAATGTCATATTATACTTTTCTCTCACACCATTTTATTAAGATGTGGCTAGCATAATAGATCGTGTAAATATTTCATTTCTATCAAGTAACTTTAAAAAGGGATATGGACATTGTTTTGATTCATCACATTTCCTATAGTATTCACTACTCTATTAGATCTCACAATTTTCACCTTTTTGTCTAATTACATTTCAACCTCAATTATGTATATCTCAAGTGCATCCATTATTTAAAGGCATCCACTGTTTGAGATTTTCCTTAAGTAAATAGACATAACCATATCATGAGAAGTCAATGATAAGAAATGAAATATTTTTCTCTATTAAAAGAGGGAACATTAATGTGTATAATCTGATAAAATGGTTCAAATTATTATAGATGCATGGATTAACTGAAATGTAAAATGTCTTTTGAAGACTTCAAATCTATTCATTATGTTGGGAGAAAAATAACACAACTCTCTAAAAATACAAATGAAAATCAACTCCAAGAAATAACTCTTCAAATTGTAATAGTAGAAAAATACGAGAATATGAAACTAAACGATGAAACAAATACCAAGATTTAACGGAAAAAACCCTCCAATGTAAAGGAAAAATTATAGGATAAACTGACAACTAAATCCATTAAACTCAATAAGGATTTACAGAAAAAGTTGATCTCTTACCCCCCACAACAGCAAGTTGTCACACAAAGTTTCATGATTGAAATCATAGTTGATATCACAATCAACAAACCCTCAAACTAATCCCAAAAACAATCAAATAAGGATGGAAATCTAACCTCTTTACCTTCTCTTTATTTTTTTCTCACTTTTGGACATTGTAACAACACTCACCATCTTTTCTCTATCTCATGTATGGAGCAAGGTTCTAATAAGCTATTTATAGGCTCCTCTGACTTACAATTCAAAATCATAATTGAACTGACCTAATTAGATCACATCTTATCCTAATCAGATTACATCAAATTATCCAATAAGATAACATCCTTATCTAAATAGAACTCTATCTTATAGGATTTATCTATATCATTACTAACAAGATAAAAGATTATATTTAACTAGGAATGATACATCCCTATCCACGAAGAACTTCACTATCTTCAGATGATCCTCCCACACGATCTTTATTTTTTAGAGTTGATATCTATCTACTGTAATCTTATCCGCTACTTCATCCAAGATCCAAAAATAGGCTTGGATACTCAACAATCTCCCCCTCTTGCCCAAATATGGGAAGACATGTTATTCTCCATCATCTACTTGAGATTTATCTCAGCAAGCCTATTGTAAATCTCATGCTTGTTTACGGGAACCAATTTAGTTAGCATATCAACAACATTCAAATCTATATAAATCTTCTTCAACATTAATTTTTGCTCTTTTATCACAGACCTTAACAAATGATATCTGACGTCTTCATAAAATGCAACCTTTTCCACATCCTTAGGCCCCCCCTTGGCAGTAAGTAACAAGTACTTAAAACTTGGATACTTTTTCGAAAGTCTTTTCTTCCTTGTCGACTTTTAAAACTGCATTTCATCAGTTGTTGTATCCCATTACTCCCCCTACTCATTATCCTCAATAAGACCATAGATATCTGAATGCATCAGCTCCAATGACTCTGACTTCCTTGCAAATCTTCTCTTAAAAGAGACTTTATGCTACTTTCCAGTCAAACAATGATCACAAGAATTACGCGGTTGTGAGTTCTTAACTGGGATAGGGGATTTTCTAGATAGCAACTTTAATCCCTTCTCACTTATCTGTCCCAATTGTCGATGCCACATATTTGGTGAAGATTCCTCTTTGGTTGTGTATAGTTCTCCACCACCACACACCTTAAAGTATGTCTTATACAGTGAACAACAAAACTCTCCTCGGGCTACTATTATTGCGCTTCTGGACAATTTCCACTTTCGATCCCCAAACATGTGCTTAAATCCTTTGTGATCTATCACATGCTAATAAGAGGTTCGACTTAGATTAGGGATGTATCACACATCTCTCAAGGTCAATAAGTATCTAACATTTGTCCGAACCCAAATATCACTTATACAAACTATCTTGGCGGAGCTTTGATTTTCCATCTTGACGCTGCCAAAATCTCCACTTTTGTAGCTTGAGAAGTAATTTTTCCCTGGAACATAATGATAAGATGCTCCCGTGTTGATCATCCATTTTGAACCAACATTATTGACATGGAAGCATTCACTAGTTGCATAAACTAGTGTCACCTCATCATTCGTAATTGAAACAATTACAATTGTTACTCTTATCATCATAATCATCCTCATCCTGATGAGCTTCCTTTTTTTGATCCCTTTTCCACTTATAACAGAACTTTTTAATGTGTCCTGACTTATCGCAATAGTAGCACGTCTTTACGTCTTTGTCACCTTTAAACTTTGAACTATTTTTAGACTTGCCATGACCATTGGGCCCCCTACTCTTATTCCTCCCCTTGCTTTCTATCATGAAAGCTTGCACGTTGTCAACTTCAATCTCGTTTCTAATTTCTTCATTAAACATACTCTCTTTGATTACATCCAAAAAGAGCACACTTTTAGGAGCTGAGTTGCTAATCGTCATTACTAATGTTTCCTAGCTATCCAGTAATGAACTCAACAAGAACAAAACTTGGAGTTCATCATCAAGAATGATCTTCATTATATTCAGCTTGTTGATTAGTCCTAGAAATCATTTAGATACTCCAACACTGATTTCCTAACCTTCAACTTCAAGTTCAGAAGCATCTTAATCAGAGAAGCCTTGTTGTGAGCAATCTTCCTTTCGTACAAACCTTCTAGCTTCTTCCATAGCTCAAAAGGATCTGTTTCTCAAGACACATAGTTGAATATGCTGACATCAATCCATTGTCTTATAATGCCTAAAGTTTTCCACTTTATCTTTTCCTATTCTTTGTCTGACATCTTTTTCAGATTTTGAAGGAACATCATCCTTCACACCTCTATCCACATCACTAGGATCAAAGAGATCCCTGCAATACAAAAGGTTCTCTATCATAGGCCTCCAAATCGAGTAATTTGATGATGTTAACTTGACTATAGAGCTGCGTCCACCTTCTATTATGATAGCTCTGATACTACTTGTTAGGAGAAAAAATCATAACTCTCTAAAAAGTCAACTAAATATCAACAACAAGAAATAACTCTTCAAATTGCAACAACAGAACAATACGAGAATAAGAAACTAAACGATGAAACAAACACTAAGATTTAACGTGAAAAACTTTCCAATGTAGAGGAAAAAATCATGGGACAAACCATCAAATAATTCGACTAAACTTAATAAGGATTTACAGAAAAAGTCAATCTCTCACCTCCTCACAATAACAAGTTGTCTCACAAGGTTTCCAAATTGAAACCAAAGTTGATATCACAATCAATAAACCCTCAAACTAATCTAAAAAACAATTAAACAAGGATGAGAATCTAACCCTCTTTGCCCTCTCTATATTTTTTTCTCATTTTTGGATGTTGTGCTAGCACTCACTATCTCTTCTCTATCTCATGTATAGGGCAATACTCTAATGAGCTATTTATAGGTTCCTCTAATTTACAATTCAGAATCCTAATTCAACTGAACTAACTAGATCACATTTTATCCTAATTAGATTAAATCACATTATTCAATAAGATAACATCCATATCTAAATAGGACTCTATCTGATCGAATTTATCTACATCACTATTAACAAGATAAAAGATTATATTTAACTAGAATTGATACATTCCTATCTACGAAGATCTTCACTATTTTCAGATGATTCTCTTACATGATCTTTTTGTTTTAGAGTTGATGACTATTTACTCTAATATTGCTCGCCAAATTATCCAAGATCTCAAAATAGGCTTAATACACAACACATTGGTGCTTTGCAAATGTATTCAAGTTTCACAAAAAAGTTCGTGTCTACGCTTGAGGTACAGTACACACTCCTGAGAACCCACTTCAATACGACTTTTATGATCCCATTTTCGGTGTGCTTGTGCTTACTGGCATTCATGGCCGCATTTTTTCACGTTGTCTTATGGGTATTTCATTGCTTACTATTTTCATTACAAAACTAAAAAGGCAACAGCAGTTACTAAACTGAAGGTCCCCGATTTATTCTATAATGACTGCTACGAGGATTAGGGTGAAGTTATGGAGAGAATGTCTGACTTGAACATTAGCGCAGATTTCCAGTGTCTAGTCACTATGTCAAGTGGGTGATCCAAGAAGCTCCATGCGACGCCCAAGTTTATTCAGGCATTTTTGCGCATGTACATTCTTTAACAAGCGACATGATTTTGAAACCAAATTGAGTGAGAAAAATGAATCTCCTACTTCACCAGCTGGGCTACAAACAGAGTGGCTACGTGGGATTCTACATTTTTGTCTTAAGACAACAGCCATGTTTTGCATTTAGACTATGGCCCAATAAAGCACCATCTCCGAACAAATGTTTCCTATATCCCCACTGGAGCTTACTTAGGCTAGTGAAAGTAAGGGCCTTGATAGTAAAATTGAACATTATATTCAAGGCCTTGTGAGTTGGACTTACACATGGGTATAGCCTATCAGTATCACTCTCAAATTGAAACAATCCTGATTGGACTAAACATACACAAATCAAGCTGGATGGCTGATTTAACGGTAGAAAATGTCCCCAAGTTCGTGAACGAAAAACGCTTTAAGCTTGGCAATGGAAACAAAACTATGATCAAAGGAACCTGAACAAAGTGCACTGAGTGGCAGAAATGTGCTAAAGTTTGACATAATTTTTAAACTATCAAGTGCAACCAGGTGCATGACGGTGGATGTGGGGTAGTGACTTGTAATCATAAGATAAAGACATATGATTGAATGATACAATTAAGTCCCGCTGTTAAGCACACGATCTCTACTTAATTGGAAATGAACTTGTTAAATTAAATAAATATAAATTTTGAAGCATGTTTTAAGTTAAAATCATATATATACTAGAAAGCCTCCATATTACATGGACTTTCTACAGCTATTGCTCAATTAAACTATCATTTCACTTGCTGGTTCATAAGTCACCATCTGGGTAACTATAATCTGTTTATAAATTCTGAACCTAGGAATCCCCAAACTTCAAAGCCTCTCTCTCCACTATGGAAAATAAACTTCTCCCTGTTGAATCCTTTTACTGAAAAAAAAAGAGCGTTTTCCAATTTGTTCAATCGTAAGTTGTTAACAGTCTAAGGAATTTTTGCACAAATTAGTTAACATGAATGTCACGAATTGTCTCGGAATCTCTTCATAAGTGGAATATTCAATATCAAATATGATAACATCCCTTTTTACGGATTCCTTTCTATTTACTGGAGTACTATGATATAGGCACTAATTATTTACTGACACTTGCACTAGTTATCATGTGTAAAGGTACACCAAGGTACTGTTAAATTTGTGATACCATGAAACAATGTTATATTAAGAGTTAATACATGAAGTAAAATTTTTAAAGTATTTCTACCATTCTAAATATGGTTATAAATGTTTCTTATTACAATTCAAGTGCACCAAAGTTACACCTTTCGTGAACACAATTCTTGGAAGCGAGAGCTCTTGCTTAATGTAGCCTAAAAAAGGGTATATGTAACAAAATTGATCATTACCTTATATAGAATCAAAACATCATTGTACTAACATGTCTAAAAGCTGTTCAATCAGTGACTAAATTGTTATCGGTACTTAAAGCACACAGTACAAAAACATTTTAAAACGTAACTTCAAAGGCACATCGTACAAGATCGCATGTCTGTGTTAAGGCCACTTTTGATACTGGAATTTGGAGACCCACAATATGATTCTGCTATATTTATCGTGAAAAGGATTTGTAAAAGCCAAGGTTTACGCCATGCCCCTCACCACTACCACTGGTCGTTAAATCCTTTTCATGCCTCCTAAATTGTGGTCCCTAACTAGTCTATAAATAAAAGAACGGGTATAGATACACAATGCCGACAAGTTTAAATATATTCCCAAATGTGGCTTCGTGGGAGATTTCACGTTTCCTTAAAAGTAGAAGCCTTCAGCTTTGTCCTTCAAAAGTGTACAGGAGAACTTGTATACGAACGGTTTCGAAGTGATAAAAACTTGTCATGTAAAAGGTAACATTGTACTATGATACAATACTTGCTTGATGGATTCCATATAAAACCATTTCGGACTGAAGTGCCCTACCGATTAGTTCCATTTACTAAAGGCAAGTTGAGTTATTTCTACAGCAATATATTATATGTCTGGTCCCATAACATCTCCACGAAAGATAAAGGTGCTGATTTGCGGGGACATGAGCATAGAACTTACTGGCACAGATTTCATTGATCCAAAATTATGTCCAAGTTTATCAAATTCAATGAACCTTTACACTAGACGGAGAGCCATCTCCTGATCCCAAACCAGGCACTTTACGGAAGGTGGCGTAGCCCAGGAATTGGAAACTTAAAATTGCATTCAGTAAGCACCCATTAATTGTTACTCTTACTGATTGACTTGTTCCTTTCTTCTGATGAGAGCTATCTCTCAATGACAAACCATGCATTTTACGGAATACTTTAGGAATGGACTAGGTGGTTTCATCTTGGGAAAATTTTTAGAAATTAAGTTACCATTTGGTTACTTAAGTAGCTGTAGTTTGACGTCAAGAAACTGTGATTGACAGCCAAACCTGCAAAGTTCAACAGTAAGCCTATATAAATAAAGTTGAAAGAACTGTGCATACAAATGATATCAAATACAAATTCTAACATTTCAGATTTCACAGGGATCCGAATCTGCATCAGGATGAGATTCAGAGAATATATAAAATTTTCATTTCCAGTTTATCTGCTGACTTCTTAATTAATTGCAAAGACATTGTTAGGAAGGTGTACATGTAGAACATGGTTAAATCAGAGGGAAGTCGCTGATAATTTGAACTTTTCTTAGAATTAGTCCCTCATAATTCCCAGTCTATCAATTTCAAGGAAAAGGAGGCCGCCTTTAATCAAGGAAACTACCAACTTTTCGTAGGGACCAATAGGATATTTGCTTTCTTTCGGTCGGGACCAAAAAAATTTGATGTCCTTTGGCGGGTCTTTCCATGTTCTATAAGCTCATTCATTGTCATTCGGGAAAGTTTTCCTCTCTCTCCTGTTTCTTCTATACTCTCCTTTATTTATATATATATATATATATATATATATATATATGTATATATATTCATTTCGAATTTTAAAATATATATCAAATTTCATGTTAATCTTTAAGATAATAAAATATTGATTTATTAAATCAAGATCAATCTATAACTATAAAATAATTAATTTTAATTAATTCACAATGTATGCATATTAAATATCATCTATTTAATTTAATGATAATTAGGAAAGCAAACAATTTAGTTTATTTTATTGATAATATATATATATATATCTATATATATATATATTACATTTTTAATATTATATTTAATCAAGGAATCATGATTCTTTATTTAATTTTTTATTCATCATTAAATATTTATATTTAATGGATAAATTTTCAAAATTTTTAATTATTTAAAATAACATAGTTTTTATTAATAATTTTAATTGATACACGTTTTATTTATTTATCTATAGTTTATTTATTTATTTCTTTTTAATCTTGTAGAGCCTAACTTGTCATAAGAGTCAAGACTTCTATCCACGTTAGACTTTCCACCCTTAAAGAAGCTAATTACTTCCATACGATACCATTGAAGAAATCTAGGAAACAAGTCACAGGAGATCAAGCTTAACAAAACAAGCTAAAATATTTCCCCATTCAAGGTCATGGATAGGATTCCATAGTTTTTCTACCTTCAGAAGTGCTAAAAGTTGGGGTCATAAGATGGAAATCATCCCTTGTAGGTTCCTTCATAGGAAAGAGGCTTCCTTTCTCCCTAGTACTCAAATGTTTTGAAGCCAACTGAGGACAAAATAGTTTAGAGAATACTCATTAATGAAGATGACTACTTCATCTTTAGGTTTGATAATGAGAAGAACATGCTTAGAATATTGGAAATGGAGTCTTGTCACATTCAAGGTAAAGCCTTATTGATGAAAACCGAAGATGTCTTTAAACAAAAATAATATAAAAATTTGCCTATATGGATTAATATCTACAATATTCCTTTTAAATATTGGTCAACTACTAGATTGAGATTGAGTAATCTAGTAAGCTCCATATGTAGGTATTTATGCCTAGATAAAAACACAACTAGCTTAAAAAGAATTGGATACGCAAGAATTTGTATAGAAGTGGGTAGTTAAAAGCTACCTGATACACTAAAGGTGATGAGACTGAACAAGCAAGAGACTGAACAAGCAAGGGGGTTGTTGGAATTAGAAGCTAAACTCTCATCTAATGGAAGCCTAATCCTAGACAGGGAAAGAGGATATGAAGCCCACAAGGTAGGATTCTTAACCTCGATGATACATCTAAATTAGCTATAAATGAAAATAAAAGAAGGGACACTCACGATACTCGAAAGAATGAGAAAAAGACAAACCCTATAAAGAGACTGGATAATGGGGAACATAATAAAAACATGGTAAAAATTATTATCTCCTCCACATAAACAATGGTAAGACTGGAGGAAGCAAAAGACTAATAAGAGGAGATAACACAAGTTGATAAAGAAATAACACCACCAAAAGAAAATGTCAGTACTTATAGAGTTATGGAAGAGAAAAAGTAAATAGATGATAATCTCATTATTGATACCCATCACAATGAATAAGGAGGAGACAGGCCACTAGGTGAGAAATTGGTTATCCTTTATTCTCTAACCCCTAATAAAGAATTAGGTTAAAAACCGAGAGAGGTTGAGAATTAACGGAGCTTCAAAATAATTCAAGTACAATAACCATGAGGAAAATATGAAGAAAATAACAAAGAAAATGGCCTCAAACCCTTAGCTCTCATTAATGATTATTGCCCGGAATGTCAAAAGAATGAATTACTCCAAAAATAGTAAATAGTTGAAGATTATTTATTGTTAGAAAATTCTAAATTGTTGGACTTTTGGAAAATAAGGTAAAGAAAAGGAAGATCAAAAGTGCTTTTAGATGTTTGATAAGGAATCAACAATAACTACAGACAATTAAGCATGTCCTAATGGAATAATTCTAGTAGCTTTTAACCTAAAGATCTTCAGGATTCAACAAACCATAATCAATGACCAAATGATTCATCTATTGGTTAGTGCAAATACATGATTTGGAACTATTGGAGTTACTTTGATATATAGAGCTAACCATGAGTTCTAAAGGTCCTTACTTTGGAGTAGCATTTAAAATCTAAGAAACTCTATTAACTACACTTAAATTGCCCTAGGAGATTTCAATAGTATTACACTGGTATAAGAGGTGTAAAGGGGCTAGATAATTATTAAAGAAAAGAATGGACATATTGTTAATTGCATCATTGATGCTAATCTATTAGACCTAAAATATGAAGGAACTTACATTACTTGGAATAACAAACATATGGAAAGCTAGCTTATAAGGAAAAAATTTGGATAGAGATGTGGTCAATCCTTAATGGCTTTTAACGTTCAATAAGGGTAAAGCTTTATCTGGTTTTCCTTTGTGCTCAAATTACACACCTATCAAGGTTCTTCTGAAGTTAAGAAAAATAGGAAAAAAGTTCCTTTTAGGCTCAACAACCTAATGGTGAATTAAAAGGTTATCAAGAGAGGTGTATGTATGGAAGTGAAATGGTTTTGATCATAAATAGGAAACTCCATGCATTGAAGGAAGAGCTTAAAAAACTCCATTTGGAAAAGGTCAATAATACAAACTTTAGCATTACTAGGGAAAGTGAGAAACTTGTCTCTACATTGCATGAACTTTACCTCACACTTAAAAATGCAGGGCTAAGAATAAAAAAAATTGAAGATCTAAATAACTATAGTAAAACTCTAAAGAATTATTATTCACTATTAAGATTAAATAAAAAATAGAACTCTATGACTTACGGATGATGATAAAAGCACTAGTTTCTTCTATAATGTCATTCTAAACATAAGAGACTCAAACAAAATTTGATCCTTAGAAAATCCAAATGGGGAAAGCATTAAAGACCAGGAGAAGATTAATGAATTGGCATTCAACCACTTCAAGAACTTAATAGGTAATTCTAATAGCAGTGCTTAAATATATAGGTACTAAATGAATTCATTTCTAATTATATCACTCAACAACAAAATGAGGAGGTATTTGAGCCTTTCAGTGATGAAAAAATAAAACAAGTATTATTTGAGATCAATATTGATAAAAAGTCTAGTATAAATGTCCTAAATTCTTTTATTAAAAATACTAAAGCCTAACAGGTAACATGATCACTAAAGTCATCCTTCAATTTCTTGATGGTGGTAAAATGCTCAGGTGACTCAGCAAATCCTTTGTATGTCTCGTTCCAAAGAAATTGAATGCAAGTACACTTTATAATTATAGACTAATTTCCTATTGCAATGTAATTTACAAGGTAATTTTCAGACTGCATGTTGAAAGGTTGAAGGTTGCTCTCAAGATAATCATTAGCTCTACACAGAGAGCTTTTATCCAAGGGAGGAGCATAGGTGACAACCTATTAATATTACAGGAGTTATTCAAGGGTTACAAAAGTCAAAAGATCTTGAGGAATTATGCTTTAAAGATAGAATTCTATAAAGCCTTTGATTCATTGATTTGGAACTTCATCCTAGAAGGCATTTGACTTTCCTAGCTGCTTTATTAATTACATTAACCAATGCTTCTCTACTACTTTTTATGCAATTATTGTCAATGGTGAACTTACAAACTACTTTTAAAGAGCTAGAGGGCTTAAACAAAGGGATCTTTTATTTCCTAACTTATTCTTGATGTGTATAAAAGTTCTTACTAAGCTCCTCACTCAAAAGACTAATAATTATAGGGAGTTTAAGTTCTAACAAAAATGCAAAAATCTGGAGTTCTTCTAACACTCATTTGTTATCATTTATTGTTATTATTGAGTGGTGTTAGTTCATACTCAGTCAAGATCTTTAGTGATTCAATGCTCCTATTTGGCAAATGGTTAGGCGTCCTAGTAAACGTAAATAAAGATTGGCAACAATACACATATCTTGTTTTGGTTCGATAATTTGAACCATCTTGGACACTCTTTTAACCTATAAAGATTGGAAAGCCTAAAAAGGAATTATTTCACTTTTAGCTAAGTGGAAGAATTCATAGTGGAAGGAAAATGGTACTGCAGGTATCGAGGTTTTGAAACAATAATGAGGAATGCTCCCACCTATAAGCTTGGTTTAGAAGAGGAGGACAGGATCTCCTAGAAAAGATATGTTAAAACAATATACCAACAAACCATATTTTGAAATGCTTAGGTATTGGATCCTGATTTTTTTCTAAATTGCTTATTATTTGCTTAATTATTTATTTATGTTGTTTGTTGGGTTAATTATTTATTTTTAGAATTGGGTCATAAATTTA
>JANZXP010000194.1:10844984-10860088 GCA_027576715.1 Erythroxylum flavicans | reverse complement strand
TTCATTCAACATCAATTAAATTCATTTAAGAGCTCATTTAAACCTACATGCCTCATATGGTAACATCCTTACTTGAATTGGGTTGAAAAACATCAAAAAAATCACCATTTGTTAAAGCCTCTCGAGTTGTGATTGTGCTTATGCATGATCGTGACTTTTCTTCTTCTCTACAGAGTCACAATCGTGCAAATGCATGATTGCAACTTCCATCATTCTTCAGCAGAGTCGCAACTGTGCTGATGCACGATTGTAACTTCTGTGTTTTTCTTCCTTCTTTCTTTCCATTTTTGACCTAGAAACAGACATTTTTAGGCAACACGTTCTTCTAATCAAATGTTCCTATATTTCTTACATTTATAATGACATCAAATTAATACACTTTGGTTCAGTATCGTGGAAGTTATAATCAAAATACTCCATACTATTTCTCATACCTTGATAGAACACAACTCTCAACTTCAATCCAAATTTCAATACTCTTAAGGAAAGATTTAATATTAGCTTCCTGCATAAAATATGTAACCATATGTCTCAAGTTTACTCTATATCAAAGTTCATCCAATTTGGATATTCACAGATCAAGTTATGTCCAAAATACAAATGTATGTTCAGTAAAATAGTGCATATATTATACTCCAACACAATTCATTGTCAATGTTCTATTACTTCTCTATCATTTCTCTAACCTTTCACGCTGATGATTCAGTTGTACCTCAATTTTCAGTTCAGTAATCTCAATACATAATTCATAAGTTCATGAATAATCACAATACAAAAACATAACTTAATTCATACTTTGACATATCACATTTTCTGCACTTCACTAATCTTCATTTAACTTCAATTATCATAATCCTTTATACACTTTCTACACATTTTCTACTGATTTAACTCCATCACTTTACTTATATCACAAAAATTGCTTCTTCCTACACCACTTATACATGCATCCATTCATCTTGCTACACCATATACGCATGCATCCTTTTTCAAACATTAAATCATCATCAAAAGTCATTTACACTGCATAAAACTCAAAGCATAACTTACTTGTCTTAAGCTTCACTCTCTTGAGTAAAATTTCAGAAATGGGGGGGAAACAAATGAGAGGCTTTGGTGGATGAAACAAATACAAGAGTAGAGAAAAACATAACAAAATATGGGTTGAAATCTTTGCAAGGATTAATGTGGGTAAGTCAATAACATAAAAATATCCAGCTAGGTGTTTCGGTGATGGAGAGCAAGGAGAAAGTTTTGGTGTTTCAGTGATGACCAAGCCAAAACAATTGCAGAAATGTCCTTACCAAAAACGTGACTTAGGTGTCCCTTTTAGGTCTTGACACATGTCTCCAAAGCATGTGTTACATTTGCCTACTAGTTATGCTACCATTTGTTCCTTAGTTATTGGTCCTCATGTTACACATTAATGGGTCCATTTGTCACTCCATAATTAGTCCATTTGTCAATGACTTACTAATCAAATTGTCACACTTCCATTTGTCTCTTATTTCTATATTTTTCTTAGTCTAAAATACTCCAAATATTCAGAAATTTCCAAAATGTCATAAAAATATTAAATCAATTTTACTACACACCAATTCAATTTTCAAGACAATTAATCCCCAATTCACATTTTAATCACATTAAAATCACTTATACTCGAAAATGTCAATGAATGCATGTATAATTATTTTAATGAGCGTCAACATTATTCACGTATATGTGTATGTCATATGATGCATGAAATGCACTTCTAAATTCTCAATAAACTCTAATATAAAGTATCATAGGGTTCTACCCCTAATCATGGGATAATGGGATGTTACAGACAACCTTTATTGATTTTCCTAACTAGTTCTCTACCTTAGTCTTGAAGATATTGAATTTATCCAGAAGTTCAAACTTTTCTTTAAGTAAGAACACATAACTGTAGCAAGAAAAATCGTCTATAAACGTCAGAAAATATCTAGCATTGCATAACGTAGCTATATAGGATTAACTAATGATCGTATGTATGAGTTCTAACAGACCAGAAGCATGACCCCTTCTTTTTTTATCTTGATCCAACTTACCTCTACAACAGTCGACATATATTTCTAGATCACCGAAGTCTAGAGTTGGGAGAATATTATCCTTTATCAATCTCTCAACCCTCTCCCTGGAAATGTGGCGCAGGCATTTACGCCATAATATGTACGACATTTACTTTATCAGAGGTCTCTTATGAGTCACAGGTTCAACAATGTAAGAAGAAACATACATTTCATTAGGGATATGACACATTTTATATAATCCGTAGGATAAGAAGTTAGTTCCGATATGTTTTGCATTGATAGAAATATTTACAACTGAAACATCAAATACAAAATGATAATCCTTTTTTATCCAAAATTGACACAGAGATCAGATTCCGTCTAAAAGACGATATATAAAATATGTCTCGTAAAACCAACACAAACCCATATCAAGGTTTAAACCTACATCCCCTATATACAAAATGTTAACTTCTTCTATATTATCGACCATCAACTTCTCCTCTTATTTTGAAGCTCCACTATCTAGCCACCAAGAACTTGATGTGGCTACAGCTAAGTTAGATTTATGAATCATATAGGCCGAGAAATTACCTGATAGTTCTTGTTTGACTTTCCAGAGTTTATACTTCTAGCATTCAGATTTCCTATGCCCCTTCTTTTTGCAAAAGAAGCATCTCATGTTCTTTAAGTTGTGTGGATCCTTAGCAATGCTAGATTGTCCAGTTTGAATGTTCAAAGAGGGTTTAGACTTCTTAACCTTACCCATTTAGGGTTTCGCCTTCCCCTTTCCTTTGGTTGCTGCATACAGGGATGTATGAGAAGAACTCTTCAGCTTCTCCTCTGCTGCAACACACCAGGAAATTAAAGCATTAATGTCCTAAGGCTCATATTGAGAGATATATGATATTACCAGCATCTCAAACTCTCATGGGAGAGTATTAAGGCCTGGTGCATAATCAGTATGTTAGGAATGGGCACATCCAATGCCTTCAATTTACTCTGAAGGTAAACCATCTTGATAATATACTCTCTGATTCTGCCTTCTCATGTGTACCTCATAGAGAACAGTTATTTAATCAAGGTATTGTGTTACGCTTGGGACGACACCTTGTACCTCTGAGAAACACTATCCATAAACTCCTTCGCTATTTTTTTTCCAGTAATCTACTTAGCAAATGATCCAGGATCGACCTCTTGATGGTCAAATAACACATCCTATTTGACCGCTCCCAGATTGCCTTAGCCACCTTATTAGCTTCCGAGTTGATATCTGTAAGTGGAGAAGGTCTCTCTATAAACATCACCATATTGATGTCAGTCATCTCTATGAAAAACTCAACATCCTTCTTCCACTTTTTGAAATTGAAACCAGTCAAGGTCTCAATAGTGATAACATTGTTGTTTACAGAAAAGGTGACTACAAAACAAAAAATACAACGTAAAGATCAGCATAAATGCAAGACAACAGCAATACTTAAAGCATTAAAACAGTATCTGTACCTAGAATCCGATCACATATATTATGAAATACCTTTGGTCAAAATGCATAATATATACAATTAGACTTCCACATAAAAGCGATCAGACTACAAACCATCAACTCTCATGACACTATCACCTTTGGGTGCATAGATCATTTAAGCAACGACTTTTCTCTATCTTAATGCACATCTCAAAATCCTATGTAAGGCTAACGTCTTTTGGCACATAAGACCAGATACATCCCCAACATGTAAGCAGAACAATTCAAAATACTAACTCGAAAGGCCACTTTGGTGACTACATCCTTATTAGTACCCTGAAAACTCCACAAGCACAAAGGATACATCCTTAAGTTTTCCTCACATTCTATATGGGCATACCGTATATGAAAATGTATCAACAAATGTGAAAACCAAATATACGTTCAAATTGTCTTATACAAGTACAAAAAACATTATCTTTAAACTTTATTTGAGACTTTTATCTCAAAAAATCTCGATCAGAATGACTATCGTGCTTTCCTGAACATCGAACCTACCACATGAGATACGAAACCTTAAGGGTCTCCCTTATGTGTAGTTCGAAGCACAAATATTCGCTCAAAAATAACTTTAAAATGCTTTAAAACCTTTTCTAAAATCAAATTACCAACATAATTAATCTAGAAAATTGAAAATTTCACTTTATAAATTTTTTCGACCCTAAAACTGACCTAAAATACCCCGAACACCTTTGCAAAAATTCTAAAACTTTCAAAAAAAATTTTGAGTGTTGACATTAGCAGTACTGCAACGCTGATGTCTGCTGACATTATAACTGCTCATGGGAACGAAGGCGTGTGTGGTGCCCACGCGTCGACTGACGCGCTTCAGAGGCATCTGATGAGTGCAACGCATGCTCCCCGACGTATGATGGTTACTGTTACATGCGCCACCATAAGTAAATAAGCCTTTACTATATGATGCGTGCAATGCACCGGCTGCCATGTGTCGGGACAGGTAGTAACCACGTGTGACACACGCACCTGCTCGTCCCCTTCCAGTGGGAGTCCAACCGCCTTTAGGCGGTTACTGTAGAATCGTCGAGCATGTGCACTGTAATCACCCTCTGACAAGGAAGGTGATTTCTGGCTATCCTGGAGCCTTTTTTTATACTTTATGTGTAGTTCGAAGTACAAATATTCGCTCAAAAATAACTTTAAAATGCTTTAAAACCTTTTCTGAAATCAAATTACCAACATAATTAATCTAGAAATTTGAAAATTTCACTTTATAAATTTTCCCGACCATGAAACTGACCTAAAATACCTCGAAGACCTTTGCAGAAATTCTAAAACTTTCAAAAAAAAATTTTGAGTGTTGACATTAGTCGTACTGTAGCGCTAATGTCTACTGACGTCATAACTGCTCGTGGGAACGAAGGTGTGTGCAGTGGCCACTCTTCGGTTGACGCACTTCAGAGGCATCTGATGAGTGCAACGCATGCTCCCCAACGTATGATGGTTACTGTTACATGCGCCACCATAGGTAGATAAGCCTTTACTATATGACCGGTGCATTTCAATGCACCGGCTGCCATGTGTCGGGACAGGTGGTAACCACGTGTGACACACGCACCCGCTCGTCCCCTTTCAGTGGGAGTCCAACCGCCTTTAGGCGGTTACTGTAGAATCATCGAGCATATGCACTGTAATTGCCCTCTGACGGGGAAGGTGATTTCTGGCTATCCTGGAGCCCTTTTTTGTACTTTATGGCTCATTTTTGACTCGTTTTTCATGGCTAACCTCATGTACTTCTCTTTCACGCATCCATACACGTGAAAAAATAACATAACAGATCAAAAACAATCGAAAACCCATATGGATAAAAACTAATAAAAACTTTCGTTTTTAACCACCCGATCACGCAATCGCTTTGATACCATGTGTAACACATAGCATAAACCTTATTACATATCCTGGATCGTTCATGAAAGGGAAATAAATGAAAGAAATGCGGAATACCTAATTTCGATTCCATTCCAACTTCTAAGGTGATTTCTGAGGCCGAAACGAGCTCCAATCTTTCGAGATCTTTACAGGAATCCTTTACTGACACGTGGTTAAAGTCTTTTTACAATTTTCTCAAAACATAAACTCTCTCAATGAGTCAAAGAATTCGTATGCTTACGAATAATATGAGCAACTGCTGGAGACCTTAACCTTTATATATAACTTTTATATCGAGCTTCTCCATTACAGATCGGAAATGGGTTCGATCCACACTGATCAGGATCAATTTTTCTCCTAAATTTTGACTTATTAACTTAGATCATTTATTGGATCACTTTATTATCTCTATACAGATCAAATTATATAACTTAACTGATAAGTTATTGAAAACCCAAATAAATGCAATAACATGTTGCCAAACTTTACTGAAAAAGTAAAAATTATCCAACGTATCTTTCTTTTCTTGCTCTTCTATTTGTCGTCGTGCTCCTCTCTGTGTTGTTTTCTAGTTCATTTTTGCATCTTTTTTTCTTTCTTATTTCTGTTTATCTCAATCATTTGCTCATGGTTGTTCTTGGTCTCCAGGTTCATTCATCATGTCTCTCATGTCCATTCTTTTCTGTCCCTTTCTTGGTTGTTCATTGTCTCTCTGCTGGTTTTCATCTTTCTCCATCATTTCTGAACACTAGCAGGGCCTCCTATGCCTCCTATGTTGCATCAAAGGATTCAACAGCTGCTCCAATGTTACTGTAAATCCATACTCAATTTGGCGATAAAAACTATCGTGGCATCTCTAGGGTAATACTCAAAATTCCAGAAGAAGATGAACGTCTCTCTCCTCCCCTGGCTTTCTCTGTTATGCCTCTGTCTCCTCTCCTCTAGCTTGTTACTTTCATGGATCAAAACTCAATTTAGAAACTTTAAAAATTAGAGTTTTGTTGGCTAATATTAGACTGAAACTGATATCGATGGGTGATTCGGAATCATCCTCACGACTTTGTTAGAATAACATATTGAACAGACTAGCATTTGGCGAATATATTAATTAAATGTCTCCACCAATAAGAATCTGACCCTCCCTCCCCGGAAGAATTTTTGGATGTGTCGTAACCATTGAAGTTGAGCACTGGAAAGCCCTTGTCTCTCCATTTGTTTGGAATATTGTCAAGTCTGAATTCAATGGCTATCTGATGTAAGAGGCAAGGCACTACTGGCATCACTAGCAATCTGTTGTTGCATGTTGGGAGCAGAAGGGAAATAAGGCTTTGGAGGAATTTCAATGTCGTCTAGGTTCCCAGATAGCATATCCACAACTCTTGTCATCGAGGGACGGTCTTTAGGGCTTATTTGGATGCACCATAGACCTACAATTACCAGCTTCCTTACAGTGCAGGTATCTTCTTCGATTACTTCTTTGTGTTCGGTGAGTTTCTCATAGATCCAATCCGGGAAGTAAGCTTCACTCGAAGTGCTTCTGTGAAAATTAATGCTTTTGTTTTTCCTGCCTTCAGCAATCTCCAACAACAACATGCCATAGCTATAAACATCAGACTTGTGAGAAGCATTCCCAAGGTTTCTCATGAAGACCTCAGGTGCGATGTAACCAACGGTCCCTCTTGCAGCTGTCATGGTAACAGCGCTTCTACTTCTTGAATATACTTTTGCCAACCCAAAATCCGAGATCTTGGGATTGAAGTTATGATCAAGCAGAACATTTTCAGGCTTTATGTCCAGGTGCAATATTCGTTCCTCGCAACCATTATGCAAGTACTCTATTCCACGAGCTATTCCTAAGGCAATCTCCAACAACCTTGCCACTCCCAATGAAAGCCTCATCTGCTCATCAGATAACAAGTCGCCTAGCGACCCATAGGGCATGTACTCATAAACAAGACCTTGTTTTGAGCCATTCCAGCTAAAACCCAACAAATTTATGACATGAACATGGTGTATCCTACCAATAGTGGCAACTTCATTAACAAAATCACGGCCAATATTGCTCGATTTGTCCAGTAATTTGACAGCAACTGGGCGGCCATCAGACAGCTTCCCCTTGTAGACGCTGCCGTAGCCTCCTTGGCCTAGTTTTTCTTTGAAGTTGTTTGTCATCTTCTTAATATCGCTATATGAATAGCTAGTTACTAATGTAGATCTCATGGTACTCATGAACTCCTCACGATTTAGTCCAAGGTCATCAGTACTCTGGGTTCTCTTGATGGTCACTAAAATTCTTCTTCTGAAAGCTAGTAGTAGAACAATAATCAGGACAAATGAACAGCTTCCAGTAATACCTGCAGATTATCTAAAGCCCGATCAGCAAGTATACAAAGGAACTGCTTTCACAACTACAACTCATTACGTCTGAATAAAGCAAAACAATTAACAATTGAAATGGAATAATTACCATTACTGAATCACTGGGAGCAATTAGACTAACATGTCTAAGCAAATATTATAACTGAAGATCAATGCCTTCTTTTATATAGAAGTGAGGAAGCTTACATACCAAAGATGAGGGCTGGACCCGGGCTTTGCTTTTTAGAACGTGGCTGCCTGTAGGATCGGTGCATAAGATAAACTATTATGTATCTGCTATGATTAACAAAACTATTTGATTATATACTCGGGAAAGCAACGTTTGTCCTGTGGTTTAACTTTCATTTTAATTTGGTGTAGGCGCTTTAAACATTTTCTCGTTAAATAAAGATTCTAAGTTGATCACAAAATGACCATTTCCAAATTCAATATAATATTCCGTGAATTTTCATAATTTTTGTGAGAATTTACTGATCAGCTGGGGATTTTTTATTACTTTTATTTTTATTTTTTTGTTTTGGTCTGGAACTGGGACAAGTCTAGGAATTTATGGCATTTAATGGAACTAGATACCTGTAAGAATCCCTTCGTTAAGTAAAAGACATGGCTTTTGACTGGCAGAGTAGCCAAACGAACAAAAAATGTCCATTCCACTTCGGAAGCAGACAAGATAGTCAGATTGAAAAGTAGTAAGTACCCAAGTATTATAAGTTTATCGCCTGATGTTATCCGTTAGCGTGGAACACAAAAAGAAACCACATAGTATTCTAGGCTCTCTCTTGGAGATTGGTATTCTCAGGAGGGAACTTACTTGTAGAAGCACATACTATTTTAGGCTCTCTCTTGTAGATTGGTATTCTCGGGAGGGAACTTACTTGTAAAAGCAAACAATCCTATTTAAGCTGGCATCGTATCCACATCGTCCACCAGTCGCATCACAGCTACTACACTCTCTAAATTCAGGCCAGCTCAAAGGAAATCCATCACGCAGCACGTCTACAAGTTCGACGGAACTATTATTGAACCTGAACCGATCTCCTGCGCTAGACACAGGAACCAACATCAAGTTACACCCAGTTGGAGTTGAAATAGTTCCAGGCGGATCAAATTGACTTCCGCTTAACCAGAGATATATCTTCTTCCCATCGTCACATGAATAGTTTCTGACCACCTTATTAGCAAGAGAGGAAAAATCAACCTTTGTTGGACACTCGAACAAAGTCAGGTTATACAGTCCGAGAGGTAGGTTTGGAGATGTAAAATCTGTGGTGGAAATTGTAAAATTACGTAAATAGTTACATGAGCCAGCACTAAGATCCCTGAGAAGTTGGGTGTCCACCACGACCAGTGTGGTAGATGGTTCTGACGGAGTTGGTGGGTAGAAATTCTTGACCTGGTATAGCCTGCCGGAGAAAATAAGGCCTGCGGGGAGGGCGGACGAGTTGTCGCATATAACCTGGTAGCCAGGGAGGCCGCAGAGTAAAGGGCCAGTAAGAGAGGGTGTCCAGGAGGAGAAAGGAAAGGAGAAGGTGATGTTACCACACTTGAACGGAGAGCACAAATCGTAGTCAGAGACAGACTGGGAGTCCTGGGATTCACCCGTCGCCAGAAAGGTTGTGAACATCAGTGAGAAGGGTACAAGGACGGAAGAAGATCCAACTTTCACAACCATAGCTGTTTAACTAAATATAGAATTGTAATTGTTGCGTCCTTTCGCTTCAAGAACTTCCACTGAAGACTTGGAAAATGGCGAACAGTTGACCCGCAGGAGTGTCAGACGGTGTGATTGAAAAAAAGGAGGTTAACCTCACGACGCACTTGAGTCGGTGATGGAATCTCTTGATTTAAGTAAGTTCGTGTGTTCAAATTTTTCTTACATATGCATTTATTTAAAATTTGGGATTAAAATTTTACTTCCCACCAAGAATTTACCTGATTTAAGCATAGATTAGTTTGAATGTAGGTAGTTTAAAAATATCTTCTTATAATTAACATTCGCCTAAAATATTTCGTAAAAAAAAAGGTTAAATATAAAATTAACCTAATATTAAAACTTAAATTTAAGGATAAATTATAATAAAAATATTTAATTTATTTTAATTTGTTAAAAAAATTATTAAGAGTGTCAAATCATTAAATTAAAAAATAAAAATATTTTGAGGATTTTGGAAAAACAAATTTTTCTCACTGGGATTAAGGGCTAAATTCCAAATACGCCTATTTTAGTCCTGATATCTGATTTGCATACTACAGCTCTCATCTGATTGAACCAACTAATGCAATTGACAAAATCTCAAAAAGGCTTCTAAGTTCTATCAAAGTAGCAATGAAGTCTCACACACCCTAGGTCTGGAAGTTCAAATTTTGAAGCTGGATATACTTCACGTCCTGTTAAAAGTAGAAGTGTGTAGATGGTTCTGCTGTGAGATTTTTGTCTAAAATCTGAAGAATCATGCATCGAGATCTACTGTTGATGAAAAACCAGTAAACCAGAAATTCTTTTCGCTTTAAGAGCTCAACAGATCTTATGTCTTCTTGCAAATCAGCAAAGATCTTCAACCAGATAAACCTACTGCTACTGCTGAAAGCCAAATCTACGGTTTCCAGTAACAAAGCTATAGGCGGGGTTTGGAGGCAATGTTGGGTTTTGCAAATGAATCTTTCATCTTCTAATAGTGCTGGAGCTATAATGTATCAACTTTCCAAAAGAACAAGGGCTGTTCGCTGTATGGTGACGATGACGAAAAGAAGGAGCAAAAACTCCAGTTTATGGAGGGTCAGACGGAGTTTCGAGAGAACTTGGATCTATGTTTGATACGGTGAAGAATACAGATGCAAATGTCACAAATCTTTTTAAGATAACGGTACGGTAAAAGGTATCATCAATATCGAGAAAAATATCGGAGCTTCTTTTCGACTCGAACGCCAGCTATTCAATATATAATTCTTCTCTAGTTTTTATTTTTATTAATGATATTCATGGCAGCACATGTCAGGTCGGCTCCACTTCCAAGTGCCAACGGAAGAGGAGAAGACTACGACGACTACGGTGTTCTGTTGCAGGCTTCAGTAAAAAAAAAATTTATCTTTTAATTTAATAATTTAATGCATCTTATTATTATAACCCACGGGTTAAAATATTTCTGAAAATTGAATTTTTAATTTCATTAATTTTGATAAGTATTATAAAATTAGATAAGATTTAAAATTTCCTAAATTCTAATCCATAATTATTTTAGAACTTTTAGATCGTTATGAAATTATAAATTTTAACCACAATATTCAGTGTAATTAACAGTACTTTTAACTACAGCCTCCAAGTACCTACCCGTTCTTCTCCTCTCGTCACATGCACCTCTGAATAACATTTTTCCTTGAAGTTGATAAATGATGATTTCTAGCGGTCGACTACTCATCAATGATTAAGTGGATAAAACTTCTAATTCTGTACATTTCTTCCAAGATATTCAAATAACAAGAACCAAAAATCCTGGAACTGGAAGATACTATGAATCCAGGAGCCTCAGACAAGAGGCAAGTGCAAAAATTTTGTTACAGTGGGACTGATTTACAAACCGCAGTAGCAGGGAAGTATATACAAGTTGATATTACGAGTTCGAAGTTGCGCAAGTTGAATTCGTTGCGTCAACCTTAATAACCCTTGTATTGTAGGATCCGCAAAAGCTACATTTGTGATAAAGCCAGTGGAAGGGTGCCGTTCCCTTTTTGTCGCAGTCATTGCATAATATATCCTAGACAACACAACCACAATTAGTTTCAATTTTTACAAGACCAATATACTTGAACAATTTTGGATGGGTTACCTGACAACGATCCCTGTATTCTTCTGGAAGCTCTTCAGAAGCCAACAGAGCATCGAGCATGCCAAAGTAAACCTGAGCAGAAAAGGCAGAAGGGTGAGAAGACCCAGCAATAAGTTTATTGGTTTGACTCTCAACACATGAGATGATTATCACCAAAATTAACAGAGAAAGTTCAGCTGCATATACACGTGTTTCTTAATCACATTGGCAACACCTCATGTTTCAGGACTAACCAACTCATCAAAAGTGGAGAACTTTAATTCATTGGTTAGCTCATGGTCTTCCATTCCCATTCTGCTAATTACGCTCTTCTACTTAAACTGATGGCTAATTTTCAATTTCTTTTTCTTAACTGTTCCATTCTTCCCCTTCATCCATCAATAAACTTATCTAAATGCAACTATTCAGGTTCTCATAAACCTTACATTGCTCTCAGCAGCTCAATACCCTTGGATTACAGGAATCAAGCTGTTTAGAAATACAGGTATCCTTGATAATGTACCACCATTCAGAGGGGAACAGTCGAATCACGTTTCAAATAAAAACAAAATTCAATTAGCAAATACTATCGAATATGTGATGCTGTTAAAACGACTTTCATTAAAGGAAAAAAGTGTGAAATATTTCACAGCCATGCCGGTCTTAAAAGGCCTCAACCACATCACAATATCATCGCCATGAACATCAATCATCATAGCACACAGGAAAATTTAAAAAGCCAGTTCATATTGATCTTACCGACATATCTCCCAACGATTTGCTACAAATTGGGCAGGTGTAATGGCTGCAAGTGTATGCCTGACACAATGAAAGGTGAAATAAGGGTTAGTGCCCTATCAGATTTCATTTGAATTGTTCCAACTGTCAAGTAAAAGCCCGGTAAATGATAGACCTGAAAGCAACTTGAATGCATGTAATGGCCACAGGGGAGAGCTCTGACACTTGCACTCGAGGTAAATAAGAAATCACAACAAATGGGACAATTTGTTTCAAGGCCTTTTTCTCGACATTTGTGATCAACTAGCTTCATTGCAAGGCAACAATTACACTTCATGCAATGAAAGAAGTCAATGCCAAGACCCTTCCCAAGTCGGCATAAATTGCAGAAAGGGCAGTGATAAACAGTTCTGAAATTATAGCAAGAGATGTAAGGGATACAATTGACGAGCAATATAATGCAGCTGTAAATATAGAAATCATAATTAAAGGTTACTGGATCTATTCATTACAGAGTAACTGCTCCATTCTAGTTTATCACAGCATCTTAAGCTTACAACTGTAGTTCAGATGATCATGCAAACATGAACACAACACATTAACAAGAATGGACACCAATCAAGGTAGCATCAAAAGAAAAAAGAGTTCAATGAAAGCTTGTAACCTTTCATCATCGAAGAACCTGCAGATGTTACAATAGTAATTTGCCATAGAGAACCTGCCACAAGAAGGTGTCGAGCATACTGGTCCAACAGGCTGGATTTTCAGGCAGCGCATACACATAATTTCAGATGTAGCTTTCCTGCATGTAGAACTAATTACTAATCAGCATCATCAACTTCACCAGTTTAAAATTAAAACAAGAACTTCATCAATATAAAACATTACCGGTCCATAGAATGGTCACTGACTTTATCATGACAGAACCGGCAAGTAAATAATTTTCCACAGCAAGCAGCACGAAGTTTGCAATTTCTTTTATAATGCTCACATCCAAAAACTTTTTTCTCTGGATCCCGGAATGAAGGGAAACATCCAAGTAAGTCTTCACTATTTGAAGTCTCACCAAGTTGTGTTTGAGGAGACTTCTGCTGGGCGGCTATCCAGCGACTAACATAACCAATATATTCATCAGAGAAACAGAAAGCTATAGTCAGAAACTTCACGGCGTGTACAACAATAAAACAAACCTGGTCATAAGATTTTGAATAAGGTAGTCTTTTCTTCTTGGATCAAGAGTTGAATCACGAGAAACTTTTCTTATCTCTGCTTCAAGCTCATTTTGATTCATCCGAAAAATATCTTTCCACCCAGGCTTAAATGTCTGATCACTGGTATCCAGGCTCTCATATAGATCAGTACCTAAGCAAGAAGGGTCCACAAACATCTCAATAATCATTCCGTGATATGAACCTCTAATTGATAATGTGATAGAATCAATAGGTAACAGCAAATAAAGATATGACAAAGACCTAGAGATATACAACTCTCTGATGTTGTAGCATGTGGACTTGCAGCAGAAGTTCCTTCCCACCATTCATTAAGCCACTCACTGAACATTGTGTTTTTTGTAGCCTGTTTCCATGTGTCCATCATCCTATTTTGTTCCTCCTGCGTAAGAACAGATGTCACCCAAGGAAGCATTGACTGAAGCACCTCTGCACCAGTAGTACCAATTATTCGGCCAACAATTTTATCCTGTTCCTCTACAGAAAAATGCCTATCAAATAATGGCCACAACTCCAGTTCTTCTCGGTAAACATGTTGATCCAGGGTTACTCTCAATGATTTGCACATGCTCTGAAGTGTTGTTGCAAGCTGATTATACTTCCTAACAGCATCTTCGCGACGAGACAGGTCTGTGTGATTATTTGATAAAGCATCAGGGACATCTGTACTCTTCAAGCATTCATGAAGATGCGTAAGCTCAGAAAGTGCAGATGATATATATTCAAATAATTTTTCCTCCTGTAGGTGGTCCAGAGTGTAAGAATGGCTAACATTATGAAGTGTCTCTTTAGATTCTAGGGCAGGGAAAACTATATCATCTTCCGCATTACTATGAGCCCTATATAAACCCCACAACAGACGAAATCTACCAGTAAACTGCCTAAGCAAAGTTTCACTGCAATCATTTAATTTTCCAGATTCTATGTCTAGATATTCCACATCTTTGCGGATGGCCTTATGAAATTTGAAAATGTTGTCTATAGGCCGGGATGCATAACCAACATCAGCTGGACTAGAATCCATCTCCCAGTTAAAAAGACTGGAGTTCAGGGAGGGGGCAGGACTAATAGAGGAGCGTAGTGATTTTGCTGCAGCAAGAGAGCTCATTCCTAAATTACTGCTGTTCACTCCTAACCCTGGAACACAGCAAGGCTGATTGCTACAAGAGAGTTTTTCTGAGTTTCCATTCCCTGTAGAGCAGCAGGTATGACTTTCTTCCTGAGATAATATGTTTCTGCGCTTAAGCGGTCTTCTACAGTCATCTGCTTCAGTGGACAGTTTATCATCAGCAGATGATGTAACACTGCATACTTTGGAAAGTTGTTCACCATCTCCCTCATTTCCAGATAGAACTCTTGCTGGACAACAACCAATGGCATTTGAAGATAAACAAACATTCCTGGAACGACCTTTGCATGCCCACCCAGAAAAAAGCGTAACTAATGCCATGTCTGATGCAGGAGCTGCATCAGATTAGAATTCAAGTTAGGAACTGTGGAAACTGGTAAT
>JANZXP010000194.1:10829657-10844824 GCA_027576715.1 Erythroxylum flavicans | reverse complement strand
AACTGTGGAAACTGGTAATAGAAATGGCACAGAACGGACAACTTTCTCAATAAAATACTAGTGCAAAATACAGTTAAAGATTAACAACAAACCTGCCATGCAAATGTTTTGAAGAAAAGCCATTGCTTGCTCATCATTAAGTGATCCTACCAACCAGGGCAACACACACTCGATCAACTTCAGGGGCATCACACATAAGCTTTCATAAAGAAGTTCTCGCTGTCTTTTGCTACTAAAATATGTTCGAGCAAGGGGGAGAACCTACGGCACATAGTCAGCACAGGATCATGAATACTGAAAGCATAAATGAACCCCATCTAAAATATGTATGAAGTAGGAAATGGAAAAACAGATCTATGAGCATGACAAGTTTTATGCAATAAAGAAGAATTAGCATGTTAACCTGAACTTCTTCGTTTTGAAAGTGCTTCTGGATAGTATCCATGATCTGATCTGCTTGCAAGCACAAGTTTGTGTAAAACTCAGTGACAGATACATTAGCTCCAGCACTTTGAACGCTTTGAATGAGGCACCTAAGCTTGTCAAATTGACTTTCTTCTTCCACATGCTCCTGTACAAAAGAGATCTCTGCATCTACAGCAGGGAATATAACTTTGTCCTCAGCAATACTGCAGTCAAAGAGACAAACCACCATTCATTTCACAAGATATAGCCTAATAAACAACACAGTATGTTTTTGGTAACTCTGTGAGGCAAAAAGCTGAAAGGAGTAAGGAGCTCCAATATCTCACCAAACCTAGGTTCATCATAAAGGAGGGTCATCATAAAGGAGGGTCATCATAAAGGAGATGTCTATACTTTGAGGAAGTCAACTTCACTTGAAAATAGAATTGGCGATAAACCTACCTGTGAAAAATGCAAACTTCAGCAATGAATTGTAGCCGCCTGTTCAGTGCAGAAAGATCAGAAACATCTCCAGAATGCTGTATCTTCCTAGCTGCTTCAGCTATATCTCTCAACTCCCTTTTTATTGCATTATGCCAAAGTAAAATTTCATCTATAGGATGGGACAAGGTTGAATTGGTGTCATCACAGCTTAACTCCATAAATTTCCTTTTGACTGCCTTTGATGAGTTGCACAAAGAGTCACATGCACAAGTCGCCTTGAAGCTTTGACAAACAAAGGATGATGTCCCAATTTCTCGATAATGAGCCTTAGAATCATCTCCACAACTCTTACACAAATCTGACAATTTGGTCCCTTCCATCCATGTGAATATTACCTGCAACAACAGAACCATTTAATTTCGCCCCTTCACCTTGTTAACAATGAAAGAACATTCAGAAACCGAACCTCTCCAAAAGGACCCTCACCTGCTGAAGAAGTTTTTCTTCTGGGATAATTTTGCACAAGCACTTGCGCATATCTTGATCTTCATCAGAAGAAATAGAGGAAGAAAGCCAAGGAAGGAACTCCGCCATCATGTTAACAGGAATACTGCACAAAAACTGCCATACCAACGATGCTTGCTCTTCAAATGAAAACTTTTCTATAAGCAAAGGGAATACCTGCAGCACTCAGCAACTATGTTGTAAGCATTCAACAACATTACATGCAAGTACCATACACTAGAAAGCAAACTAAAAGACATATCATTAACATTCTACTTCAATGCAAGTGGCAACGACTTGTTGCAGATATGATGCTAGAGTCAACAGTCCTAAATTCTTTAGTGAAAAACCTCTAACCTTGTAAGGAGCCAAAGGAAAATGATGTGAAGATTACCTGTAGGGCTTTAAATGAAACTTAAAAGGTACAAAGACAAGGATAACATTAATTTATGCCCTTTAAACATACATAAGAGAAATGCCATTTGCGGAACTAGCAAATACCTGCTCTTCTTCCTTGTGCATATGCTGGCTAAGAGATGTTTGAAGGGCTCCAGTGCGAGAGGCTAATTCCCTGCGATAGCTTTCTTCATTTTGCATGTTAGAATTGAGCAGTTCGAATAACTGATCAAAAAGAACACTTTCCCCCTCATGTTCAAGGGAGTAAGTTCGTGCCACATTCTTTACACGTATATCAAGAGCTGGAAAGATAACCTACAAATGAAAAGAAGAAACAATGAAAACATTCCATTATTTAGCAAGACCAAAACCTTCAAAAGGAAGCAGAGACATCATCTTCCATCACTAGATATGGGACTGTAAATTTCACTTATCATGTTATTCTGCTTGCTTACCCTTTTATCTCGGATAAACGGTATGCAAAGTCCTCATGGATATATTGTAAAGTATCTAAATTGCTGCTTGTCACTATCAACAGGTCATGTCGACAGCATGTAAATTAAGAAAAGAAGAGTAATTTCTGAAGAAGGGTGAGAAGACTAATGTAAGGTATGCAATTGGAATCAACTGGCCCAAAAACCAACGCCCAAAAATACACACTGTTAAATAGAATAAAACTATATTCCAAAAAATTAAGCAATTTATAGCCAGCAATATTTGCAGCTAACGATTTATCAATCCCTTAATTGTAGCTAATTAGAAGCCCACATCTCAAAATGCTTTATGAGATTCAGATTCTAGCCAAGTGGTTTTTGATAAAAGTTTTTTCTATCACTATCTGCCGTCACGTCAATCGGAAAATATCAGATAGCATCAGGTACAGGGCAAACATTTACAATTACTAAAAATAACCTCTACTGAAACAATCCAACTGAGGAAATTGAATAATTTTCATGAATGCGAAAGCATAATTAAAATAGAAATGAAATAATATAACTATAGTTTTTAAGTATTTCACAAATAAAAAAGAAATCAAAGAACATTAGAAGCAATAAGAGAGAGCTCCGAAGAGGAAGGAATCTCTATCTGAAGCAGGAACCAACCTCGTCCTCAGCATTGCAGTGGTGCTTATAAATGGCACGGAAAAACTGATACCTATCCAACAAGGGCCGAAAATCGCCGCCGCTAGTGACGTAGGCCATGGCGGCGCGGTGGAGGCCGTCGAGTTCGGACCTAATAGCCTTGTGGAAGAAGAGGAATATTAGGATTGGCGATTTGAGCGCCGAATTCTTGACGCAGTTCTTTGTCGGCGTAGAAGGATCAATTGGGTTCATGGGACCGGCCATCACCGCCACGCCTCCAGCACCGCCGCCGTCTAGACCCGAAAATGGGGCAGCCATTACCGGAGAGATCTGAATAATTCCCGAGGCCTTCAGAGAGATTGCTCCTATGCTCTGAGTTGGTTAGATTTCCATATCCATTCTCACGGCTTTTCTGGATTATATATATATATATATTTTCCTTTTTTCCCCCCCTACGTTCAGCTTCCAGAAATTGTGCCCCGTATAAACATGGTTTTTTTTTTAATATACAATCTTTTCTAAATTCTAAATACGTTTTTTATAAGGAGACGAAGACAGGAGGCAAGAAGACAAAACCCGATAGCTAGAACGTTCACTATACATTGCATATGTATAGTGAGAGTGGTTTCAATATAGCGTGTTACGTGTCGACTGCTGATCGAGTATCCATGCCATGGAACAACTTAATGTTACTAGTGCCTTACATTTTTGCCCTTACTCTTACAGGGAAATGGAAATAGGAAATACATAAATAAATATATACATATTGGCACATGAAAAATAGGCCACTCCGTCACGTAATCAAATGGGTATGTTAGGAAGTACGTCATTCTTGTGCTCCATATATATCCAAATAATATCCTAACCTTTATCATTTTTAAAATTTATATCAACAGAACTAATTAGAACGGAAATACACTTGAGTCTGACATTAGAATTTAGAAGTACACGTTGTACGAATTAGTATTTTTTTTATATATTAGGAATTGACAAGGCAACCCTTTGGAAGGATAGCATTAGCAACGTTGACCCAGGCGTCAGTAGCACGTCGACGTCGGCTTAATTTTTAGAATAAAACTTGTAGTAATAATTAAAATTTTGTATTAATAATTCAAATGCAATAAATGGTCACATTAATTGAATTGAAGCTGTTACCTTACTTGGATTTGAAAATTCATTTTAACATTTCAAAAACTAATTAATATAATATAATCTTCATTTATCCGTTAAGAGTTAATATTATTGGACTATCAAGATTTTTTCTTTTCTTTAGATTATCTTGGCATTGTCTAAACTGTTTACTTGGACAAATTCCAAGTTCATTGCTCAAAGTCAAAAACTGAAAAATAAGAATTATTTTGGTAGATTAATGAAAACAGATTGATGAAAACGGGAGGGCATGAAGGCAGCACATGAAATGGAGGTCTCAAAGGTGTGCCGATCGTTGGATGCCACGAGTTTTGCCCGTGTCTTCACAAGCTTTTCTCTACCCTCCTAATTCCTAAAGCCTTGGAGATACAAATACTTGCGTCGCCTGTCCACGTTGATTGTTCAATTCCTAACCCTCTTCCCTCTTCCCTCTTCTTTCTTTGTCAATATATTTGAATCTAACATCTCATCTGTGATTTCATAATATTTCTTCAAAGCCTTCTTGCTTTGTGTAAATAACACCTACTTCAGAAGCAATTAATAAGTTGTAGTATTAATATCTTTAATATTCAAACTCTTAATTTTAAGGTTTTGAAACACCAGTTTGAGTAATAACAAGTGGATTTCTCGTAATTTTAGGAAACTTAATTCCAAATTCAGCCTATTTTACTTAAATAAAACATAAATTATACATTTTTATTCTTATATTTATTGAAATTTTAATTTTAATATAAGAAAAAGATATTAATATCTTTTATAACTGGACCAATTATAATATAATTTATTTTAGTTAAATGATGAGGAACGTAAATATTGTTTCACCTCCATTAAACTTAAGATTTCAAATTTTATTTAGACAAGAAAAATAAATATTTTGTAAATGATTATAGAAAGCATTAGTTTACACCCAAAAGAATTTACCTTCAATTAATGGGAAAAAATGAATTCATTATTATATGACATAAAATATTTTAACAATGAAGAAAATAACAATAAAAATTGATGTTAGGCCTTAAACATAATAAATAGTACTAAATCTATGGAGAAAATTATAAGCCTTATTGATTATTAAAGTGTTTATTATTTATTAATTATTGATTCAATGAAAAAAAAACTCTTAAACTACAACAAAAAGTGAAGAAGATAAAAATTTGGAATTTATGTCTGTGTCTTTTCAAATGGGTAGCAAGAGAAGTTCTAGCTTCTCTTTAGAACTTCTATTTCTTTTATATATTTCTAGTCTTCTTTTTAGTCAATCTTTTTGTCCATAATTTCCTCTTACACTGGTTTTCTTTGCACCCTCATTCTCCTTCGTCTTTAAGTGTCCCCCTTTCTTCTTTTCGGCTTGCTTTCCCCTTCTTATCCTACCTATTTTTTCTACACTTAAGCTTAGACCTCTTTTCCCTCCCTTAAACTTTATTCTTTTTAAAACTAACTTTTAAAATTTTTACTAATATCAATCTATGTTTAGCCTTTAATAGAAATGTCCTCTCCATCTCATAATTTGGTTCTAACCTCATCTTTAACCATACTAACTTTCTCCTCTTCATTGTAGTTCTCACCTTACCTTTAAGTCTTCTAGCTCTCTGCCTGTTAGCATTAGCTTCCCTCTTCACCCTTCTAGTGTAGCTTCCTCCAATATTGTTCATCAAGTTCTATTTAAATTGAACCGGGTGGTCTATATCAACAGAACTCGTCTCAAGCTCCTATTTTGTAGTCCTCCTTACCTTAGTATAGAAATGGACAAAATCTCAAGTTAAGCTAGAAATAAATTATAGATGATGCTCCACAAGTCAAGCTCCAATATTGTCCACTCTCTTCCTTAAAGGGAATTACTTTGGTTGATCCTCTTTTGGAAATCCAAAAAGATGGAGCCAATAGATGGTCCTATACCTTGTTAGGTTTTTTCTTAGGCAAAATGCCAGCTTTTTCCCTCCTCTATAGATTGGAAATGAATCAATGGAAGGCTTCTGTTTTGAAGGACATCCTATTAAGTAAATATAGTATGTTCCTTTTTGTTTTCATCTCAAAATCTAAAGCTCATTAGAAGAACTAGACAATTAAAGGACATTTACTAGCATATTATTTTGTTTAAGCATAATTAGATCTAATTTTACTTGCGTTGTTCAATAACTAAGTCAAGTTTTTACACAACCAATGAAACATGATTGGAATGCAACATACATTTACTAAGGTACTTTTAAAGCAAAATTTGCTAAGGAATTGCATTTTTCAACTTCTAATGAAATACCATTAGCGACCTATAATGATGTTGATTGGGATTTTCCTAAGATTTTTAGAAAATATATATATGGATTGTGAATTTTTTCTTATAATTTTATGGAATAATAAGTAAAACACAATCTTTATATCATCAATTGATGTAGAATATAGAAGTATTGAGACTTATGTCCCTAAATTGTATAGTTAGCTTGTCTATTAAAGGATTTTGACATTCTTATAGAGGTTTTAATTCCTTTGCATTGTGACAACAATATCTTATCCAATCTGGTATTACATGAGAGAATGAAGTACTTAAACATTAATTGTCACATTATTAGGAAACACTTTTTATTCATGTGGGTTATTTGAAAATAGTCTCTCTACAAGTTAGGGATAATGCTGCGTACTATTAGACCTCTCCAAACCCCACATCTCAACGGGATTTCTACTGAGTGTTGCTATTGTTGTATTGTTAAGGAACACTTGAAAAATGGGCTTATTTGTACTATGTTTGTTCCATCTTCTTTTTATATGTTTACAAAGTCTTTGAGTGTCACTTTTCATCAACAATTATACTGCAAGTTGGGTTTGGTCAATTCTCCTAAGCTCTAGCCTGAGCTATTAGAATGTGTAGTAAATTAGTGTAATAGGCGTAACATTTAGTTAAGGTAAACTAAAAGAGGTTTTAGTTAAGTTATGTACATAAGTTATGTACAGTTATACATACGATTATTGGTGTCTTGATAGTTCTATATTTAGTTAGTTAATTGGTTTAGTGACTTTTTTTTTGTTTTGATCTTCTTTTAACGTATATAAATAGAAACAATAACAATCTTGATTAATTTTATCACTAAATTACATTAAATAAAATAAGTTTCTCCAAATATCAACAGAGGAGCTTAAGAGAGATTGATGTTGACTTTGTTCAAATGCTTTTTTATTATTCAATATGTTCATGATTTTTTCTTAATATATACAAAACATTGACCAAGTGAGTTCTTAACCTATGCTTTTGATGATAAGAAATATATTACTATTAATAAATTTACTTTTAGTGATATTAGTAGCTCTATTATAATATAATCAATCAATATGTGAAGGATAAAGTTTACAGGGGGTAAATTGATCAAAGAAATTAATTGAATAAATTGAACAATCAATAGCAAGAGAAAATAAGCAAAATAGAGCACTATGCAATTCAAGTGAAGAACCAAAAATAAGAAAGAATTAAGCACGACTTAAGAAAATCATTGTAATTATTCTTACAACTTTATCATGGTTAGTTTAGTGGTGAATTAGCGGTTTAAATTATTGCATGGTCACTTTGCATTTAGGGAATGTTGCATATTTTGTCATAATTAAGAATGATTTTAAAAAGTATTCATATGCATTAAAATACATTTAGAGAACTTTTGATGTAGTTATGAACCCAATTTTTGTCAAAGGGAAATGTTTTGATCTTTGAAAAATTTTGAAAATTTTATTTTTAGGTATACTAGTTAACCACTGTTAGACTTTTAGGTATATTGGTTAACCAATATAGGTAAGTAGTCAACTAATGCATCATGAAAGGCAAGAAAAGATGTATCTTGAGTTTGTGTTAATATTAATCTATACATTGATTGACTAATGCTACTGTTACTAGCTACCAATATTTAGTTTTTGTTTCTAGCGACTATTTAATCTTATTTTTAGTATAAATATACCACATATAACTTATGGGAGGTTGGTTAGGCATATTAGAGAGTTTTTAAAAGCCTTAAAAGGTTAGAGAATATATTTTTATATTACATAACACAAAATAATCCTCTGCTTATTAGTATGAGTAAGAGAAGGAACTTTTGAGTTGTGTATTTGTTATAATTTGAGAAATTTCTTAGGATACAATTTGTGAAGATTTCTTTTCACTTTGAACAAGATTGATAAATTGGTACTCTTCACTTATGAAAAAGTAAGATGACTGTAAAAGTTCATCTTCACAGTTGAAGGAAGAAGATAGTAAATTCTCAAGTGAAACTTGGGAAGTCAGCATAAGTCAAAGGTTGTTGAGTCGAACTACTGTAAATTATTTTTATCTTTCTTTTTTATTATTCTTGTATTTGCTTTGTAATTGTTTTATATGAATTTTTATAATCATTAATTAGCATAAGCAATTGATTAATTAATTTCAAATATAAAAAAGTAAAAATTCACCCCCCCCCCTCTCTTATGTCATTTGAGCACCAATATAAAAATACACATAATAGATTTTGTTTATTATTGAAATAAAAACAATCATCATTCTTTTAGAAAGATACAAGATGATGGGAGTACATTATAGTATATTTTTCTAAGTGTTTAAGTGTGTTTTTAAGTGTTTTTTATATGATAATTAACTGTTTAGGACTTAGAATAGTGTTCTTATTAATGTTTGTATATTTTTCAATTGTTTGATTGGTTTAAAGTAACAATCTAATCTTAATTTAAGTTTCAAGAGGTGTTTGATCTATTTGTGAGTGAAGAGAAACAGGAAATTAAAGAAAAGAGAAGTATTGGAATCATGAAATAATGCAGAACACGATCATATTAGACGTGACAAAGAGCAAATTCCAACAAATTTTAGCTTTTCCAGCATGTGAGTTTTTTTTTGTACTTTTGATGTTCGAGGGCTATTGTTGGAACCAAATTAAGTGGATAAACTCTAGAAAGAACCCTAGAAGCCTTAAAAAGTATTTAAGAACAAAAAAACATGAAAAAGGCAGTAGCCATACACCAAAGCAGATCAAAGAAGAGCTTCAAGAAATTCCAGCATTCCAGATTAAGGCATTAAATAGTTTTTATTCTTTTCCCTTTTATTTTCTTCATAGTTCTTGATGTGTAATTGGATTTCTATAATGTATAACATGTATATGGATTTCTAAATCTGGAATAGGAATTATTCTGAAATTATTTTGTGAACTTTAATTATTGTTGATTTCTATTTATCTTTGAATATTTGTGATAATTGTCATGCATATAATTGACAATAAATCAGGAGTGTGAATCAAAGTAATTAATGTTAAGGTGTACAATGAGACTTAACAACTTAATCAATAGACCCATAATTATCAAATTAATGATCAATCGAAGAGAGATCTTAGTTATGACTAATTGAATAAGTTAGGAGTAGTTTTGGGAATTGGGATATTACAAATCTATAAACATCGAATTCAATTAGAGTTGATTTATTAGATAATGAGAGAGACTAATCAATATCTTAAGAAATCTTGGATCAAACATAATTGAATCAACAAGATTAAGAGAAACAAAATAAAATAGATTAGTTCCTAAATATTAAAATTTTATCAAATCCTAATCTTATTGGTAGCTCACTTGTTTAATTGCTTAATTGTTTTGGTTATTTATCTATTTTAATTTTTGTTATTTATTTTAATTCAAATCAATTTTCTAATAACTTAAATAAAGATATATTAAAATTGTTTAGGTGTTTATAATTCTCGTGGGAAGAATACCGTTTGATATTACAAGATATGATCTATATACTTGCAATATTAAGAGTTTTATTATATATAAAACTTGTTCAACGCAAGATATATTATAAACCCTTATATATATATTGAGGGAAATATTTAAAAATGGATCTATTCATGGTTTAATATCCTAAAATGTTGTCCAAAGTTATTCTATCAAAATTTACGAAAGATTTCAACTTATTAAAGTGTTTATATAATAATCGCTAAGGATAAATTTAGTTCAGTCGTACCACCAAGTTTGATTTTTAATGGTATGAGAGATAAGAAAAAGTCCAATGAAACGAGGATCTTGATTCCTCAACTGAGACCGAGAGTTGCATAGTCTTAAAACGACGAGTGCAGAAGTCATGCACGTGGAGATCTATTCCACGACTGATTAATAAGAAGATTTCAGCCCAAATTTTGGACCTTTCATCTGACTTTCTACGGAGAAAAATTGTAATCATCATTATTTCTTTGAATAATTATTATTTTTTCCATGGTTAAGCAAAACAAAAAGGAAATAACACAGAGAGGAAAGGAAACTTTTGAAAAAGCAAAAGAAAGTGACACGAAAATGAAACCGGTTTGGTTATAATAATTTGAGTGATTGCTCAAATGGCAACGACGTAATTTGATAAAGAAATATTGTTTAGCAGGAATTTGCCTTTTTCAGTCAAAAGGAAAAAGGAAAAGAAAAATCAGGAAGTGAGATGCATTAGTGTACATAAAATGGTCCAAAGAAGTTGGTATCTGGGGATGCCAAGTACCAAAAACCAAAAGTTGATTGTGACCTCTCCATGACATTTAACTTAGGTGGCGTTTGGACAATATGATTATAATTACACGTAGATAAGAGCCTGTGAAGATTAGAATGAGAATCAATTATGATAATTACATGTATAGGTATAGCCAGTAGATATGTCCTTGAATCCTGGGAGAAGATGACCTAACAAAATGATTAAAATACTAGACATGTAGAAGAAGAAATTATTTTAGAGGAAGAAGAGAATTGGAAATGGCAGTCAGCCATGGAGATGCGTCTCTGCAAGTGGATGAGCATCGTGTTCAACATCAACATTAATGAATTCCAGGGGCGTGGCATCCTTATGCTTGGCACGCATTCTTTCATAAAATATTTTGGGGCACTAAATGGATAATCCACCAGGAGGATACAAAGGAAGCCACTAAACCTTGTCCACATCTAGGGCCTAGTCAATCTTGCTTTTTCTTTTATTAAGCTTTCTATTCTAAACACTTTCCTTTTCCTCTTGGGAATTCCTTTCGAGATAAAAAGATTTACTTTTCAACCACGATCTCATGTTAGAAAGTTCCACTGTCCACTATCAGCTTTCAATCTAGCAAACATTGCCCCCAACTAATGCCATCCACGCCTGTCTTGGTTGTATACGGAATTCAAACTCCTCAAGTTTTAGTGGGAGTAGCAGCTACAGCTTCCAGGCACCCTTTATGAGACATGGAAGGCCAATTGATATGCCGTTGAACGGCTACTCCTGGATGATCGAATTCCTGAAGAAGTCATCAATTAAAGCAGAACTACTGCTAAGACCAAATTGGGACTTCTTTTCTCCGTTTATTATAATATTCCTGCTCAGCAACTTGCACAAATTGCTTTACTACGTGCTTCAAGCATCTGTAAAGCTTACATCCAAAGAGCTTAATTGCACTGCTAAAATCACTGATCTTTAATACCTAATTTAGCGAAACCTTTGACTCTTTGAAAATGCTAAAGTAATCGTCGAGTCAGTCCATGTGACATTGTTTTTTCTTGTTACTTAAATGTTAGGAAGTTGAGATAAGAAAGCAAAAAATGGGTTCAAGTGTGCAGGTCGAGTAGACAAAGCACTAGTAATGGAGGGATAAATGGGGTGCCAAAGGCCGTAGCACCATTAGACCTTTCACTGAACTTACTGACAGTAGTTCCCCATTCTGGTCAAGGTCAATAAATAACATGCACTATCAAAGCACAAACTTTCCCTGAGGCCATGCACCAGCTAATAATGGGTAATGACTAATATATGCATGCATACGTCAAATTGGATTGTTCGTCATCGGCTACTAACTACCACATGGAGTCACAGGATCAACTTACATCCATTTCTCAGGTGGTGAGCTGGTGTCCCTGAAGTGAAATTACTTCCAAAAAAATCTATCTTGGCTGGAAAATAAGTTTCCCCTTCTTAGAAAGAATAAGCCCACTTCGGAAATCTTTCAAAGCTCATTAAAATGTCTCCAACTTTGGGTCTTTCTTTAGCTTAGAACTTGGAATGGGGTTAAAGAACAAGGCCTTTTTCATTACAGTAGTTCTCCTACTAAGCCCTCTTCACCTGTAGTCGCCCATCAAACTACTTGAGAGAATTGGATTTAGGATATTCCCAATCTTCGACGAGTCCATCAACTATTTGACAGTACTTCCCACATTAGATGTTCTTTTAATGTTGGCTGCAAGTTTTGGTGCTTCCTGCCCACTTTTTTTATAGGTTTAGAATTTAACAGATGAAAAAAGAATTTGTTACACTCCAGAGAAGTTAATCCCATTTGTTTTTCAGCAGCTTATCAAATTAGTTTTAGTTTGATTTGAGAAAAGAAATCGTTTTTCAAAATTTTATTTATAAAAAAAATTATGGTATCAAATTGTTAAGTTAAGAGCATATGATTATAGATGATTGCCATAATAACCAATGAATATAAATTTTTATTAGACTATTGATTCAATTGAATTTATTAAAAATCAATCAGTTCATTGGTTTGGTTACTTGTAAAAATCCTTAAATTTTAGAATCGAACGATTAATAACTAAACAAATTGATTTTATTAAAACTTTTAAAATTGTTTGAATTGATTCTTTTTCAATATTTTCTTTTTTATCCTCTTTTTTTAAAAAAACTTTCAAAACTTGACTTCTTTTTCTATTACTATCTTCCCTAAATCGTTAAGGTCATTTGTAAACAATATTTTAATCAGTTTCCAAAACCAAAATTAACATTTTTTGGGATATATCTCAATTCCCATTCTCTTGTTATTCTTTTGCCCTCCTTCAATGAGTATGGGTTTATTCGTTTGTTTTGTGTCCTCCAAGTTCTTTCGTTTATAGTTCTTTATTCCTTGCTTCTTTCATTTCTCCTCTTCATTTCATTCCTTATCCAACCCCAAGATACCATTATCTTCGTCTCCAAACTCTCCAAATCCTGTGTGTTACCAATCATACAGAAAAACAAAGATACCTATCAGCTCAGATTGAAGCATGAAGACGCCCTTGGTGTTAATAACACGTTGGAAGGCTTCGGGGGATTCTCCAAGCTCCTCATCCCCGTCCAAAAGAGGACTTCTTCAAAGTCGTCTCGAACGACTTGCTTCTGGCCATTGTCAAAGATATCACATTCTCAATAAATTTGTACCTATCTAAAACAAATCGAGTATAAAGATAGTTCAAAATGTTGACTTTTTGCTCTTTTCTTTTGTGCATTTCTTATCTCTGTCACTTTAATGCTCCCTCCAGAAGCATTTACAATTATTCGAAAATCTTCTGATGCTAAGAATCATCAAATTTTTGCTTTGAACTATATTTGCTTGCTAAGATTGTGCAAAGTATAAAGTGTAAAGCAACTTGTTTTTCTTTTCTAATCCTGAAGAACTTCTTATGTTTTATGTCATAAACGACCATTGCCCTCCACCACCTTGGTGCTATACACTTGTTATTGAAATATAAGTGAGACTTTGTTTCATATCAAAAGAATATATAGCCTTGAGCATACATATAAGCCTAATGAGTTACTCTTCTTAGTACCAATTAGTTTTAGGATGGAACCTCATTTGGACTTATATATGTTCAGTTTACTTAGGCCCAATTATATAAAATTTAACATAGTTTCAGAGTAAGTTATTCTTGAGTTACACGTCACTATAAACTGTGGCACGTGTTGGCTATAAATTAGCCCACATGTGAGAGGGCGTGTTGAAATATAAGTGAAACTTTGTTCCACATTAAAAGAATATATGGCCTTGAGCATGCATATAAGCTTAAGGAGTTACTCCTCTTAGTACCAATTAATTTTAGGATGGGATCTCATTTGAATTTATATGTGCTCAGTTTATTTAGGCCCAATCATATAAAATTTAACACTTATTACTATCAATACCTAGTATTGATGCAAAAAATTGTGGGTTAAATATCGTTGTCCCTTTTGCATATAGGCTCATCAAATTTTGTATGGAAAATTGGAACTCCATTGGTTCGTACGAGAAACTCAAATTTTTGGTATATTCTTCTCCGACGTGCAACATCTTACAATTTTTATGAACCAGATTTTTTATACTTACTATCTTGTACTAACTCTGTTTCACGCGATTTTAACCATATAAATGAATAGACCTACATAAGACCTAAAAAAATATATAAATAAAATCACATAAAATAAAATAAGTGCAAAATAATAGATACAGAATATCTCAAGTGCAATTTCTATACAGTGTTGTAACAAATCTCTCTATATAATAACCAATTTCGGTTAGCGTACTAAAAGTTACAACCCTCATCATTAGTCACTTATCTGATAACTTACACAGTTCCAGTACTATGACTAATCAACTTGTTATCTGTACAAGTTGTCGTGTCATGTCAGAATTTTATATGCAAAATGTAAGTGAATTGCAAGACTAACAAGTAAATAACTGATAATAACTATAACAACACTAGTGCATGGGTAAACAAAGCAGGGAATTTTTCTCTCCCCATGGCCACTGGAGACGATAGATACACATTGAAATTAAAGGAGGGGAAGCACGTTATGAAAGAGAAATAATTTCTAATGGATGTCGAGACCATGTTTTTTTTGGTTCCGTGAGCTTGTATAATTAAGCAATGTTACGAATATCGTACTGAATTTAATATTGGATTAAATTCTAGTACAGTACAGTATCGGTTTCAGTCAATACCAAATATCATTTCTTGTAATTTTTTAAATTTATGAAATAGTCCCTAAATTTTTTTAAAAATTACAAAATAATCCATTGTTATATTGTACAGTTGTACTGTATATTTTTAATCCTGTCTCTAAAAATCAAAATAATAAATAATAATCACAATTAATATGAAAAAACAATAATTTTAAGATATTTCACATATAAATAATAACCATAATTTATATAAAAAAAGACAATCATTTTCATACAAATATAAAATTAAGAACAATATAAAGTATTTAAAATATTACAATTTCAATTTTCGTTATATAATAAATAATAATTACACAAAACAATAATAAAAAGAATAATAAATATTCTTAACTTTCAAATTATTATAATTTACAACTGGAGTTTGTGATAAGGAAACAACCAAGTGGAATTGAAACATAAAACAAAAAAATTATTTATCGCAATTAAATATATTATATATTTAATTAATTAAAATTAATTATTACTAAAATTATAAATATTTTAATTTAATTTAATT
>JANZXP010000194.1:10804554-10817106 GCA_027576715.1 Erythroxylum flavicans | reverse complement strand
TAAATCTAATCCAAGCTGAGTTAAGAAGCCCAATGAGTGTCTAAATTATTCCAATTTCTTCCAAGCATTCCAAGATTCGTGGGAGACATTCAAGAATGTGTGCAAGCTGTTCCAACAAATTAGAAATGATTTCTTACCTTAATTAGCTCAATCAAATAATGATTCCAGTCAAATCATTCAATTAGGGTGATTTCTTAACTTAATTAAATCTGACCTTAATTAACTCAATCAAATAATGATTCTGATCAAATTGTTCAATTAGGATGATTTCTTACCTTAATTAGCTCTTACCTTAATGCCTATATAAAGGCAAACATTATATTGTTCAAGGTGGAAAATTTTCATAATTGATGGAGTGAGGTTAATCTCTCTTTTGGTTCCTTTGTGAACCCATGAACTTATCAAGATTATTATCTTGTGGCGTTCAAAACCTATCCTATACTTTTGGTTCCTGTCTTCTATAGACATCGGTTTAAGGTTTTTTTTTCTCCTAAACTTGTTTTTTGCTTTATTGGGTTCCTTGCTTCCAATTGTGTGATTGTTGGGTTTCAAGGTTTATCCTTGAGGTTCACATCAAAGGGTTCCTAGGGCAGGTCACCTAGTGGGTTCGTATCAATTAGTGACGATATTACTAGGGATGGTAATTTCGGCTCGACCTATTTTTGGCCCGAGTTTAGCGGGCCACAGGCCGACCATGATCTGCCCGGGCCGGGCGACAGGCTGACTTGATCATTTTGGACAAAACGGTGTCGTTTTGTCCAAAACGAAGCTGTTTTGTATTTTATTAATTAAAAAAAATGTAGACGGGCCAGACAGCCATCCCGCGGCCCGTCGTGATTGGGGTCGGGCTAGGCCGGGCCGGGCTGAGGGAGACCCGGGCTCGGCCCGGCCCGGCCCGACCCATTGACATCCTTAGATATTACAATGGTCCGTCGCTAATGTTAGCAATGAAACTTTTGAATTCCGTCGCTAACTTTTACCTACGACTGATTCTCCAACGACTTGTTCCGTCAGTAATTTTCGTCGCCTTCTTTGTTTTCCAGTGGAAGACCTTAACTTTCCATCGATAATTTCTATTGCTAAAACCAATTTTTCTTATTGTGGTAACTCTTATGTATTTACTGTTGCCTATGGTTATTAATATTTTTATAATATGCTTACTCAAGTGTGAGAGTTAAACACTTCAATAATCATGAGGCGTTTGAAAACAAAGTTTTATTAGTTAATGATCACATGGAATGACCGAGTCTTTGCTTAAATGGAGCTAAGTGAGATTATTGTACAAAGGAGTAGACATGACTTAGGTATAAATTAGGTATCTAAAAAAGTCTTTGTAATAGTTGCCGTAAAACGAGTCAAAAACCATAAGATCCAGATGTGAGCACCATATATGACCATGACAATTAAGGTTAAAAGGTGGAATAAAAAGCCCATCGAAAGAAAATGGTCTATTTTCTATTATTTTTTAATTTAAATTATAATAGTTTTAGTATTAAATTTATTATTTTTAGAGATTTATAAAATACTTTGTAAGGATATAGTAAGACAAAAAGAGTAGTTATTTATAGGGAAAAAATAATTTTGTATCATTTTAAAATTATTTTAGCCTCTTAAAATTACTTATTATCAAACTTTGACAAGGTGTAATTATAATACCAAAAAAATTTTTACTGCAGAGAGAATTAGAGGAAGAAAACAAATTATTGCTTGTGGATACAGAGAACTGATAAAAGTATGCTGCATTTGCAGGCATTTTGCATTCAGGACTTTAGAAGAACTTATGGGATACATCTTCTATCCAGTTGGGCATGGTCCTACATTACCAGTATGTTTCTTGCACAAAATAGTTCTGTTTTACCTATATTTACTTGCTGCTGGAGCTGTGGCTAGCTTCTTTACAAACGAAAAGAAAACAAAGACAAATGTAGGTGTATCAATTTCGAGCTTGACAATGGTGGTGCTGTATTAATTTTGTATCGGGGATTGCTCAGCAGAAGATAGTTGTGGCATTTTCTTTAACAGAAAAAGGAAGGTGTAGAAACATAATCGATTCATTTGCTGAAGATTGTCCAGAAATTCGAAGAAGTCCATAGCAAATACCCATGAAACCCAAGAAAAGAAAGAACAAGTGCCAAAAATAATTGTAGATTTATTATGGGGAAAAGGTCATACAATCTAAAGAACAACACCTATCTTGCATATATTTGTATCTGGTCTAATAGCAGTTCATTTTGCACTTAAAGGTGCTGTTGCTGTAATTGCTGCAGCTGTTGGCTCCTTGAGGCACACACACCATTTAAGGAAACAGTCGCATATACTTGGCTTGTAGCAATCAAAATGAGTTTTGCATGACCCTTTCACAACTGTTTCTGCTTTTGCTCCCGTCTGCAATCCTGCCATTGTTCATGATATCAACATCCTTAGAAGTAGAATTAGAATTAGAATTCCACGAAGATATCATCTACCATGAATCTGTATCGTCTGATTAGTGGAAAGAACAGAAGATTTACCAGCTGCAAGCATCACAATTGTTAGGATAAAAGCCAATTTAAGTGAAAGATTTCCCATGTCTTCCGTTTTGGCAGAATAGAAATGATGATACGAACCGCTATGCCTCTCTATGATGTTTGATTGTTTTCTAGAATGATAGTACTTGAACTCCTAGCTATATGCTTTGTTTATATAGATATTTCTTAGAGAGGTTCTGTTTTTTGTTTCGTATTCCCGTTTTGTAAGGGTATTAAGAGGTCGTTTTGTTACTAAGAGACTGTTTTCTTAGAGAGTGTAGATTTGATTTATGAAAAGATGTGCATGATATAAATGCCATTATCCCCACATCTACTAACTTAGATAGTTTCTTCTTGCACTTAAAAGGTTGAATCGTCCACTTCAAGTGCCTCCACATCTTGGCCGGATTTAATGGTGGAGGGGTAAATTATAGTTTAATTTCACTCAATTCTTCAGAGAGGGGGCCCCATATCCGGTGCGTACAAGGAATCATTATATTGGATGAAACTTCCATATTATCGCTGCCAGAACTCGAACCTGAGACTATGCACTCAACAACCTCCCTGAAGACTAGTTGAGCTACCCGTACGGGCTTAGGTAGTTTCTTCTTATTCTTAATAGATGTTATATTGACTATAAATGCATATGGACACTGTTGCTTAGAAAATGGATTGCGTTTTGAATTAAGTGATTGCTAAGATTTAGATCCAATCACAATTAATGTTGTTGCGAGATTTGGTTAAAAGCACAAAAAGAAGGGCCTACTTTCGAGATTTTAAAGACGTGAAGTAATGAGTGTCTAAGTACGAGGTTTGTTCCTTGAGCACATTAACGTGGAAAAATGGAAATATACGCACACACACTTCATTATTTTAAGAGATTACGAAGTACTTTTACAATAAATCCATTATATCGGTCTTCAGGAATTATGAGAAGTGGAACAAGAACGGTCCGATAACAGTAGACGAATTAAAATTATTTATTTTGGTTGGTAACTAGGACTAAATTGAAAATTTAAAAAATCTAACTCAAAGTCAAAGTCCATTCCACTGTCGTCAGTCTTGCAAAGCAAGTCGCTCGGTCTCTCCTTTCTTCATCGACACTGCTCATCACCTTTGTCTTCTTCATCATTGTTAACTCTCTTGACTTCGTCTTTTTCTGCCACCTTGAACCCTTTCCGTATAGAGATTCATCTTCTTTGCATTTTGCATGTCCTTAAAGGGCACCAGAGGCTCAACTCCTTTGAGTGACCACGTTCGTCAGAAACACTGCAGAAGAAGTACGTTCTGGGCCATCAAATTTGGTGGAGCTCATAGTTAACCTATTAGAGCATTGAGAGGAGAATACCGAGATAGATTGAGCCAATTCAGCTAAGTTGGGTTTTCGGTACTTTCGAGGAAACTTGCTCAATAGTTACTTCAATGTTGCGGGAATGAAATTTGAAAGAACACAACAAATTTGCAGAACTCAGATAAAAACCGACCATATTCTAGCCATTAAAGATGAGTGTATTTTAGATTATTGAATCCTAAACATTGGTTATCGATATAATGAAATTACTATTGGCAAAATGAATGCGAAAGTTCACATTTTGAGGACACATAGGATTGTCAAATTAGCCCAAATCTTGAGAGGCAAAGAAGAAAAACAAATCACAAAATAGAAACTCATTTTTTCCGCAAACCCAATAATAAGAAAATCAGGGGGCACTTGATTTATAGAAAATAATGGGAATGAGAATGAGAATGAATATAGGGAATAATGAGAATGTATATAATCATTATAATTATGATGGTTAGTTAAGATGAAAGAATGATTACCATTACCATTGATAATGTTTGGTTTGTAAAAAATGTTGTAATTAATTAATTACAAAATGAATTATATTTTAATTAATAAATGAATTATGTTTTAATTAATTAGATTGTAATTAATTAATTAATTACAATATTTTAATTAATTAATAATTATATTTTAATAATTAATTAATTGCAATATTTTAATTAATTATAGTGTAATTAATTATTTAATTGATTTCATCATAAATTTGATTATTGAAATTAAAACTTTACTTATGAAGTTATTTGGCTCATAATTATACCTTTTATCTATCCTCTATATATAAAAAATTACAAATATACTAATCACTTTCATTATTCTCTTCCATTCCTCTAGATTATGAGAGGAACGGAGGATTGACCAAAACCAAGGAATGAAACTCTTAGGTCTTCAATGATAAGTTCATACCGAACATCAATTTTCATTCTATACCTATATTCCTTTTTCCATACCCCTCAAACAAGCACCCCCTCAATCTCAACACTTTCTATAGAGGTGAGACGAAGATGATTCTAAGTAATAATGGAGAAGTTAGAAAATGAATCTCACTAGAAAATCTATTGTTAAAAGTAGAGAAAATAGAATTTTAAAAGAAATAAATGAGAAATTTTTGTTGAAAAAGAAATTATGTTCATAAGAAATTTATTTTTATCAGTTTTTGTTTTATGTTTGTTTCGTTAAAAAGTTTGTTTCAACATTTTAATTAATCTATATTATTCTTGATCTTGTAAGAATTAAATTAAAGTTAAAAATTATTTAGCAAAAATATATCAAAGCATTATTTTATAATTTTATAAAATTAAAGATTATTTATAATTTTATAAAATCTAAAATGGTATCTGATATTGATGAATATCAGTATTATATTATACCATAATTAACATCAATACCAATCTAGTATGATATTTGTAATATTAATTTTTTTCTCGGTATTGATCTTTTAAGCATTATTTTTATTTAGCTTCTTTGCATGATGTTATTAAGTGTTTAGTTTTTAGTATTTGATTGTTAGTATAACTTGTTACTTTGTTTTTGTTAGTATATGAAAAAAATGATATGAATGTCGAAAGTGTCAAAAATCAGTTTTGAGTTGATTTATACATTATTTGTTTGGTAGATTATTATTATGTTTCATACGAAGGTTTATCATGTTTATATTCACATGCCATTTTGATTCTTTTTGTTCAATTTAATATTGCTTGGTTTGTGTTGTTTTGTTAAACTTATTTATGAACTAGGTATTAAGGGGTTATGGTAACACTCAAACTTATCATAATAACGCTTTCGATTTATTTTGCTAGTTTAATTTGAGAATTATATTCTTTATTTTTTAAAAATAAAGCCCCGTATAATATGTTGTCTGATGTACATAAAAATAGTGTGATCAAACTCATTCTTAACATCTTATCGTCTTCAAAGTCAAACACAAATTAGGTCAAGTTAAAATTCAAGAGGATGTTCAATTGTGGATCTTAATCGCTTTTTAAGATATCTGTGGAATTTATAATAATAATAATTTTTTCATTTTGTCCAAGAATTTAGGATTACTCTTTTTAAAATAAAGACTTTCATTTATCATTTAGTTTAGCTAAACCTAGTTTCATATATTGATTTTTCTAAAAGTATATAATGTTCTTAATATATAAGTGTATAATATAAAAACCACAATTAAAGTCAAATTAAAAATGGAAATATCCTCTTTTTCTACTTTATCTTATTTACATTTAATGAATGTTTCTATGTGATTGTTTGATCCATTAGAGAAAGAGCGGAGTTAAAGAGGTTAATAATTTAATTAAAATGGGCTCAATAAACACTAGTAAAGGCTACATAAAAAAATCCTATAATAAGTTTAAAAATTAAAAAAATTGAACTCTATTTACAAAAGACCTAATTCGAGTAAGAGAAGAGTGAAAACCCCTTTTCATAATAGAATGTATTAATTTTTTTTTCAATATGAGCTTATAGCTCAGAGCTTTTACCGCTAACTAATACCACGTGTATGTTTTCTTTATCCCTAATGAGTTCATTAATTTAAAATTATTTCATCTTACAACTTATATCACGTTTAGACTATTTATTAGGATTATGATCATGATATATTATATGAATAATAATATTATTTTAAATCATTATAATAATAAATATACGTGACATTGTGATCCCATAATGCCAAGTGACAACACAATATACATATATAATTAGACCAACATTGATAAATTCTCAATTTAAACAAGCTATTATTGATCAGTTCTTCAATTTTTTTGAGTGTAATGCTACAATATCTATTATACCTATTATTAGTATGATGCAAAATGATAAAGTGTTATCCATGCAATAATTGATGAGCATTATAGTAAGATAATATGTTGGTGATATACTTACATGTCAGCAGTATAGTGAGATAATATGTTGGTGATATACTTACATGTCCTTCATAAAATTTTTACTATCATAATATGCGATATTTATATTCACATTAACAAAATTAATGATATTTATTTAAATAAGAAAGATTAGAATATAAAAAGTGATTAAAAACAGTTTAGTAAAATAACTAAAAATTTCACCATCTCATTTCGATACTATTACTATCTTCAACTTTATGGACTCAGTTACAACAAATCATCTTTAGTTATTTATATCACTTAATGGGAAGATTTTGTTAGTTATAACATGAATTTTAATAATAGATCCAGGATCAATTATGAACTTGTATTAACGAAGAACATGCAAAAAAAACCTGTTTTACTATCCCTTGCACGATGAACAAGCTATTGAACTATTTGAACAAGCTTATGCAATTTTCGTTTATCCTTTATGAAAGTTGTACATTTTTATGTCGTTAATATCTTTCTGTGCCTTTTTTAATCTATGAATCTCTTAACGGATCATAGAAATTGAACATTCAGGAACTTACTTCTGCAGGTAGCAGGAGACCCTAATGTTTATTTACGGTAACCTTATTGGGCCTCGTTATTACAAGCACAATACATAACCGACCTATACTGAGCAAGGTCTATTTTCCTTATTGGACTTCAACCCGTTAAATCAGATCTTTTATTGAGATTCTTTATTATCTTTAGTTCGGATCAAATTTAATTTTCTTATCCTTAAGTTTATAAAATCCCATAATTAATAATTGCCCAATTAACAAAATCACTAACATTCTCCCTTTGGATAAAAATTAATTACAATTGTTGTAACAATAATAAAACTAGTAAAAGTGGTTAAGCAAAATCAATATATAGATCGACCAATTTAAAACATTTGATCTGAAGATAATAAAAGTCCATCATTCGATCACATAAGGCTTTCGATATTGGAAAATATATATCTAATGCATGTGTCATATGCGACACTGATCCAATACAATCATGCAAATCTAGTACCTCACTAACAGGAATGAGAAAATGGAGTGTGACAAACTACAATGATACCCTTATAATATGAAATGTATCATCTTTCTGTTTGTGAAAAAAAATTTGTTTTGCTATCCTTTGTACGTTGAACAAGCTACTAAACTACTTGAACAAGCTCTTGAAACTTTTGATTAATCTTTATAAAAGTTGTATATCTTTGTGCCGTTAACGTCTTTCTGTGCCTTTCACAATACGTGGGCCTTTTAACGGATTACAGAAACTGAACGTCCACGAACTTACTTCAGCACGCAACAGGGGACCTTAGCAGTTAATTATAGTAACCTTATTGAGCTTCCCTATCACATGCCCAATACATAATTGACCCATACTGATTATGACACATTTTTCTCATTAGACCTCAACCCATTGAACCATATCCTTTATTTGGTTCCTTTATTATCTTTAATCTAAATCAAATTTAATTTTCTTACCCGTGGGTTTATAAATACTCGTAATTAATAATTATCTAATTAACAAAATCACTAACAAATTTTATACCATTAAGTTTGTAAGATAGGAAACAAACAAATTGAAAGGAAAAACCTTTTGGTTTATAAATCTAGTATGTGATTCATTCCAAAAATCAATAATTGACTATGCTTATTCATATTTCCATTATGCATTATACTACTAGATTATTTTAGAAGAAAAATAAATCTAAATTATGGTGAAGGTAACAAATGTTAGAATTATATACGAGGCATTTTCGTTGTATTAATCTGTCATACTCATTTTTAGGTGTACAACAGGCTGCTTGGTGCCTTTTGAACAAAACCTTAAATTAAACCATTATTAAAATGGTTTTTATTTTTAAGCCAAATTAAACAATAAAATTTAAACCACATATAACCAATTTATATCAATTTGATTCGAATTGACGATTTAAATTCGAATTGACGATTTAAATTTGTTCTTTCTAAAATTTGATCCTTACAATTAAGATTTATAAAAATATTTTTATAAAAATTAAAATACATGAACTTTTAATTTTATTAAGTATCACGCAATTACAAAATAAATTTGCACAAAATTGTGAAATATTCATACAATATATAAATAGAAAAAGAAAAAGTGGTATATGATTTTATTCTAATAAAAATGTTTTTTAAAAATAAAAGGCAACATCAAAAAGCTCATCGAAAGTCAGTCGATCATATAATAAAATCGTAACAATTTTGATTAAACAAGTATTAAAAGAAAATCAAGATGTTAATCTTGTTTCATTATAAACTTGAATAAAAAAATTAGTTTTTAAATTTTATACAATTAACAAACTTATAATTCAAAGCCATTAACTCATTAAAATATCATGTATTTTGGCTCTGTTATATTGAAAAAAAGCTTTTTTTTTTTTTAACAACCAAAATCAAAAACTTGGTGTTTGAATTTTATTTTCAAGTGTCTCCTTGCATAATGATTGGATGATGTTTCTCTTATACCTGGGGACATTACGGGTTTCTAAACTTCTGAAGTAATGATATTGCTTTCATCTTGCATTACGAGAGGCATATTCCTATCTCTTGAAAATACAAAGATTGCGTAAGATTTTTTAGCGAGAATGAGAAACAGGAAGTCGACTGCTTAACAACCAAGTAGCTGTTAAGACTAATAGTTGATATACGCACAAAAAAGACATGCTAATTTATTGGTCACGGCTTGATTGGTTGCCCAAAAGAGGCTCTTTTGTTTGTTGTCCAACATTAAATGCGCAGACAAAAGAACAAGCTCATTGCAAGTGGCTGCCAGAAGCAATCGTAACTGATCACATTACAATTTCGTTTTCAATTAATACACACCTCCCTAGTCTTTTTTAGAACCGAGTTCCTGATTTAATTCACTTTCGTAATGTCAATGTTAATACCTTCGCAAAGTGTCTTATTACATCCGAAACGTCCCAAAAGTTCATGTATTAAATCACTGGTTCACTCAACACAAGACATTCATGACCTTTTAACTCCTATCTTTCTTCCCTGCATGAACAACGGGAGCTGGCAATTACCCTCATCACTTGGTAGCTTGTAACTCCCGATACATCTTTCTTCAGCATATTAAGTACGTTCTCTTGTAATTCACATTTCTGGTCCCGCTAATCCTAGCACTTCCCATGCGCTCTTTCCTCGTTTTATAAAGTTTTAACGCCCTAATCAATTGCCTATATTTTGCTAATTTTTAGCTTTAAAAGCACTGCCGAATTTGCAATTAATTTTAAGGACTTAAGTGTATCAACGATCAAGTTTAAGCTGGACAGAGAAAGGAGTGAGGAGAAATGAAACAGTTCAAGGTCACTGCAGTTCTGAAAGACCTCTCTATACGGTTCAAAAGAGAAGTTAGAGAAGCAAGCCTTTATGTTACAACCACCATAGGACTATGCCTGTCAATGTTATCATTTTTGGTCATTCTTGGATTATATGTGAACGGTCGCGTCAGGAAATATTTGGTCTCGGAGGACTGTTACTTCCCTCAATTGTCTACATGTACTATGTCACGGTCACCCTACTTTCAATTTCTTTGCACTTCTTCGACATCTGCTGCTTCCTCTTTGCCATTTCAATCTCCTGTAACCGGAGAAGGAGAATGGAGAGATCCCAAGAGGCGATGGCATTCCATGAATGATAAGGAACTATTGTGGCGTGCGTCAATGGTGCCACAGATTGAGTACCCTTATAATCGAACTCCAAAGGTAGCATTCATGTTCCTGACAAGAGGAAGACTGCCTTTAGCACCACTCTGGGAAAAGTTCTTCAAAGGACACGAGGGTCTCTATTCAATTTACATTCATACATCGCCCGAATTCTCCCATGAGCCGCCGGAATCATCAATCTTTTACAATCGTAGAATACCAAGCAAGGTCAGAACTCTATCATGTAATTTTAAACTGAAAAATCATGAACAATGATCATTGAATGTTCGTTTGGTGCCTTTATATGCTTGTCGACTATGCTTAGATTGTTTCTTACAGCCAGTTGAATGGGGAAAATCATCAATGATAGATGCTGAGAGACGTCTACTAGCCAACGCTCTGCTCGATTTTTCCAACGAAAGATTCGTGCTACTCTCAGAGACATGTATTCCTGTGTTCAATTTTCAGACAATCTACAATTACCTTATAAGCTCGAACCAAAGTTTCGTGGGTTCTTTTGATGATCCAAGACGCATAGGTCGGGGCCGCTACAACAAAAGAATGTTGCCAACCGTGACACTTTCGGATTGGCGAAAAGGGTCACAGTGGTTCGAAGTTAATCGCAGGATTGCGGTCGAGATTATCTCTGATGTGAAGTACTATCCTGTGTTCAGAGATCATTGCAAGCCTCCATGTTACATGGACGAGCATTACTTTCCAACTCTTGTCAACAAATTATTCTGGGAAGAGAATTCTAATAGAAGCATCACATGGGTTGACTGGTCCAGAGCTGGCTCGCATCCTACAAAATTTTCGGGAAAAGATGTTTCCGAGGCATTCTTGAGTATGATCAGGAGCAAATCTAATTGTACATATAACGGTGGTGTCACCACAATCTGCTTCCTTTTTGCAAGGAAGTTTCATCCAAGTACTCTGGGGCCGTTGCTGCGAATAGCCCCTAATCTTCTTGGTTTTAACTCTTAGAAAAATGATAATATTTTTCAACGTATTACTATTAGAGAACGGGAGCTAAGGATTGAACTCTACGTCAACGTTGGTGAATCTTTTATCAAATGCTCAAGTGAATTCATTAATCAATTTGTAGGAAAAAAATACTTGGGCTTGAATGTGATGAGAATTCATTCAAGATCTGATCTCACACGCAACGGAATGAGAATGTAATTTTTTTGTTTGATTTTCCAAAGTCAAAATCATATAATTTTTTTTAAATTTTAAAGGAAATTATATTACTAAAGTTGAAAACTATATACAATCCTTTGTACAAGGAGAAGAGACCAGCAAAATAATACATCTCCTACCCTACACAGAGACTACTGTCCACAGAACAAAACATTAAAGAAACCACTTCATGCGAAGATCTTGGTTGATCGTATCTTGTTTTCCTTTGGCTATGAATAATTCTCTGATCATATTGACAATAGTATATGTAAGTTCAGTGGAATTTAACTCCACCCGTTGATATATTCGTCGGTTCCTCTCCCTCCATATGTGATAGATCATGATATGAAAAGCTGTCTTGATAAGAAGACCATTTCTCAATCCATGTTGGGTAACTCGTATGACATTAGACAACACCTCTAACCAATCAAAAGACAGACTCATCATCCCTAGCAACCGCCCAATACGGCTTCACACCTCTTTGGTATAGCGGCAAAGGAAAAACAAATGGTTTCTGCTCTCGTTGGCTTGGTTACACAGCACACATAAAGGATCATACATACCAAACCAACGATCTTTAGTGCACAATCGATTGTGAACAGTTAACCACAAGAAGAGGGCGGCCTTTGGACTCAGCACATGTCTCCAAACCAAATCAGCCCATGGAACTAATGGATGCATTCCCCTAATGATTCCATGTGCTGATTTAGTTGAAAAATCCCCTCCATTATTAGGCAACCAAATCACAGTATCATGTTGATTGCAAAGAGATAGACCATGCAAATATGGTTCAAGCAAGTGACCAAATCTACCACCCACTAACCGTGACCTCCTACTATATACCCAGGCAACCGTAGCAGTATGAGGAATGCAGTTTTTAAGAGCAATTAAATGAGGTTGCAACAACAAAGGACTATCATCATGCCAATTATCAAACCAAAAATAAGTGGTCTCACCATTCCCCAATCTATGTTTGATGAACGG
>JANZXP010000194.1:10775071-10804454 GCA_027576715.1 Erythroxylum flavicans | reverse complement strand
GTAGGAATTCAGAGAACTTGGGCTTACCTGGGGTGATCGGTACTCCCAAATATCGGAAAGGGGCTTGTTGAATCTGCAACCCCACCAATCTAGAGATCCACTTCGGATTTCGGACATCAGAAGAAACAAACTTAGCACTTTTCTGAAGATTCATTGTCAACCTGGACCAATTAGAAAACACATTCAATAAATTCATCAACATCGATATTGCATGAGGGTCAGCCTTACAAAATAGGATTACATCATCCGCATATAGAAGATGAGATAGTTGCATTCTCTACAACGGTAATGGTATTGAAAAAGTCCGTTACAACTCACCAAACGTGTCATCAGTCTAGAGATACCCTCCATCACCAAAGTGAACAGATACGGGGATAAAGGATCGCCCTGCCTAATACCTTGTGAGATAGGAAACTGTCGCGTCGGTATGCCATTGATCAGGACACTCATGGTCGGAGTTTGAATACATTGAAGTACCCAGTGACAAAACTGACTAGGGAGACCTATTCCTTCCAAACAAAGCTGCAAATAATCCCAGCCAATAGTATCATAAGCTTTATAGAGATCAATCTTAAGATCACAACTGTTAAACGGTTTGCCAGACTGGTAGTCTCCTAATAACTCTTGCAACAGCAAAATATTATCCCCTGTGCTCCTGGACGGAAGGAACGCCCCTTGAGCTCTACTAACCACCTCAACCAAAACTACTTTTAACCTTTCAGCTAGGATAGAAGCGATGATTTTATAGATTCTGATCCAACACGAGATAGGGCGATAATCAGTAATGCTTTCGGGTCGGTCTTTCTTAGGAATCAAACACAGGTAGGTATAATTTATCTCCTTCAATAATTTGTCTGAAGAGAAAAACTCAAGAACCACATCAGTGAGGAGTTGACCTGTAATGCTCCAAGTGTGCTGAAAAAACCCAGCCGAAAAACCATCCGGCCTAGGAGCTTTGGAATTATGCATTCCAAACAAAACATTCTTTACATGTTGGGCTGAAACTGGAACTATCAGCATCTGCATGTGTTCGAGACTGGGAGAGAAATTCAGAACATCCTTTACACCAAAACCATGTCCTGCATTAGCCGCCTTGCCCAGAAGATCAAGAAAATAATTTCTGATATACGTAGCAAGGGCCTGGTTATCACTGATCACTTCTCCCCTATCATTCTTCAACTCAGTAATAGTGTTAACATTGTGCCTTGCCATGATAGAAGCTTGAAAAAACTTAGTATTGAGATCCCCCTCCCGTAGCCAAGCTTGCCTCGCCTTCTGTTGAATAATGGAATCATGTAATTTTAGTGCTTCTTGATATTTTCTTAGTCTAGCCACTTCAACCTCACGCAACCTGTCATTAAGTGGATCTTTGTAACACTCCTGCTGAATATCATGCAACTTAGTACATAACACTTGGAGATTACACAGCCTCTGCTTACTAAATACTTTGATGGCCCTTTTTGCTGCTTTCAATTTCTGCATGAATTGATAAGCCTTGTAATCATTGACTTCAGTCCGCCAGGCATAGGATAGCATCTCCATAAAACCATCAGCCTAGAGTAAACCATTAAAAAACCGAAAAGGAGCTCCAATCTAGGCCCACTGTATATCTGTTGTATGAGAATAGAAGCGTGATAAGATAATTCAGGCTCCCCAAACACCGTAGAAGCACAAAGGAAAGCACTGAGCCAATACTGATTAACCATTGCTCTATCAAGTTTCTTCCGAATGAACAAGTTTCCTTTCTGCTTATTTTCCCAAGTGAACCATCGCCCGAGACCTCTAAGATCCACCAAATCAGTATATTGAAAGAGTTGAGTGAGTTCATTGCCAGAACCACCATGGAACCTAGCACCTCCCTCCACTTCCGTAGAACTATAGCAACAGTTGAAATCCCCTATTACTAACCACGGTTTTTGCATGCCCTAGTGTATCTCCATTAAAGCTACCCATAAGCTGGCTCTTTGGAATGCAAAATTCGACGTATAGATTAAGGAAACCTCAAACTGAAACTTCCCAATGATCTCACACAGTAAATGCATATATTGGTCCCCCATCTTAAGTACACTAACATTCAACAAATCAGCATTATACCAGCAAATGATACGACCATTATAATGATGGAAATGGTTGGAAACAAACCTCTATTTTGACCCTAAAAAACTGAAGCTCTTCCGATCAATATTAACCTTTATTTTAGTTTCTAAAAGTCCTACCAAAAGCGGTTGATCCTACACAACCCGTTGCTGTACCATCCTCTTTTTCAAGGGGTCATTAAGGCCCCTCGTATTCCATACGAGCAAAGAAATAGAAAATTAAAAGAGACACTCTGGGGATATGAGCCCCTTAAGCTTCTTTTTCTTACCTTTCTTTCACCCTACACTTGGTTTTTTCACCTCCTACTTAATATGACCATTGACCCCAGTGTTCTTAGCTGGATCGTCCCCAAGCCCAATACTTATATTAAGCACTAAGTCAATACCCTCTAGTTGATCAGTCCTTTGGGACTCTGTAACAGAGTCAGTCTTTGGTTCACTGGAGTTAGACAGCCCATCACATAAAACAATCTCCTATAAGCCAGAAGATTCCCCAACCTCAGCCATCTGACTGCTAAGAAGCCGACACTCACAAACGTAAATTGTACATAATTAATGCATAAACATAATAAATATAAACATAAATTGTACTTTGTTATGTAACTTAATCATTTATTTGTTGTTTGTTTCAAACCATTTTAAAATTGACATATTGCAACCATCATAGTCGGAAATGATTTTAGCCTCTATTAATATCCACAAGAGCAAGTTGAGGAAACTTTACTAGTGGTTTAGAAAAGGTAGGTCAAAAGTGACAATTTCTTTAAAGTTTGAGCCTATTTATAATAAGATTTAAATGTTAAAATTAAATTTTAATTCAAATATGATTTTACATCATTGGTAGGGAATGGTAAATCTACTAGCTTCTAACTTGACAATTGGCTATTAGTGGATCAACTGATAGCCTTAGTTGACGAGGAAATTTTCCAACACTCATCCTTACCCAAATCACTTGTAAATGAAATCTGTCATACACACCTCAGTACATAGGAAGATAAATACATTTGGAGGAATGCTAATGATGAAAAATTCTTCGATTCATATTGCAAAAAGTTGTTCTTCAAAGACCTTCCAAAAGTACCTTGGGCCAAAGCAATCTGGGTAAGTTACATCAATCCCTGAGATGCAATCACACTCTAATTTGCAATAAAGGAGAAGCTAAAAATAGTTGATAAACTTGCAAGATACTTTCAACTCGCCAACTAATGCTCCTTATGTCAAAAGGCTGAGGAAAGCATTTCACAGTTATTCTTTAAATGTAGTTATATTAGGGGAATATGGCATGATCTACTCAGAAAGTGCTTGATAACTGTGGAGTTGGATAATCTGGCAACATCATCTCCTAGTACTTAAATAGTATGAGGTCTAACAGCACTGCTCACAATTGTTTCTGGGTGGCTTTATCTTCAACAGTCACTACAATATGGGATGAAAGAAACTATAGGATCGTCCAAGACAAGTGCTTATCAACGGAACATATTAGAATTTTTAATACGAGCAGAGTATACGGTCTATTAACAAGAATTAGGCTTGGATTAATTATTGTCAAAATGATTAGAACTAGTCATTTGGTTAATTGACCCTTACCACTTATAAACTCTTTAACATTTTTATGTTTAGTCATTATGTGATATTATAACACTCTCCCTCAAGTGCAACTGGGACTGGACATCCAGTTGATACTTGAAATAAATGTAGTGATAACCGGATCGGGTCGCTAGGACTAGACATTCAGACGGACAACCGAGAAATTAATAATCCGGACCAAACCTGCTCTGATACTATATTAGAATTTTTAATATAGGTAGAATGTAGAGTCCACTGATAAGGATTAAGCTTGGGTCAATCATTACCAAAATGATTAGAACTAGTCATTTGGTTAGTTGACCCTTACCACTTATAAACTCTTTAACTTGTTTATGTTTAGTCAATATGGGATACTCTAACAGAACAATTCAGTAAATAGCTTGCGCAACATATTAAACTCCAAATCAATTTACAAAAACCCAAAATTCTAGCATAAGCAATGCTTGGATACATTTTGGAATGTTAAGTTTCTGATGTATTCCAGTCTCTTTTGTAATCCCTAAAAGTCACTGATATGAGATGACAATTAGTATTGTATTTTGATTGTACAAATTAAATTGCCTTCCAAGGCTTAATATATTTCTTATTCTTCAAAAAAAGAACTTTAGTCATAATCACCTTTTAGCCACCAAAAACCTTTACGAAAAGGACTACTATTGTTTTTCTATAGCTTCATGTGCATGAATGTCAAATATTTTTCATAGGGAAAAAATACAAGCGATCTTGGACAATAAAACCATTTAAATTCTACTAAAACTTTTATATTTTATGTAAAATAAAATAAAATAAACAATTGCTAATTTTACCATCTATTTGTAATTGAGCTGAAAATTTCTTACAGTTAAAGTGTTGTAAATTAAATGTTTAAATATATCTAGACATGGAGAACATATAAATTCTAAAAAATAAGCTTCACTAATGCCAATGATATATCCGATTACAATCTAGGGTATCTCACTTATGTCCTTAACTTACACAATTGTCTAAGTTAATCGTGTAACCAAACATGCCCATGTAGAGTCACACACGCTCGTGTCTATACTTACACAACTATGTGAAACAATTGTATAAGTTTCTAGAATCGTATGAAGAAGGTGTGAAGAGCAAAGACAAACACAGTTATATACACCCTGTGTGAATGACATAGACGACCGCACGTGGCAATCATATAATTCTCCATGACCATGTATATCTATGAGTGATATCTATGAGTGAGACGGTGTTGAAGATATACACCATGTAAGTGATTGTGTACTATAAATAAAAACCCATTTCATGATATAAAAGAGAAGATACATAAGTTTTGCATGTGGAGTATGACCATAACGTCTAGACATATCAATGGCCCGGGCCGGGCCGGGCCGAGTTGGAGTATAACCATAATGTCTAGACATATCAATGGGCCGTGCGTGGTGGCTCTCCCATGATGGCTCGCGCAGACTGGGATGGGCCGGCCCGTGGTCTAGTCAACCTAGGTCAAAAAGAGCAAATAGTATTATATTCTCATCTTTTTTAATTGTTTTTTGAATTAGTTTGAATGTTTGTCGATTATTACATCAACTTTAGTTTCAATCTTGAAACTTTGTAAAATAACTTCTTGTTGTGGGGTGGGAGATTAATTTTTGAAAATCCTTATTAATTTTCGTAGATTTACTTGTCAGTTTAACCCTATTTTTTCTTTTACACCGGAGAATTTTTTATGTAAATCTTAGTGTTTATTTCACGATTAAGTTTGTTATTGTCATAATAAGCTGTTGGTGTAAGTTTAAGAGAACTTTTGTTGTCATTTGGTTTATCTTTTAGAAAGTTGTTATTGTCACTCAACATTTTTATAGTTTTTTTCATTTTCATTTTCAATTTTAATTTTAGTTTCATTATTGAATTTAAGAAAAAAAAGTAATCTTCGTAAATTCACGAGTTAATAACTATAAAGTTATTATCAATGCATAAAATTTCCTAATAGCATATATATTTACTCTTGATTAATGTTATTAAATAATCATCAACATTGTATTCTTTTAAGATTGCTCAATTCATCAAGATAAACAAAAACTTCTTGAATGCATTTTTATTTATTTAGTGATAAAAGTCCATACTTAAACCAAAATTTGTGTTTTTTTTAAATAACTTCTGCACTCAATTATGTTCATGAATTCAAAAGGAGGGGAAAACAACATCAATAATTGTGTGATCATAATAATATGAAGTAAAACAAATATGGAATAAAATATAGAGTGGAGTAATTAGAATTACAAAAGATAAGTTATGTAATAAATTTAAAGCTTGGTTTAGAAAAAAAACATCTATTAAACTCTTCGATTTTAATATTTGAAACACTTAATCTTCTTAATTTTATTTTTTTGTCAACACAACTATTAAAATTTAAAAAATAATATCTCTAAATCATAAATATTAATAACAAATCAAGTGCATTATTTATAAATTATAAATTAAAAATTTTAGAGAATGATAAAAATACTTATCACTTAAATACCATCAACTTAATTTCTATTTTGTTTTCCTTTTTTTTCTTTAATCCAATCATCCATCAACTCTATCTACTCTTTTTTTTTTTTCATCTTCTTTACTTTCGGTTTTACATTTCAAATTAAACAAAATTTGGTGTTATCTTTCTTCTTTCTTCCAAAATATCCAAACTTCTGACTTTCTAATAATTAAATTTGGAGTTAAATCTTTGGTGACAAAAGGGGTCAATCTTTAACGACATAAGCATTGATAAAAAATGTATTGGGTCAGATTAGGAGTTAGGTCATTCGAGTTCAAGCAAACTTGGAATTATCCAAATTCTAATTAGAGTCAAGTTCTAATGGTCTGAGACTACCTGTAAGGCAATCGAGTAACCTCAAAATCGATTTGATTGGGTCCATTGTGTATTTTAGCTGCATGAATTTTTTCTTTTTTTTTTGTGAGAGGGACACAAAGCAAAGCTAACGCTTTAAGAAAGCAATCGAACGTTGATTCGACTAAAGCAATGTTCTCAATCTTGGGCTTAGAACATCCCAAATGGTCCATCTATGATAATTTGATGACCCTTGTCAAGCTAAAAAAATCAGCACATTAGTTGCCGCATGCACTTTTAAGTATGTAAAATTATTCTAGACAGAAGGGAAGTATACTTTTCCTGATTAAGAGATATTGTCATTAACAAAATTGTGAATAATATATTGAAGTTCGTGTTGATTGTTCCTGGTACAATACAATATATATATACAGCCATTTTAAATAATTTTTAAAAATATAAAATTTTAATTTTATATAATTAAAATTTAGTTTTTATTTTAATTAAAAATAAAAATAATTCCAATGTAATTCTATGTATTAAAATTTATATAAAATATTTTAACTTTCTAAAAAATTTAAATAAAAATATTTTCCAATTTTATCCCTTCACCTTTTTTTTAATTTATAATTATGATTCGGTATTTTTTGGTATTTTGGCTATCGTCTTTGTACTAGTTCGTATTTACCAGGCACGGTTTGCACTGAGAGACACAATCCGATACTTAACATTGGTCATTAAATTTGAACATTTCTTCAAAACTTGTATCTAATTATATTTAATTTCATTTCTTATGGTAATTGTGATTTGGTAGTTTTCAAAATAACATTTTTTATTGTGTAATTTTATAACAACAAAAGGTTGAGTTTTAATGTTTAAAAATAAACGTTAAAATAAAAAAGAATTATGTTTTAGGGATGTGTAGAAAATGAATTCATTTAGGGACAAAATCTACTTCATTAAAGTTATCAAAACAAGAATTAACTTACATTGAAAGAATTTATTGAGATGGCCATACTCAGCAAGAATTTATATACCGCAACTAAATTAAATTTAAATTTAATTATTAAAATATGTTAACTTTATCAAAAAATCGAGTTTATAGATAGACTTCACCGCTGATGGCTGAAAAGTATATTCATATTTTAAAGCACTAGCCATGAGGTCCAATTCTAGAGCGCAGCCACGTATCAAATCAGACACCTGCAGACCCATAAAAGTTGAAGAGTAATAGTTAGACATTGATAGGTATGATAATGGGCCGGCCTGAACTTGGCCCATTGAGCCAAGTTTTTTCAATTTTGTTAAAAACAAAATAATATTGAAATGACTTCATTTTATGTTATCGGACTAGAGCAGCAAAAGTTGGAGCTAGGCTTAAAGTTTGGCAACCAAGGCCCGAACTCGACCTAAAGCTTACTCCCTTTTTATTCAATATTTAGGGATGGCAAAAAGGCCTGAGATTGAGCTTGATCTGATGTCAAGTCAACTCAAACTTAGCCTGTTAATTTTGAATTGGGTTAAACTTGAACTTGACTCGTTGATTTTGAGCTGGGTCAAACCCAAGTCTTTTTGTCATCTCTAAATATTAAAAGAAAATGAAGTATTTTATTAACAATAGAAGTGACTATAATAACAATAACATCAATAACAACATCAGTAAAAATTTTAGTAAATACAATAATTGAGAAATTTTAATATACATAATCTTAGTCCTAATTAATAAAAAATTTGTGTTTTAATGACTCACAAAAATAAATAGAATAAATAAATAAAATAAATAAAATAAAATAAATAAAAATGAGAATGAGAATGAGAAAATAACTTACACGTCATTCACACAAGTAGATCAGTGCTTTTTAAGGAAAGGATTAAGATAACAATACACAAGTAGCAACTGGAATTAAAAATTGGGTTGACCGAAAGGTACGCATTGGAGAATCGTTGAATTGAAATGATGAAAGGGAACTTACTGACAATCACGGAATGGAGAACCATTTGGCGACTGTGTTACTTTCAGTGTAATCATTGTACTTTATCGAGTTCAATACATATTCCTCCAATTTAAAAAAAGTGATGCATTTGGATTTATAGACATCCCAATTCCAACTTTGTTTGGTCGTTGGGCTTATTGAACTATATCAACTTTTGATTAATTATATTTCAGCAACGATGAAAAAATCAATAAAAAAAAATTTAGGAGCCAAAATGTAGTCTGATTATTTCTTAAAATAATTAATAATGAATATCAGCTTTGTCACAATTTTCATAAATCATAAGTTTTTGGGAAAGTTGGGTTTTAGTATTGACTTATATTGATGATTTCTTGTTTAGAGAAAAAAATTTATTTTAATTTTTAAAGTCTTTATAAAATTAAATTTGACTATAAGTATGTTATAAAAATTATTTTAATTTTTGTAGTCTTTATAAAATTAAATTTGACTATAAGTGTGTTATAAAAATTATTTTGATTGACCATCATATAAATAAAATTATTAGTTTAAGTCAAGATTTCATTAATATAAATTTTATAATACTTTTTTAGATAAACACATCAGTTGTAACTATTATAATTAATTGATCTTCCATCTCGTTTAAATTTATAAAAATATTCTTTTATCTAACCAATTGATGATAAAGTCACTTTTACCCTTTATTTAAGTTTTGACAATGGAAGTCGATTGTAACATATCATTAAAGCTTGATATATTTGTAACACTATTAAAAAAGTTGTAAAACAACTTTTAATTTGTAGTTATAATACAACCTTTTTTACATGGTGGTAGAATTGTGTAGAAATACAATTCTACTGCCTTAATTGTTGTATATATAGGATAGTTTTCATATGTTTTACCTATTGTCTTTTTAGCTTTGTCATGTTCTAGTTTCTATTTAATTGGGTATCTTTTGCAAACAAATATAAAGACGAAATGGAGTGTATTAGAGAGATTTAGATAAGTCTCTCCTAAATATATCCTTTCATTTATTAAATTTGTCATATGTTAATTTCTTTTCTTATTTTCTAATTTCAACTTAGTTATATTTGAGGTGTTTCATGTCCTCACTTCCTAATAGTGATATTAGAGCTTGGGTTTAGCACTGTCCAAAAATAGCAACGAAATTTGAAATAGAGAAGTTTAATGGTACTGATTTCTAACTATGGAAGATCAAAATGAAGGCAATCTTAACAAAAGAAGATTGTTTGGAGGCCATATGAGAAAGACCAGTGGAGATCATAGATAACATATGGAAGAAAATAAAACAAGGCTATTGCCAATCTATACTTAGGTCTAGCTGATGAAATCCTGTCATGTTTAAAGGAGAACATATTGCAAAGGATATTTAGGATACACAACGAAAATGATACGAGGTCAAGTCACTACACATCAAAATCTTTTTTAAAAGAAGACTCTACACTCTTTAAATGTTAGAATTCACTTCAATAACGGTTCACATTAACACTCTTAATACTCTATTTTCTAAGCTCTCACATTTTGGCTACAAAATAGATGTAAATGAAGGCACAAAACTTTTACTTTAAAGTCTACCAGATTGATGTGATTAACTCATCATCAATTTGACCAACAATATTCTTTTAGACTTTTTAGTCTTTAAAGGCGTTGTCGGCCGTTGTTTTAAAATAAGAACATCGACACAAGAATAGGGATGATAGATTTTTAAACTCGCAACAAACAGAGGCACCATTAATTACGAGAGAAAGATCAATAAAACATAAATCTAGTTGAATTCAAACTCATGGTGGATCCGAATCAAGAAACAAAGGAATATCAAATGTTACAATTATAGTAAGAAATGACACACCAAAAACGAGTGTTGGAATAAGAAGAATACATTAAAAAATGCAAAGACCCCTTAAGGTAATGTTATGAGTACCTTTGATGATGGAAAACTCCTTTATATAAAGGAAACAACAGAAGATATAAATCATTTTACAGACACGTATCTTTTAGATTCAAGAGCCACCTAGCACATGACCTTTTGAAGAGAATGATTTGACCAATATAAGTTACTCTTAAAAGGAATTGTATTTATGGGTGATGAGCATACCTTAAAGATTACTAGTATTTATACCATTAAGCTAAAAATGTGGGATAATACAATTTGCACCATCCAGGAGGCAAGATATGTGAAGGGTTTTAAAAAATCTAACGTCTTTAGGACAATTTGATGATATCAAGTGTAAAATTCAAGTTGAAAATGGGATCATGAAAATAGTCAAAGATATGCTTATAGTGATGAAAGTAGAAAAATATGCTCAAAGGGGAAACATTGTAAGAAGGAGAAGTATTTATTATATCAACAAGTTCAGCACAAGAACAACAATGATATGACACCTCAAACTTGGCCATACGTCGGAACGAGAATTGGAGATACTTATAGAACAAAAAACTTCTTTTAGGGCTCAAAAAGGTATCATTAACGAGAATTGGAGATACTTATAGAACAAAAAACTTCTTTTAGGGCTCAAAAAGGTATCATTACCCTTTTATGATCATTGTGTTCCTAGTAAGCAACATAGATTAAAATTTGATAGTTCCACTACTAAAAGAAACACTATTCTAGAGTTGATTCATTATGATGTTTAAAAAGCACCAATTTCATCCTTAAGAATTACTTTATAAGATGTTGTGTGTATCCAATCAAAAGGAAGGAAAATGAGTTTCTTGTTTTCAATAACTTCAAAGCACATATAGAACTTGACGCTAGGAAAATAATCAAGCGTCTATGGTTAGATAATGAAGGAGAATACGTAAGTGGCAAGTTTGAAACATTTAGTAAATAAGAAGGTATTAAAAGGCAGTTCACACTAGTGTACACTCCATAGTAGAATGGAGTAGCAGAGCGAATGAACAAAATATATCTAGAAAGAACAAGATCAATGTTAAGGACTACAGATCTAGCCAAATAATTTTAGGTAGAAAAAGTAGAATCTGCTTGCTATGTGATAAGTCATTCTCCATCAACAATAAATGAGATGAAGACACTAATGGAGATGTAGACTAGAAATCCTATTGATTATTCATTCCTCTATATATTTGGATTTTCTGTATGTGTTGTATAATTCCAAGAAATGTCAAAATTGGATCCAAAATCCAGGAAATTCATTTTCTTAGGTTACGTTAATGGAATTAAGGGGTATTGTCTGTGGGATCATACTGACTATAAGTTAATAATTAGCATAGATGTCATATTTTCATAACATAAGTTACAAGGAAAGGAAGAAAATAACACTTCACTAGAAAAACCAAAGACTACTACAATTTAAGTTAAAGAAAGGCAAAAACAAGAAGATCCAAATACTTTGGAAGTTGCACTAGAGTATGAAGAACAAGAACAAGTTGAGTCCTCAATCCTAAAGGTTCGACATTTAGCTCAAGAAAGGAGAAAATCAGCTTAGCACTTGGAATACATTAAGGGAGATAATATTGCATATTGTTTACTAATAGAGAATAAAGAACCATTAACTTTCTAAGAGATTGTAAAAAGCCAAACGCTTCTCTATAGATGGCAAAAATGCAAGAAGAATTTAAAGCCCTCCATAAAAATAAGACATGGGATCTAGTTTTGCTACCACAAGGAAGGAAGACTATTGGTCATAAATAGATCTATAAGATCAAACGAGATGGCCATAAATAAGTGGATTGTTATCGTGCAAGATTAGTGGCTAAAGGATATGCTCAAAACGAAGGTATTGACTTTAATGAAATATTTTCTCATGTTGTTTAATTGACAGTGGTTCGAGTATTCTTGGTAATTTATGTTATATATGATTTGCATTTAGAGCACTTACTGCATTTTTTTGCGGAGAACTTGAAGAAGAAATTTATATGCTCCAACTAGAAGGATTTGAAGAAAAAGAAAAAGAAAACTTGGTTTGTAGGTTGAACATATTTCTATATGGTCTCAAATAGGAGTCAAAATGTCAGTATAAGAGATTTGATTCTCTCATCATGAGCCATTGATATAACATATTCAATTCAGATCCTTAAGTTTATTACAAGAGATTTAATGATGATGGTTTCATTATCTTACTATATATGTCAATGATATATTAGTAACAAGCACTAACACAGATTATATTAAAAAGTTGAAGGCATAGTCGGCTAGGGAATTTGAAATAAAGGACTTGAGAATAACAAACAAGATTCTAGAGATGCAAATTTACTGAGACTAAAATAATATAAAGATTTAACTTTCTTAAAAGAATTATTTGAAGAAAATCTTGCAGTGTTTTAATATGCAAGATTGTAAGCTAATTTTTATACCTCTACATATTAATTTTAAGTTATCTTCACGTATGAGTCCTAGTAACAAAACAAATAAGATGAAAATGTCTCAAGTACCGTATGCATCAGCAGTGGGTAGCTTAATGTTTGCTATGATATAGATAAGACCAAACATTACACATACAGTAGGAGTAGTTACTTGATACATGGCAAATTCTACAAAAACAACAATAACCTCATTGCACAAGACTCCCCGCTTTGCGAGGGTCGGGGGAGGCACATCAATTGTATACAGCCTTTTCTTTGCATTTTACAAAGAGGTTGTTTCCGATACTTGGCAAATTATGATAAAGAATATTGGAGTACTGTAAAAAGGATCCTAAGATATATTAAAGGTATGTTCAAAAATCATACTAAAGACAACTTAGAAAATATGCTAACAGAGCCACTCAATACTGATAAATTCATATGGTGTCAGTCCTTTATCAACCCAGTAGAAATATAAATAGTATGAATAAAAGTAAAGGTGAATCTACATAGGAAAAATATTGGTGGTAAAGCCACCTTTACTCTTTATTTAAACTTTGATGATGGAAGTCATTTATGCCTTCCATCATTGAAGCTTGACATAAGTGTAACACAGCTAAAGAAAGTTGTAAAACAACTTTTAATTTATATCCATAATACAACCTTTTTGTATGACAGCGGAATAGTGTAGAAATACAATTCCATTGCCCTAATTGTTCTATATATAGAATAGTTTGCATATGTTTTATCCATCGTTTTATTAGCTTTGTCATGTTCTAGTTTATGTTCTATTTATGTATCCTTTTGCAAACAAAAACAAAGAGAGAGTGGAGTGTCCTAAAGAGATTGAAATATGTTTTTCCTAAATATATAATTTTCTTTGTAAAATTCATTGTGTATTAATTCCTTTCCTTATTTTCTAATTTCAATTTAATTATATTTTAAGTGCTTCTTATTCCAACTTCCTAACATAAACTTTAGATAGGTTAGGAGGACACAGTTAAGTTTATATTGATAATGAGTAAGTCTTTAAAAAATGTATTAAATAAACTTAAATTAACAAAATTTTTCCAAAGATTAATAATTACACAAGTGTCCAACCTCTAACGATATTTACAAAACAAGTTGAGAAAACTCTGTAATTCTTACAGAGAGGGTTAAGCAAGAAGTGCTAGTTCCATTAGAGCTTAACCCTATTTATAATAAGTTCAAAACATTTTAGTAATTTAATTGAAATTAAATTTTAATTTCAATTATATTTTAATTAGAATTACAAATAATTCTAATTAAATACCAATTATACCCATATAAGATCTAATATCTTATGTTGATCCTTATTTATTAAATATCTCATATTTAATCATTAAAGTTTCTCAAACTTTACAATCATGTCCAACTTGATTAAAATATGTTTTGCTCTCTTCAGTCCATTGTTTATGTGAGATTTATTAGGTTCTCAAATATGTTGACAATGACTATAATCATAATTCTAATTTATAATTAGAATTAGATAAATTAATACTTCTTTTAATTTATCTTTAATTCTTCAATTAAACGATTTATAATCCTAGATCAAGATTGACGTCTAGCAACACATCATGACCACCTAAATATTTAAGAATCTCAAAGTAGTTTTAACTAACCTTTCTGTGCATGATCTTTTTGTATAATTCAATCCTTTCATTATATAATGTTCTGATTAGACATAAAGTATGAAATTATTATCTACTCTATTTTAAGTCCAATCATATTAGTTTTCTTCCATTAGCCATTGATTCAATAAATGACATTTGTAAACTATTTACAAAAAGTCATTCTACCTTAACCAATGATTTCCTTAATCAATACTAATCAAGAACAACAGAATATTCACTTTAGTTACTTTAGGGTGATTAATCATGTCTTGATACCTCAACTATCTTCATATAGTTCATGCTACATTCAATGACTACCGACTGAACGACCTATGGTTAGAATAGGTCATAAGTAGCATCAAAACATAGCTATCCCTATATAAGATAACTTTGGAGACCTCAAGTCAAAGAATCACTTATACAATTGTCATAATGAGAATTTCTATAGACATGCAAGTAATGTTCCAAATGAATTTTTTATATCAGGTTTGTTCAGTGTACTTATTCTCTAACGAGCACCCATATGTTTGTTTAAGTATCTCCATACTTTAATTATAAGATCGACTACTTTCTTCTTAAGGAAAAACATAACGTGTACTAGTCTTTTTATGTTCTATTAATGTCTAATATACTATGAACAATTTAAAGATAGTATATGAATGCAATATGAATCTCATAATTATAATCTCATTATAATTTAATTAGCAATGTATAATTATCCCATAGACTTTATCATATATATCTAAACATGTACAAGATAAATAATGTCTTTAAATAATTTTCACTAAACTACAATCAAAATGATTGGCTTTTAAGGATTACAATGGGCCGAGGTAGTCCAAGGCCCAGCCTGGGACTAGATTGGGCTCGAAACGGTTGGTCCGAGCCAGAGTCTGACCTGGCTGAAGGAGACCCGATTTGATCTGATCAGAAATTATTATTATTTTTAAAAATTAACAAAATGATGTTGTTTTGCCTTTACTAGCTTCCCGGGCTAGAGCCCGAGGTTCGATTAACCCGAGCCTAACCTATTAGCTTTGGGCCTAGTCGAGTTGGATTGAGTTAGGCCCCGGGTTCAAATATTGGCTATAGGGTATAACCATCAATATTTACTTAAATGCTATTCTTTTTTCATTAAATTTCCAACTTCTTGGTTGGACTGTGCGACGAACTTACAACCCAAAGTTGAAGTTACAATAACCATGACCCTTTTGCCATTCCTATTGATTATATGATATAAACTAACAATATTTACCTAAATGCTATTCTTTTTTCATTAAATTTCCAACTTCTTAGCTGGACTGCGACAGGATTTCACAACCCATAGTTGAAGTTACAATAACTTTGTTTTCATTTCACATGATTCAATAATAAAAGAAAATTTTCTATAGTGTATGCATGTTTTAGTTAAATAAAACATGCAAGGAACCTTCAAGGGTTAGCTAAGAGAGTGTTTGTTTCTATTTTTAATTTAATTTTTTGTTTTTGTTTTCAAATTCAGTAAAAAATATTGTTTGTTTGAGTTTTTAGTTTCAATTTTTAATTTTGGTTTCTTCCTATTTTCAAAATTTATAAAAACCATAAAAAGAAGTTTTTGTTTTCTTTTTTTGTTTTTTATAATCTGATTTACTATCATTTAAATATATATTATTTAATTATTTAATTTTTAATAAAAATTATGAATAATTTAATTCAAAATTATATATTTAATAAATTAAAAATAATTATCAATAAAAATTATGAATAATTTAATTTAATTTAATTTTTATAATTATTTAATTTTTATAATTAAATTATATATAATTAATTTTAAAATATATAAATATTCAAATAAAATTTGATTTAATAATTAAAATTTATTTCAAATAACTATTAATTTATAAATAAAATTTTAATTCTTAAATTATTTATTTTATTAAAATAACATAAATTTATTAATAAATATTATATAAAAAATTAAATAAATTCTAACATGCGTCCTTAAAATTTTGCTATGAGCCGAAAAGGCGTTACCTTTGCTCGTAAACACCGCCAAATCGGCTTTGATTACGAGTCTATGACATCATTAAGCCTCTCAATCGGTCGTCAAAAAGTCGTCAGCAGACACAGAATTTTCAGAAAAAAAGCAGCGAAAAAAAGGGAGACAACCCCACATCTTTCCTTTAATGCTTTCGCCAAAGAGCATTATAGTTGTCCTGTTTTCCTCATTTCATATCCTTTTATTCATCAAAACACAAAAACAAAGAAAAGAGAGAGACCGTTTTCGCTTCCACTTGGGATCAGATTCTGCTTCCAATCCTGTTAGCCCAGAGGAAAAGCAAAAAGTAAAGACTTAAGCTTTGTTGAATTCCAAAATTAGACCTCTTCAAACTCAGATTGTCTTGAATGTCTAGGTCCAAAACTTGACCTATCCTTATTCAGCAAATCCCTTCAAAGAAGTTAGATACTTCCCCAATGCAATAGTGAAGAAAGCAATGTATAAATTTATGGGGACAAAGACGTGCTTTTGTATTACATATATAACTAGATCTGTTAAGCGTGTTTGCCATATTCTTTGGTAGAATTCTTTAACCTGTAAAAAATCCTTTTGAGGATGAATAACGGTGGCGGATCATCCCATAATCGGAGCCCCAGAGAGTTGGCGTGCCACGCCGGGGCCGGCGCCGCCGCAGGTTAGCTTATAAAAGTTCGGGAACTTTTAGGTTCAGTTGTTATAGAAATTGTAAAAGTATTGGTTTCGAACCCATTTAACGGGAGAGCTGTAAGTTAGATTACTTCAACTTCTTTCTCTGGGTTATCCAGTGTTTAGGTTATTTACTTTTGTATATTGACTGATTTGGGTGCATGCAGATGCAGTTGGTTTTTTCAGTTCTTTTTGAGAAACAGTATTGATCATGTGGTTGAACAGTGGTTTTAAGTTTATGATTTCTCTGGTGGGGCTGTTTGCAGGTGCTATTGCAGCAACTTTCGTTTGTCCATTGGATGTGATCAAGACGAGGTTACAAGTGCATGGCCTGCCAGAAGGGACTAATTCAGGTTGTTGTTGTTGTTATTCATTTTGTGCCTTTGATTGCTATACTTTTTGTATTGATGGACTTGATTGATATAGTTAGTTGCATTTCTTGGTACTGGTTTTATGGTCTGCTTTAATATTGATCTAACTCTTAAAGGCTGGGGAGGTTAAGAAGGATGGAGTATGGGCTGCTTGTTAAGAGGTTTGCTTTTGTAATGCTAAAATGCACGCTGTTTTCATGTTCTCACAGTGATTGCTGGTTTCATTTGTAGCTGCTATTTGAATTAAGAATCTTGGAGTCAGATCTCTAGCCACTGTGATTCCTTTCCTCCTCCCTTTATAAACCAGTTTTTTTGTCTTTCTGGATCTGCCGTTCAATTATCATTAGCTGTAATTTGGCTCTGCATGAAACAGAATTGAGCAACATAGATTTAATTCAAGAGATGAACTCCTGATAATGATATTGTTTTACTAGTGAATGGATAGTGCATTCTTACTGATGATATACTTCCCTTTAAAATTTTATTTCTTTTGTCAAAGTTTAGGTAGTGTCATCATCACAAGCCTTCAGAATATAGTAAGGGTTGAAGGTTTCAGGGGACTTTATCGTGGGCTCTCTCCTACAATATTGGCGCTACTTCCAAACTGGGCTGTAAGTTTACCTTTGTTGTTATTTTTCTCATGGAAAATGCTTGTAGCATATGTGGGGCTTACGGCTATATTAATAATCCCATGGGCATTTCTATAACTAGGACTTCAGATATTCCCTTCCTCCCTTCAAATTGGTTTGACCTAACATTACCTCTCTTTCTCTTCCTTTGCCAAATGTGAAATAATTTTTTGTGTTGAGGAAATCTCATACTAATTATGCTCCATACTGATCACTGTAGAAGGGAAAGGTATCTTTAGTATGTGTGCTGACGTGAAACACTATTTCAATAACGAGCTATAATCTTCTGTATCTTATGCAAAGGAACATCCTGTGCATGCTTTTATCTGGCCACCAATTGAATCTCTTTAGTTTTTATTTTGAGGTGATTTGGACTGTTAATTGATGAAGCTGACCTTTTATTACAAATTTGCGGAAGGGTTTGTAATGAAGGCTTTACATTACCTGCAGCATTGAAGAGGATATCGCTTGAAAAATGGAAACTGTTCTTAACTTTAGAATGCTAATTGCACATTATTTTCTCCTGATGTACTAGCAATCTTTTGGAAGGTCAACTGCTTATTGAGGGAATAGTTTATGTCTGGAATTGATCTGTAGAACATTCTTAGGATGTGTTCCATTTTTAAAGGAAAAACAAACGACTGTCTGACACTTTTTATATTTCTCCTAGTGACAAATGTGCTCATTTGATTTGTAGGTGTATTTCACAGTTTATGAGCAACTTAAAGGCCTTCTCCTTTCACATGGTTGGTTTTTGCAGAGTCTGTCACTTGAGAATAATGCTGATCTTCTCCATGTTCACTTAGATACTTGCTACATTAGCATTGTCTCTGAACTACGGTTGTTTCAGATTTTGCCAGATTTCTGTTTGTGAGAAGTTTTAATGGGTTTTCATTGTCATATGACAGGGGATGGGAGTGACCAACTCCCCATTGGGTTAAACATGGTGGCTGCTGCTGGTGCTGGAGCTGCAACAGCAGTTGCAACAAATCCATTGTGGGTTGTGAAAACCAGACTCCAAGTAAGTCTCTGTTATCATAGTATTTCTAATAAATGTGTTGCTCAGAAGACATTTTTGTTTCAGCTGAACAATTCTGGTTGTTCGGGTAGATGATGGGTAGCTTTAAAGCTTTCAGCTGATTGACTGTTATAATTCTGTTCCAAGAGATTGTAATGTGTGAACCATAAATCCTGGCCCTGTGGTTGCGGGGCATAAAAAAGAAAGAGTTACATCCTCAGATATATGTTTCTCTTTTCAGTTCCTTATGCTAATTGATTTAAATATCAGTTTCTTGAACAAGTTTACAAGTTTTTGAAAGAGATCTCACTGTAGGACGTTCTTGAATTTTTACCATTTTTCTGGTTTATTCGAGGATGAGTATTGTTTCCTTATAATCGAAATCAAGTAAGCTGGCTGAAGAACTTTTGAACAACTGCCCATCCATAGTCTACCAAATCATTTGAGCTACTGCTGGTTGCTTAGTGTAGGTTTATATTAGACTAACAGGCTCTCTATCAGCCAGTATGCTTGTCAAGATATGAAAATTAAGATTTAGATTTGAGATATTTTGCGGTGTGAATTAAAATTTTCAAATAAGTGATATTAAAAATGGAAGGCTGAAGGAAGATGATAAGAGACAAACAAAAGTTCCCATTGTTTGATTATATACTACCCCATAACAATAGGTGTTTATGGCTTTAATGTTTCAGCTTTGCTAACAGGATTTAGCAGCTACAGATTTTTGCAATATGTTATTTTTTACTTCATCCAATCAATTTAAACTGAAATGCTGATCTAGATACCTAACATCAACTTATGAATCCAAAAACAGTTGCAGTTCCAGTACCTAATTTCTATTAGAATTGTAGTGCAATTTCATAATGCTCTTTTGTGCTTTGCTGATGAATTGTCTTGGCTGGAATTAATTGTGTGGGATCATTAGAAAGAAGTTTTTTGGGTTCTAAGGCCTGAATAGAACAATTTTAAGTCTATGCTTGACCGGATACCCTATTTATTTGGTGAATCTTCACTATACCCACATAGGCACACATACGTTCTATCATAAACTTTATCTATTGCTGGAGAATTCTATCGTGCAAGAGTTCTGATTTGCTGCTCTACATGGACAACCATGACTACTTAGGTAAAATCATACTATAGGACTTGGCATGGCTTTGTTTATAGCAGCATGTGGTTTACTATATACATGTAACATCAATTATGATCAATAAAATGTTACTGAATCCCTGTAGAGAAGGGAAACTCAATGAAGACCTTTTAAATTTATCTTCTTGTATTCGGTACTTAGTATCTACACATTTTCCTAACATGTCTTCTTGATCGCCCTCTTTTCCTGTCTATTGTCAATTGTGGCATCTAAGCACATATGTGCCAAAGGTGAATGGTATAACTAGGAGAGGAGTTGGTGCCTGATGTCACTGGAAATAAAATCATGTTGGGAATTTTCTGATAAGCTATAGTGCTTCTGAAGATTTTTGGAATTCCTTTCTGATATATGCATTCACAGTTCTTAATATTTCTGATATCCATACTTTGAAATATGATTTATACAAGTCCAACAATTCTGCTTGCCCGTCAGCTACATCTGATGCAAGTCTTAATCATTTCGGTTCCATTACTGACGTTAATGAAGATTCCATCTCTTTTAAGACTCAAAGAATGAGACCAGGAGTGGTTCCCTACAAAAGCATTGCTTCAGCTTTGAAAAGGATTGCTCATGAAGAAGGCATACGAGGGTTATACAGGTAAGCATTGAACATGAGCTTTAACATAGACGTGCAGATTGCAATGGTAATGTTCATATGCATGGGTTCTTCAAAGCTCCATTGCTACAATTTTCTGTGAAAAAAATTTGTTCTTTTTTTTTCCGGAATTCATAACCACTCCTGGTTTGCTACAGTGGCATAGTGCCTTCCTTGGCTGGGATAAGCCATGTTGCAATTCAATTTCCGGCATATGAGAAGATAAAGTCTTACATTGCCAAGAAAGGTAATAGTATATATGATTTGGTTATTACTCCTTGACTCCAAGATTTGGATTTTGAACTGTATTGATCATATTGTTCTGAATCTCTTAGAAAATACAACCGTCGACAAGTTAAGTCCTGGAAATGTGGCTATCGCCTCTTCAGTATCAAAAGTATTTGCCTCTGTATTGGCTTACCCACATGAGGTATGTTGTTGGATGGCTGTTCTCTTCTGATAAATTACAGCAGAGTTCTCTGGCTCAAGTCATGTGGTGCAATTATAATCGGTTACTTGAAAACCAGGTTGTACGATCAAGGCTTCAAGAGCAAGGACAGAACAGAAACGGTTTCAAATACGAAGGAGTTGTTGATTGCATTACGAAGGTGTTCGTGAAAGAAGGTTTTCCAGGATTTTATCGCGGCTGTGCAACTAATTTGATGAGAACTACTCCCTCTGCCGTCATTACATTTACCAGTTACGAGATGATACATAGGTTTCTGGAGCATGTCCTGCCTCGGGACAAGAATCATTGAGAGCCAGCCTAAATCTGATTGGTCATATGGAACCTCAAAAAGAAGGAAGGGGAAGTGGGATGGAAAAACAACAGAAGTATTTTTGGTCAAGCACAAGACAAATCAAATAAAAGACCTTCCTCTATGCAGCCTATTGGAGCAAGATGTGGTTAACAGCAAGAAGCTGACTTCTTGTTTGAAACTTGCACTGTGGGATATGCTCAACAGGTGAAAATAGATATCAAGCTTAATAAAACAGAGGAAAGAAATTTTGTTTTCTTCCAAAGTAGCATTATTTCGTTTGCAATTGCGCTGCTCTCACTTGAGTTATCCGGGCATAATTAGCTTGATCGAGTCTAGTTGAGTTACCAAAAACATTTTGTAAGTTTTTAGATGCAAAATTTTGTATTGGGCCACAGTCAGGTGAAGTATGGCGGTGTGCCTTTGGTTCAACTGCCATCCCCTCCACGTATAATGGCTGTGTTTAGAGCCCCCCAAACGCCAAGAAAAGGCATAATGTTTTTGTTTTTGAAATTTGAATAATAATTGATTGAATTATAGCAAAGCTAGTCCAAACATTACAATGAGTTCACCAAAACTTAAAACAAATTATAAAGACTTAAGAAAATTAAAAGAATTTGTTATAAATTCCATTTAGTCTTCATTCCTAAGGATAAAGCATATTGGTCGGATTTAGCTATCATAGTAGCCCGGATCTAATTAATAGTATTTTCAACTAAGTTGTACTCGTTAACTTTCTCATTTTTGTAAATCCTCTTGTTTCTTTCCTTTTATATTGAATAAATAGTGGTGGTAAAGAGAGTTTTATATATTGGGGCATCTTGTAACCTCTTATTAGCAGTACAAATGATCCAATTTAGAGATAAGGTCTAATCATAACTGAGGTAGGCATTGGATATCAAACTTAAAATTCTACTTCAAACCGCTTTGGAGTATTTGCATTTGAACAATAGATGTCCGTGATCCTCTTAATAGATGTCCGTGATCCTCTTCAATCTCTTTACAAAGCGCACATATTGGGTCATAGGTACCAAATCATTTGTTTTTTTGTACGGATCCTGTTCTTTATTACCAACCATTTGAAAATATAGGCTTTTTGATCGAGGGAACATTTCTAAAGAAGATTGAATCAAGGAACATTCTCACCTCCTTCTTGTAAAGTCTTATAGCAACATTTGTTAGTAAAAATAATTGAGGTATCTGAGATCCAAGTTACTAGATCCTACCTATGGTTGCTAATAATTTGGGGTAGATAACCCGCTACTAAGTGGAATCCTCTAAAGTTACCTATCCATTGAGATTAATTCATTAAAGAAGATACTTTGGAGTTGCGTGGAAGCCTGTTTGTAAGACTGGATAGTTCAGTCCTTTGTAGTAGAGGACTGTGATCTGTCCAATTATTGAACCATACCCAAATATTTTCACCATTGCCTAACACATGCTTAGTCAAAGGAAAAACCTCTTGTCTCAATTTCAACATTTGCAACATATAGCGAATTTCTTATCGCTTCCTTCCAATCTTATCACTCTCTTCCTTTCCATAGTTGACCTACCTACTACTGCCAGAATAACGAAGTTTTTTCCCTCATTGCTAGTACACCAACTACTGTTTCTGAAGTTGCATCTCTTGCTCGCATGAGCTTGTTCTATTATCTACATCTTTTCTTCAGTGAGACCAATTCCCCTTGTAGCATCACTTTGTTTAACCTTAGAGCACTATACTTCAATGTGTTCTTCCTTAATGGACCACTTTCTGAGAATGCATTATAGTATCTTTGGGATCTCTCAGCCTTTTACGCCTGTGCTGTTACCTTACCTCCTCTACAGGTCTACCAATATATTTATGACAGTGACAATGCAAGTTCATTGTTATGAACTTTCCTTAAATGGTATCAACTACTGGAACAATGGAGAAAACAACTTGCCATATTCATTAAACAACATCGATTATAGGAAGCACCATTAAAGAAACAATTTACACAGTGTTTCTTTATTCTTTTTTTACACAACATGTACTTTTCAGATTTATTCTGAAAATAATGTCTATTATCATCATGCTTCACTTTATTGGCCAAGGTACAAGGAAAATGTTCTTAAATCTCTTAGGAGTTTTCTTAAAGAAATTAACCATTTTTATTAGCACACATCTGTCATATCTACTTCCTTTGGACCCTACCAGGAGAATTTATTCCTGGTGAACTTGAAGCTCCAGACATAGATATACCAGGTCCAAACAGCCCAGTGTATACTGAAACTAAATCTCGTAATTCAACACCACTCTGATACTGGAGGACCTTTATAACCTTCAAACTCCTTCTTCTAAGAGGCCCAAGATCCTAATGAGGACATTTTCATCCCTAACAAGGAAGAACTCAATCAATTCCTACAAAGAATTCACACTGACAATGCTAGCCCTAGCAAAAGAGAAAAGACCTACAGAGCTCATTCTGATATTATAACACCCCATACTCGATAATGAAATCGATATACTGAGTGTTACCATATCTTAAATACCTAATACTTTAAACTACAACATTTTCTATTTAAAACCTCATTAATCTAGCAATGACTATTCACTTTATAAATTTTAGACAGAGTTTCCTATATATTTACTTAAAACCTCCTGCAAGAAACTTTAATACACTTCTCATGCATATTACTCAACTATCCATCTCCAATTCTTTTGAGATCCTCTATATGACTCTTGTCTTGTAATAGATCCTCCACAACTTTCTTCTAGTTCTCTTTAAAACCTACATGCGGAAAGAAAATCCACACATTAAGCTATAGGCTTAGTGGTGTTCAAACAATTCCATTTCTTATTCAATTCAATTCAATCAACCATAACATGCATAATATATAATAGTTTTCACATATAAATATCTTCATTTATTTCTAAGCATAGACAGGCATTCAAAATCAGGTTATAAAATACAAGCATTATCTATTTTAATAATTCATATCTAATTATACAATGATTAATAAATTGTACATTCAAGTTCTTTAATCATTAATGATGCATTTATCTACTTTCTGTAATTGCCCCAAAGTAAAATCCATCAAAATTGTATCATCGAGCTGGATAAGCAGGATTTAAAAAAATACAAGATTGGGTTCTGGGAACCATACGATCCATTTTTTTAATACCTTCATATTGGAACTGAGCGCTCGGACCCATATAGTTCATAATACAAATCAAATGTCTTACACCAGAGTCAAGCTCTCAGAGCCATACAGTTTGGTAACATATATCATGACGCAGTATTGCTAATTCTCTAATTTGGCATGCCAATCTTATCACATTCCTCTAATTCCTATCTATTTTACTAGGGGCAAATCTAATTAAATTCTATTGAAATTTCATAATAAAAGCTCATAATAACCAATTCAAGCTATTTCCTATTTGGCCAAAGTAATTGTCATTCTTTAATGTTATATTTTTTCTTCCGTTATTGGTTTTAATTTATTTCATACAATATTTAAGACATATTCATCTCACCAATTAATAAAAAATAACATGTATATCAAGTTTCTCAATTCAAACATAATGTATGCCAATGGGGGAAGTACAAATTATAAGTCCAAAATCTCAATTGATCATATATACTACTTTATTTAACATCCAATTAAATTTTTTTAACAACAATTTCATAAACCTCCAATTTTACTCAAGAACCCTAAATTTCCTAATACACAATTTTTAGGAAAAAGTAGAGTTGCAAGAACACATACCAAATTGATGTCCAAATCTTCAAATTAAACTTCCATAAACTTCAATTTCATCATCAATTCCTTATTCCTTTTCTTTCTGTTTCTCTCTCTCCTTCAATTCATCTTCTTTATCTTCATAATAATGCATAACAATTTCAATTTCATGCATTTTATTTATCAAAGCATGTAACTACACCAAAATCATGCACTAAAAATAATCAAAACTCCATTAACTTACCTTACAAATTTTTGGGTACTATTCATCAAGAACATCCATATAACTTTTCTTCATCTTTTCCCTTTTTTTTTGATATGGTGAGTTTAGGGATCCTCGGTTGATGATTTAGTGTTTAATAGGTAATTTGGGGGTTAAAATAAAGAAAGTTGACTTGAAAATGAAAGAAATGAGAGAAAATGGAGAAGAAAGGAGGGGGGCGATTCTCGGCAATGTTTTGGAGAAGAAGAGAATTTGTACCTGACAAAAATGCCACATGGTCCCTTATTAAAAGTTTTCCAATTTTGTTTTTTAGATCCAAAATGAACTTTATCTGTTAATCCATTCTTTCTTTTCCTCAATAAAAATGTCCATAAGAAAAATATTAACTTCATCTAAAGACCTTAATTAATATCATTTATTTTCATTAATCTTTTCGAGCTTAACTTTCACCCTTTCTTGGTCAAACTTTAACTAATGGTCAAATCTTGGTCAAACCCTTAAAACGAACTCGTTTGGAGCTCTAATTTGATCCTTGGGCTATCCTTGAACAATATTATCCAATGCCAAATAAAATAAAATGCAGTTTGGGTCCTGGGTGTCACTATTCACCTTAAGATACACAATTCACGACCCTAAAAGTACTATTCATAAAATCGAGATTTTTTGAGCATTACAGATTTAGAAGAAGAAGTTTATGTAGGCCAACCGGGAGGTTTTGTGACTGCAAAAAAGGAAAATATGGTGTGTAATTTAAAAAAGTCAATATATGGTTTGAAACAAGCTTTCCAATAGTGGTATCTTAAGTTCAATGATACCCTTACCTCTTATGGTATTGTGAGAACATTGTTGATAGGTGTATCTAAATGAAGGTCAGTAGGAGCAAGTTCACTATTTTGGTACTATATGTTGACGATATTCTTTTGGTTGCTAATAATTTGGGCTTGTTATATGATGTAAAGAAATTTCTCTTTAATAACTTTGAAATGAAAGATATGGGTGAGGCATCCTATGTGATTAAAATAGAAATATTGCATAACAAAACATAAGGATTGTTAGGGTTGTGTCAGAAAGGATATATCAGTAAAGTATTAGAGAGATTTAGGATGGAAAAATGCTCAATTGGGATAGTTCCAACTCAAAAGGGGGATAAATTTAATGAAATGCAATGTCCCAAGAACGATTTGGAAAGAAAGGAAATGGAATCTATTACTTATACATTTGTAGTTGGGAGTTTGATATATGTTCAGACTTGTACTCGGTCATTTATTAGTTTTGTTGTTGAATGTTAGACTAATATCAAAGTGATCTCAGATTGGATCACTAGAAAGCTGCAAAGAAAGTTCTTAGTTATTTACAAAGCACCAAGGATTACGTGCTCACATATAGGGAATCATATCACTTTGAAGTGATCGATTATTTAGATTCAGACTATGCTAGTTGTGTAAACTCAAGGAAATCTACCTTTAGTTATCTATTCCAACTAGTAAGAGGGGCAATTTCTTGGAAGAATAGAAAATAGTCTGTCATTGCTACTTCCACTATAGGGGCCGAATTTGTGGCATGCTTTGAGGCCACTATTCAAGCATTATGGTTTCGGAACTTTGTCTTAGGGCTAGATATTATCGACAGTATAGCTAGACTGCTAAGAATTTATTGTGATAATTTTGCAGCTATCTTCTTCTCTAAAAATGACAAGTATTATAAGGGTGTTAAACACATAGATTTGAAATACTTACTAGTCAAAGAAGAAATGCAAAAACATAAAGTGTCAATTGAGTATATTGGAACTAATCTAATGGTAGCAAATCCATTAACTAAAGGATTACTACCTAAAACATTTGCTGGCCATGTTGAAAGGATGGGCATTATAGATAAGTCTTTGTTAGCATGAGATCATGTTATGTATGTACATATGTTTGGACATTTTCTATTATTGTTTTGACACTCATGAATTCAATTAATGTTATGTTTTTTGCTTATTTGTTAGTTGTTAGTTGTCACATTATGTTATGTACGCTTATTGTGATGATAAATAATGTTTTTGAGAAAACATTAAAGTTGAGAATTATAGTGTTTCTTAAGTACAGTTATTTTGAGTTAAGATGATTGTGTGATATATGGAAGGAATCATGTCGTTAGATGACTTGTGACCATCATGATTTTATTATTTCGATCCATTCAAGTTTGATGGCTTGATAGATTCAATATCTAATATACACTTGTGTTATTGGATCGTCAAGTCGTAATATAGGCCAAGTGGGAGATTATTATATTAATTTAATAATCATAAATTTAGCCCATGTTGCTTTATTTGATTATAATAAGAAGTGGACCTATGAGATTTACAGATATCAAAGAGACATACGTTCTTGGATCATTAAAAAGAATGAAGAAAGAGAAAAAGGCGAGAGTGGATAAAGCTTTAGCGTAAAGAGAGTATTTGCGAATAAGAACAGATTATACGAATATAAATCAAGGTTTTTTTTTTCTTTTGTTTATAGCATGAATCTTAAGGTTTGAAGATGTTGAATCAATAGTGTCATAGATGATCTTGAGTGCATTATATGCTTTTGAAATATTACTTAAGAATGCTAAAGATTATATATAATGTATTGTATGATTGGATTTTATTGTTGTACGATATTTTAGGCCCTGTGCGCCGTTATGTTGTCTAGTGAACATCATTTGAATTAATCGATGTCAGAATGGGACATACCATTTAGTTGTGCAAGTGCATTATTCGAGACCAGATCTAAGTATTTACGGATTTGCTTGTCGGAACGAATTAACGGTGGAACGTGTACCATTTTATTAAATAATGTATTATGATCCGAAACCAAATTTGGACATGTACAGGTCTATTGGTCGAAGAGAATCTATCGGTGCCTATCCTAGACATATAAAGGGCATTATTTAGTTAGGAGACATCATTATGTATACAGTTGTGATGATTACTTTAACATATGATGCAGTACAAATATTTTTTTCCTTAACACCTGACTTGGAAATATTGCAGTACCAATCATATAAGCACAGTAATGTACTTCTTTATATATAGAAAGATAGATGTTGATAGTTTTGTCGTATTTATTTGATTTGTCCTATTTGACATTGCATTACCCTACGTTATATAATTTTAGGTCAGCGGCTGAAAGACGAGGAACTCGGGGATTTAGCTTCATACGCTATTTTAGATGGATCCTAAAGTTACAGAAAGATGATCTCTTTATTCTTATAGATTTTAGAAATTATTTTTAATAAATATTTTAAATTTTTCTTATGAATGATTGACTTATTTTCTTTTAGAAAAAGATTATTGATAGAAATTTTAATATTTAATATCATTGTGTTTTTTTTTTGAGAAATTAAAGATTTCATTAATAAATAAAAGTTAACATATAGTCATTTTTGCGTGGGACACAAGATCATTAACAAAAACGACAGCGCACAACTAAGACTATTAAGAACAAGACGACAACGTTCAGTGACGAAAATAACAAGGGTATGATACTTACGGCCTGTTTGGTTGGATGTTAATTAATAAAACGGAACGGAATGGAAGAGAACGATTTATAATGTAATGGAATGTAATATAGTAAAAAGTTGTTTGGGAGGGATGGAAGGATTCATAATATAACATAGTGAAACATTGTTTGAAAGATGAATGGAATGGAATGTAATGTATAATAAATGACTATTATACCCCTGATATTAAAATGATTGTTACAAAATGTTTAACGCTATGATTTTAAAATAGAAATTATGTCCAATTAAAAAGTCACGTACAACCGTGACAAATAATTTTTTATATATTTTCTATTTTAAAATAATAAAAATTTTAATAAAAGTTTTATTATTT
>JANZXP010000194.1:10722869-10738166 GCA_027576715.1 Erythroxylum flavicans | reverse complement strand
CGTGAGAGCGCGAGGCCCGAGAGGCCGAGGCTCAAAGCGGACAATATCTGCAAGCGGGTGGTCTGGGCTGTTACATACATAATAGATATATAACTTAAAAAGTTAGGTGTTTGAGGTTGAATATAAGGCTCTTTAAAATTTTCTAAATTAAATCAATGAGCATGACATGTTACCTCATCAACGGATGACCACAAACCTTGCTAGATGGGAGAGTGGTAAAGGAAGTGTGGAAAGGGAATAAGGTAGATTTTTTAGATTTGAAGATTTTTAGCTTAGCTTCATATTTATTTATTTTTAGTGATGAGATGTCGAAACCAAATCCAAAGTTGAAAAAGTATATATTCATTATTTATCTAAAAGGTGTAAAAAGCTATAATTCTAGTTTAAGAGGTAGAAGAATAATGACAAGAGAAAAGCATCATCACAATATAGTTGTGGATAGAACGAAGCATACCATTTGGTTACCAAGTAGGTATAACTAGGAAGACTCCATTTCTCATACACTTACCATTGGTACTAGGGATCCAACTATGTTTTATGAAACTATGAATAGTCAAGAAAAAGATAGATAGATGGGTGCTATGTTAAAAGATGTGAGGTTTTGAAAGATCAATTAGATAATTGCTTCTAGTTAGATCTTTTTGGAAAAAGGTTAACACTTTGAAAAATGTAACTAATATGTTATCAAAGTTTTTTTGGATAAATGTTATCAAAGTTAGTTATCAAACAAAAAGTTTAAGTAATGATTAGTCTTAATCAATGTCTCTAGATGTCATACATGGTTAGAACCTACTTCGAATATATTTAAAAAGGTAGAGATTTTTGTAAAAATTTGCTTCATTTTTAACAGAATATAAATGTGTGTTAGGACATGTTCTTCTTTGAAATATTGAGATAAAGCCACAAGTGAGAAAATAATTGGTATATGAGTGTGTTAAAATGGTGGAAGAGTTTTTAAAGAAGTATACAACTTGAACTATGGGTCTATTTATGTCTATGTTCCTCCTAAAAAGAGTTACAGAGAAGAAGTGAACTACACAACCTACAATATGGATGTATCTGTGACTATATTCCATTTATAAAGAATATTGTAAAACATTGTTAGGATATGATCATGCTCAAGCTTGTGTTTAAAATATAATAACTTAGATAAAAAAATGTTTTAAGTTAAAATTTAAGCTTTAGAAGAATTCTAGGTTTTATTGAAATCATGTTTAAAATCAATTAGGTTTAGTGATGGGTGATTTGTTTAGGATTGTACCAGTTAAAGTTTGGATGCAAATATACTTCTATATACTTAATTTAATTTAATCATCATTATCATTATAGAATAGTGAAAAATAGTTACTCTTAGTCTTAAGGATGTAGACATATAAAAATTCACTTAATCTCTTTAAATCCTCTTATATTCTTGTTTATTTGTTTTGTACTATTCTATTCTTGTTACATATCCTTTCTCACTAGATATGATATTCCATTGCACTAGTTGTTTTATTGTAGTGTACTTTATAATCTAAAGGCCTTGAAACCATTTCTCTTCCTTTTATATTTATATTACCATTGACTTATGTTATCCAATTTGCGTCCAAATTTAGCTCCATTTAACTATTGGTTTTTGATATTTTGACTTTGCCTCTTGCTTTTTGGTGAGTTTTTTTCCTTTACTTAAGTTTTCTCTATCAAAATAGTTTATCATAACCTAAGAAAAGTGTATCTATCATTTGGTAGTAATATAGTGGTGAATTAAGTGTCGATCACATGGGCATGTGGTAAATAATTAAAACAATATTCTACTATTACACAACTAAATAAAATGATTGGAGTTTATGATTGAAAATTAAATCTAAAACTATACCTAAGCTTATTAGAGATAAACCAAAGCTTGAAATCAAGAAAAGAATTCATATATAAATAAACTTCTAGATAAGACTTCCCCTAGCATTATATTTGTATTCATGATTTAATTCATCAAGAAGGTTCTATAATATAGACTAGTGAAGTTCTTAAATTGATGAATTGCTCTCGGTTAAATTAAAACCACACATTCCTAAGTTGAATAATCGATGTCCTACCCGAATTAAATTTTTAAAAACATATTAAGATTTGTGAAATTCTATGAAAAATTTGATCCTAACATTAGAGGATTTATGTAAGTTTATTTCTAATAGCCCATGCAACTCCTAATATTTAAGCTATGGTCACTTATATTCAAGTTCTCTTGAATTGTCAATGTGAAAATTACAATATGATCTTTCGCTAACTTTAGTTAGATCGGCATTAAAAATAATTAAAGATATTTTATATAATTAAAACATTACTTAGTAGATATAATTGAATTATTTATAACAAAGACAATAACCAAGGTTCCCTTATTTATACATAAGAAAAGTTTAGCTAGTCATCATCTTTGCACCAATAAACATAAACAAAATAATGAAAGAAATAAAAATAGATAGAGTTCAGGATGTAATCTTAATATTCCAATTATCATTGATTCATTAGGATGATTTTCAATATTCTCATTCCTTAAAAATGGTTGCTCGTCATCTCTCTAAGGTGTTTTATTCCACTAACATCTAACCATAATTATGAAATAAAAAAGAATGCCAAAGTCTTCTCCCTTTAGGATTTTTACGTGTATTTATAAGAAATTCTAACAACAAAAACATGTTAAGATACGATTGTGTTTTTCACTACTTCTCATTTGGGAATTACATAGAATAGGCATGCCTATATCTTTAGCCATATTTTACATTGCATTTGTTCTGCCTATAGAAATAGGCACTAGCATGCCTGTGTCTTCACTCCTATTATACACTATTTCTAGATTTTGATTCTAGGAAAATATATGGGTGCAAACACATCCATATTCATAATTGTGTTTTTCTTTGTTTCGTCAGTTCCATATGACACAAATTCCATCCATATATGTAATTTGCGTTATTTTTAATATTAAGTTTTTTATAAGAACACAGCTTGGCACATGACCATGCAAGGCCTTGTATTTTGTCAAAATTTTGATTTTTTTCTTGATTTCCTTATAAAATTCCTTTAGATCTTAAATTTTACCAAAAATAATGTTTCTAGGTAAGACAATTTATCACAAACATGACGTAAGACATGATTGAATCTAGGCTATGTTTTAAACTATTTAGTTTTAGAATAAAACACAAACATAGACACACCTATGTTTTAGGCTATGTAGTTCACTGCTTCTCCATAACTCTTTCTAGTGATGAAAATGGACACAAACACATTTATGTTTTAGGTCATGCACTTCTTTAGAAACTCCTACACCATTTTAAGATGCTCATACTTTAATTATATTTTTGCACATGTCTTTACCTCAAGATTTTAGAGAAGATAATTCCTTGACATATCACCACATGTTAGAATGTGTTCATCTAACATACTCCAATAAATGCTCGTGTTCTTTTAGAGAATTTCAAGATTGTAGACCTACATTTATGAGTCATACAACAATCTTCGTGTTAGCGAATATACTCCAAATAGTTTGGGTTATATTCATATATAACATCTAGAGACATTGATTAAGTCCGAGCAAAATTTAGAATTCTTTATAGTAACTGGCTTTGTCAATGTGTCCGTTGCATTTTCTAAAGTGCGAACTTTTTCCAATAAGATTTGATTAGATACAATTAACTCCTTGATCTTATAAAACCTTATATATTTCACCATAGAACCTATTAATCTATCCTTATTTTGATTATCTATAGTTTCTTACAAGGTAACTGGATCACCATTACTAATAGTAAGTGTATACAAGATTGATTCTTCCAATCATTTCTACTTGATGTCTAATAGTATATCTCGTCCTATACCTGGCTATACCATAACTTGTCTAAAAAGTTCCTCTGCTATTTTAACACTTATGTGTTCCAAAATTTTGCCGGTGTGTTTACCTTAGCATTCTAAAGTTAAACACAGTCTAGAATACAGTCATGTTCATCCAACACACTCTAAGAAATGCTTGTGTTCTTTTAGAGATACTCATAAATTACACACATATGTATATGAGTCATACCATAATATAAGTGTTTTATATTTTACATCTATAACCAATAATCATTAAAGAACATAATTATCTAAATTGAAGTGTGACTCTTGTATAGAAAGGACTTTTAGTTTTAATGTTGACTACAAGATCAAATTAATGACTAATCATGCAAAAGTCGAACTATGTTAGTAGACCACCTAGAAATTTCAAGAATAAGAGACTTGAGCAGTCTATAAATTAGAGACATAAATATTATAGATTTTTTGACTTTGTTTTAAAGAATTTATGATGATATTACTTAATTTTTAAAATGTAATTAGGATATTACGTTATGGAACAAGTTTTTTTGGACAAGTCATTATTGTTACCAATGTTATTACAACACTTTCACTGTTGTGGACATATTCATTTTATGAATTCTACTATCGTATGTATATTCTACTAGTTTAATGTTTAGAACTCCATTTTGTTTTTCCTAATTACATCATATTTAATCTAGGAGTATTTTCACAAATAAAAGGCTAACATTTATAACTGAATCATGGTGTTTAATTGATAACTAGAACAAGTTAAGATTCAACAATAATAATGTACACTATCCTATTATTAGCCTCTCCAACATGTTTGAAAAAATAAAGGCCAAATTTTTTGCAACTCATTTCCATAAAAGAAACTTGTAAAGCATCTTTAGAAGTACAAAAAATACTACAATTTACATCATGCATATTAATTTGTAATAAACTGCCAATTTTTGCAACTTTTCTCCTTCACCAACAAGTTTCAACATCCTTTTCAACTCGAACAACTTTCTTTACACATTGGTCATTTGTTCTTCTATTTTAAAATATTCTTGGAAAACCCTACTTGGTTTTTCATCCACCATACTAACTTCATAATGCAATGCACTTATCTCTTATTCTTAACTTTTAACGAATTAGTTACATGCTTCATCTTCTCCATTATATCCTCATTCTATCAAAGAAAGAAGTGATAACCTTTTTCTATAGCAATAAATATAAAGTTTAAATTTAAATTCAAACACATCAATAAATTACCTCTTACAAATTATTTCATATTACGAGCATTCATAAAATCTTCTAATAGGATTTTTTAGTAGTTTGCAAGGTTATTAACGGACTCTTTATTCCACATCAATGAAATATTTATCCACTACTATTTTAACTCCTTTTTATTGATAGCGATGAATCCATATGTGACATCGCATTATATAACATCTACAATTAATAATTTACATTAAACATTCTTTGTTTAAATTCCTAAATTATTCAGAGTAATAACATTAATAAGTTAAACACTATTATTAACACCATCCTTAATGACATAGCCAATTGCCAAATCACAAAACCCACAATTTTATATGACATTAAAGATATCATTTGGTAATCAAAGGAAAGTAAAAAACCAACACTACACTAATCAAAATCTAGAGAAACCTAATTTTGTAGACAAGTACATGGTAAAGCACCCACTAACAACAAAACATTAGTTGGAATTGTTATCTCTGTCAAATTTTGATCGATGGGTTCAGGAGTGAAGATGGTTATCTTAGTTAGAAAACAATATTTTTCCCTGAAATCAACTGAAAATTACTACAATTTAGGGAAAATCGTTTTTTGACCATTTAATACCTATGTAAATGAGAGAAATTGGCTTTGTGTTTCACTCCTTTCCATCTAATCCTAAACAGTAATTACAAAAAGCTCCAAATTAAGCCACTACGAGGATTAGCTTAGCCACTGCCAGTTGTTGACGTAGAACAAGCACTATACCAATTATCAGTCACGGACTTTGGTGATGGTGGCATGGCCTCTTTCAGAAGAGCATCCTCATGGGTATTTGGTGGTGAAGATGTTAGTACTACGTCGTTCAACACATTGCTTTTGTTTTGCATTTCCTGTCTGCTGTCTTTGGACTCACCAACTTCAATTCTCTTTAGTTCTTCCAAAACCTTTTCCATTGAAGGTCTCGTATCTTTCTTCTGTTGAAGACATTGGAAAGCCAACTCTGCAACTGCAGTTGCCATTCTTTTAACATTTTCATCTGATTCACACCCAAGGCACGGGTCAATCAGCTCATGATGTGCCCTTTCCTGAATTTTGCTCACAGCTAAGTTGGACAGATTAATCTCATCACTGTCCCTAGTTATATCAACAGCAGGCATCGAGGATATGAGCTCGATCAGGACAACTCCAAAGCTATAAACATCACTCTTCTCAGTAAGCTGGTAAAACTTGTGATACTCTGGATCGACATAACCTGGACTTCCTTGTGGGACAGTTGAGACGTGGGTTACATCATTGGGGAACACTCTGGAGATACCGAAATCTGCTACCTTTACACAGAAATTGTCATCAAGGAGAATGTTGTTAGTTTTAACGTCACGGTGTATGATGCCAGAGGCATGAAGGTAGACCAGTGCACAAGCAGTTTCAAGTGCAATGCTCATTCGAATAGGCCATGTCAATGGAGAGGACTTTGCTTGTTCACCGTGAAGATGATCAGCAACGGTTCCATTAGAAATATACTCATAGACAAGGAGGAGCTGGCGACTGTGACGTGAAGTGCAGCCATAAAGGGAGACAAGATTTTTATGCCGCAAACGTGTTAGAATTTGGACCTCATTCATGAATTGCTCTACCCTTCTGTAGTTGTGCTCATATAAGCGCTTAACTGCAACTTCCCTTCCATCTGGTAGCTTGCCTATTTCAAATAGATGAAATAAGCTCAATAAGCATAGCAGTTGATAATATCAGATAGATCAAACCAATATTAAAATCTACCATAATATACAGCTCCAAAACCGCCATCTCCTAGTTCATTTTCGCAGCAAAAATATTTGGTGGCCTCTCTAAGTTCATTGTAGGAGAAGATAGGGATACCAAGGTACTCCCCTTCTGAGTCTGCCTTTGAGGAGGCACCAGAAAAGGAGTTTTTGGACAAGAATTTAGAAGAGCCCTGTCTTCTTTTGCATTGATGCCAGACAGCATAGAGTAATGTCAATATGAGTGAGCCTCCTATGCCTATACCTGAAACAGTAAAGGTGGTAGCTTTCTTTTTAACACAAAAAGGTGGTTAAAATCATTTATCAACGCAGTTTTTAAGATTCCATGGCAAAACAAACAAAATCATAGGATGTTGCATTGAAGAATTACCTAATCCCAGCTTCAATTTCAGCTTGTCATTTTCTGCAACATAATTACACCTTGGTGTTAAAATCTCAACAGTAAAATATCAACAAACTGCAATCATGATAAAAGTGATGCACAAGGAATTTAAAACTTAAAACTATTTCCTAGCATCCTTTCATTGCAACAGAATCTATCTCTCAGGGGCCATTCAAGAAATTGATCCAACTCAGGAACCAATTCTATGCAGTCAAGGATACATCATAGATACGGTCGAAACAAGACACCTGCATGCATATAAACCATTTCTCCATCTACTACAATTTTCGTACCTTATGTTGCATTAACATAGTATAATTTCCTTTGCTGCCAATCTCAGATTTCTCATCTCTGTAATGACACCTCTTACAGACAGGACATACGCGCACTTAAAGTGAAAAGTTGGCTGATAGCAACCAAAATGGGTTAGTGTGCATTTGGCTCTGAAATCCAGGGAAGCTGAATAAATGCGCGTTGAGATGGAAGACTTTGGTAACAATAGCTGGTTAAAGTTTGTGCAGATTTTGTAAGCAAACTCTTATGGCGGAACCCCAGTAAGATGGTGTCACATTTGAAAATAGCTAGGTTTGGAATGATCAGAAATGAAACTAAAAGAGAGCTAGAGAATGTCACAACATTAAAGCTTGCACATTCATGGAAATTCGTTTGCTTCCATAACACTTCTCATGAATGAACATAGACTCAGCCTTCAGTAGAGAAGGCAGATATGAAGTCAAGTGAGTTTAGTACTACAGCATTCTCAGAATCGAACAGACATTTCACTTTGTGATGCTGGGGATTTGGAAAATTATGTTATGGTTTTGTGGGGAAGAAGAAACTGATTCCGGAGGAAAAGTAAAGAGCATGGGAGTCTACAAAAAAATTGAAATGTGGCAAGGTCATAAAAAGCAACTGGTAAGGATCAAAATTTGCCATCAGGATAAGATCTAGAGTTCCAATGACAACATAACTGGGCTAGTATTCGTGGCTGAGACCAACTAGTCTGAGGAGAAAATATTCGCAAGGGAACAGAATGTGATATGCCCAAAAGTCAATTCAAGGCCTGGATTGGTCCATAAATTCAATCGTTCTTGTTGGCTATCTACGCTTCCGTTTTCCTAATTCTAGTCCCCCCTTTATAGTATACCAAAGAACAGATTTCAAGCCTAAAAAGCAGTTGATTCTGACAATGAAAGCAAACTGTAGGAGACCATTTTCTATCATTTCTTATCACAACTATCACTCCAATACTTACATTCCTCCTAGCAAAGCAGGTAATTCTGGTACAGATAGCTCCCAGAATGTGTCAGATGGTGTGGACAATGCACAAGAAAGACTTAAGCAATGTATAGCTGGCCACTATTTGTCATTCCTTTCCCCGTGGTAATTATCCTCCATCTTGCAACTTATATGTTCTAATTAAAACGTGAATCCAGAGAAATCAGCTATAGGTAGCCTTCTTGTTCTAGGCATTGGCTTTGAGATTTTATAAACGTCATTCAAACTTGGACCTCAGTGTTCATACTGATAACATTTAGATTGCATTGTGCACATATTAGTGCCGATTAGAGTCTAGGAAAAAAAGTATGCAAATCATATAAACAATAAATTACACACCAAATTCAAATACTCTTCACTTGCTCAGGTTGTTAGCAATCTAGATAAAACTGACATGGACTAAGTTTACTAGAATGTGTTAGATAAACAAAACTTATTCACACCAAATCGGCAAGTTGGAAAGAATTTACTTACAGCGTGCATACAACCGACCATAATTGAGCTACAGAGTTGCAAAGAGATTGACAAACAACTCAAGAATATCTATGCTGTTTATCTGCTGCTAATAATTAAGATAGATTTTTGGAAGGGAAGATGAGCAAGCAGGGGGAAACTAGAATAAAGGAAACTATTTGCTAATAGCATTATTTAAGACTCGCTCCATGTAAGAGAATAGTTGTAACCTCACCGTCATTGCAGTATCTTGAAACGGATCCGTCAGGACAGTAACACACAATGTTAACTTCTTCAAACCCACAACGGCCACCACTTCTCTGGCATTTAGCACATTTGCCACCAAAACCAAGCCAATTAAGTGAAAAACCGTCTTTCAGCAATTTTACATAGTCAATGTCTAAAATTGTTTGATTGATCTCCCATTGATTCAAATGTATAGGTGCGGCAACTAGGAAGTCGCAGGCTGTTCTAGTCCAATCCAAGTTCTCATGTCTAGGGACTAATGAAACAATGGTCTTATTTATGGGATTAGAATTGCAGTTAACCACAGAACTTGTGTAGTTGGCAGAAAACAAGCTACTGCAGTTATAGAAAAAGAAGATATCAGCATGATAGGGGCTGAAACCAAGGGAGGATCGATCAAAGGAGTAGTTTTGAAGAGGGGTGGGGCAAGTGGTGTTAAGAATTTGCAGGTTGACCAACCGAAATGACTGGTTTTCATAACTTATGTTCTGAACAACATAGTCAGCAGCAGAGGTCCTATAAATTGGCCTACCCTCCTCACAGTGAATTTTAAAACCTGGATAACCACAGAACTTAGTGCCGTTGCCATGAATATAGAAAGGGTAACTTATATTTGGACCACTACCACAGTTCTTTGGCTTGCAGGCTTCATATCTTGATTCTTCTGCTGATACTACTGACTCCACCAAGAAGTTGCTGCCCACAAGAGGAATCCCAACAAGCAATAACAGTTTGAGACCATAGCTTTGCTGTATATCCATGTATAAGGAAAGATGAACCAAAAGAGACTCAAGAAGCATAGGAGATGTGCTGAGGCATCGCATGAAACTCAAGTATAAGTTGTCAACCTGGGACTAGATCTAAGTTTTATAGTACCCTGATCCTCTCCTCTCTTTTTACTTATTATGTTAGATGTTTCCTGTGACCTGATTTGAATCACTTTCTGTTTCAATCAAGCTATTGGCAGGATGACAATGAAGACGCAAGGAAAGTCCACTCGTTTCCATTTTCTTTCAAGAGACTTTCTTATATTTAAAATGCATTCACAACAAAGTGTTATAAAATTAGTCTTCGTGTAAGACATTGTTTATGAATTATGATGGCATAATATATAACTGTGGAATATAGATTTCAGAATACAGATGCAAGTATATTCTCCTATGGGCGATATAATAAAAAATTAAAAGCAAATTGGTCTATGAGATGGTACAGTTAATGTGGAAAAGTCATAAAAACATGTCTGATGTTTTGTCATTCCTACAAAGTAGAAACTTTTGGTCAAAGTATTGAATACTAACTGGTACGGGCCAAGTTGGTCTTTCTTCAATAGTATTTAATACATAAAATAAAAGAGAACTTGGTGAATTAAAAAACCAAGTTGTTATCGAGCCGTGTATAAACAATTTAATCATCTTGCCAACTTTAAGAGAGTGGTGATGACTGTTGTATTCATGAAACAGTCAGTGAGACATCACTTGAAACTTTCTGACAAAATTGCTGCATCTTCAGCCTATGCTTGGTTTTTACTCGGCATCAAACAGTCATGAAGCTTATTTGACCTTAGTCCCTAAAGACCAACAAAAAAGTACGTCTGGGACGAACAAGTTAATTGGACTAGTGGGCTACTAAAAAGGGTGTGAGATATGGATTTGAGATCAACAGCTTGAGACGTTTCTAGACGAGGATGAGGCCGAAAGTTAGAACATGCGGTCTAATTTCCCACTTGAGGACAAAAATAGGTACATAGACTAGTAACTCATATCATAAAGCATGTGACATGAACTCCTATTTTTTGTATCCCTCTGTTTAAGAATAAAGTGACAAGATTCAGGGGACAGAAAGATGACCAAGAATTATCAGTCTGTGACTGAACACGTAACTTATTTTGGCCCGAGAATTCATTCCCTACTTCGTAGACAACCCCTCAAAAGTGTAACACCAATTTTTTTTTTTTTTTGAAAATGAATTTGGATTTTCTATAAATAAAACTATTACATCGTTATCATTACAGTGAGTTCTAAATAGTCCACTATTAGTTCAACTATTGCGTGCTTGCTAGACTATAATTTATAATTGACTATACAACAACCAAAAAGACATAAAGAGCTTCAACTCAACAGTAGTACAAGATTTGAAAGCATCTTAAGCGGCTACAAGCTATACCTAAAAAAGAAGAGGACATGTACTTTCCATTTTTCTAAAAGAAGATCTTTAAGTTTGTTGTTTTTTATATTTTTTCAGGGATAGATACCACCTAAGACTAAGAGAGATTTTTAATCTATAGGATAGGATAGGAGGGGAGGTGGACGCTTAAAACAAAAATTGTCATCAATCTTTTCTATTTATCAACATTATTATTGTCTTAAGAAGTTCAAAGGATTATTCTGCGCTGGCAATTTTGACCTATACTTTGCCTGTCTCTGTTTAGATGCTAATTACTGCAACATTTCCTTTTAAATCACAAATCATGATCCATCTCTTCCAAACACCAATGAAACTCTCTGTCTTTAACACTAATTACTACATAAGCTCAACAAAATCATTTGGTGAAAAACTCAATTTTTTAGAAAAAAAGTTCTATCCTAAATGTCAATTAAAAATACATGCAATATGAATATCATACCAAGACTAATCAAATGTCATTAATATAATAAATTTTAAACTTAACTTAAATTAATTAAAATCGACTTAAATTAATAATACAAGAATTATAATAAATTATTAATTTAGATTGAGTTTATTTAATTTGAGTCAAATTTAAAAATTGAATTGGACTTTCATATAAATAATAATATTTAATTAATTCACATGCGATATTTATGTTGATATATTTAGTCATTATATTTTAACCTAAACTTAAGAGAATAAATGTTTTTAAAAATAAAAACTACAAAAACTTTTTAAAATTCGAAAGATTAATAAAATTTTCTAAAATTCATAATCTTTAGAAATAATTTAGACTTATTTGATATTTGAAACTATTTAATAATCTAAACCTAATATAAAGGACTCATATATCTCAATAATTACTAAATTATATGAATTTTCAATAATCAAAATGTAGGTTTAATAAACTTATTATCAACTAATAAGAAGATAACGGCATCACATTAATTTGTAAATCAATAATCATATTAAATATGATTTTGCCATAAAATTACTTTACTAACTGTCATACTATAGGAATCTCAAACCCAAAATAGTAATATCATAAAGCTTTCGTTAATCTTTAATACATCACTGGTATTAAACTTACCGCGAAGAAGTCCCTCTGTTTGTACTCCGATCAAGTAATCAACCAAAGTCTAATAAGTAATAACTTTCAAATGTAAAGTTATGAAATTCTCAACTTTGGATTAAAAAAAAAAGCCATATAAGTGAGTTTTTTTTTAATTTATGTCCACGCATGAGGTGACGTAATCATGTCGTAAAGAGAAACAAACAAACGCAGATGTTTGAGACAACCAGCGGTAGTGAGTTTTTTTTAATTGATGTCCACGCATAAGGTGACGTAATCATGTTGTAAAGAGAACAAACGAACGTGGATGTTCGAGACGACTAGAGCTACTCTCCCGAGCAATCTACACGACGAAGAATTCAAGGCTTCAACTATGTTGGTAGTTACTAGTCCTATCATTAATTAAACTCTTACCTAATTAAGTAAATTATGTTCTAGGCAGCGGAAGCTTTCGGCCGCCACAACCGACATCACAAGTACAAACTCTGCGTTTGGGTTCCACCACAAAAACAAAAGCCATGGTCCCGATGAAAACCGAATTCTTAAAAGAACCGGTCTAATTAGGCGACCCTATCCTAAACGGACACGGTGAAGAGTTTTTGTGATCTTATGTGAACACATGCAGCCCAACATGACACACAACTTGCAAGAGCACATGTACAAGACAAGTGGCTACTGTCACTGCCATCAATCATTACTAGACCCTCGCTCTAGAGAAAACAAAGATAAATTAAACAACCATAAAACTTTGCATGTACAGAAGAAGATGACTTACCGGTCTTGCAACTCCGGGAATGAGGACGATCGGGGCAATAACACTTGAATTGGAACATATTGCTATCGAAACCGCACCTGCCACCACTCTCCTCGCATTCGCTACAATTGCTTGCTGTCCAAGTCAACATAAACCCTCTCTCCAGTGCGCGTTTCAGCAGCATTTCACCACCTTCTGGCCGGTCCTCTTCCAAAGTCACGGGAGCTTTCACCACATTTGGACATTGCTTTAATGCATTACTCAATAAGGGATTGTTTTCCAACATTGCAATTGCGGAACCGTTTCTAGTATTATCACCATAACAACCGATCTTGTATCTCATAAGTTCAGTATCATTGAATACCATCGTTCTGTTGCAAACCGAAAGCAAAAGGAACTTATTTTGGTTAGGAGACAACGTGAAACAGTCTTCAGGCAGAGACATGTTTTGGATTGGACGAAAACAAGAGTTGCTGCCGGCAAAAACAGCTTCGTTTGAGACACGAACAGATTGGTTACGGTAGAAGATTCGGTGAATTACATATGGATTGTCTTGGATTGGGAGGATTGGCTTGCCATTTCTACTACAAAAAACCTCGAATCTAGGGTACCCACGAAAGGGTTCTTGCTGGTTTCTGATATAAAACGGAAAACTGATGGTTTGGCCGTCACCGCAGCTTTTAGGATTGCAGGCCAAGTACTGTGAATCTACACATGAGATTTTTTTAGCAAGTGAAAGGGTAGTAACAATTAAGAGAGTTAATAATGGCGAAATGCGTGGTGAGCAGAAGATCATCAAAAGATTGGGCATCTGTGAGAGAAGAGGAAGCACAAGAGACGAGGAGGACGATGGCAATATGATAAGAGAAAGAAAGAGTTGATTTTATGAGGATGAATTTAACTTGACATATCATGGAAGGTCTTCGTCTGAATATGCTGACAGCGTTGTGTGGCACCTACGTTATCACCGCTATAGTAGCTGGTCCCGTTAGTGCAGCGGCATATATCAGATGAGATGAAAATGAAATTGAAATTATCAGCATTGAAGTTTTTTCAGAGGCTGGAATTCGGATCCCTCGGGAATTTCGGGCCATGAGCAAAGTCGGAGATGTTTTGAAAGCTGTAAAATCCTCTTCCAACTCCAGAAAAGTAAATCTCGTCTTCTGATACTTCAGTATAGGTATGCTCCTTAAAGGGTTCGCAATCTATGGGAAGTTTGATGTCGGGCACGGAGGTGTTTTCACAATATAAATGTAGACATTTCTCCATAAGTCTTCTGTTTTCCTCTGGGCCTTGTGGAGACCCCCGCTGGAAGAGAACAAAGAGAAGTATCAAGATGAGAACAGCCATCCCCATACTTTCCAATTCAAGATACAAAGAATAAAGAAGAACATGAGCTGCCGGGATGATTTTATTTGTGAAGCCAGATTTTAGTCTGCTCAAACAATTTCATACGTTTCTCTTAAAACAGTGTTACAATAAGAAATTCATTTAAAATCTCTCATTATTCTCAGATTTGGTGACCTAAGGACCAAGCAAATGTAAGTTTGGTTTATTTCTTTCAGCATTGTTCCAATGCTGAAGAATTCTAGTATTGCACCATGGATTTGATATTTGATCCATTTTCATGATTGCTTTAAGAAATAAGCATTTAGCACATTAGGACCTATGGCTTTATTGGAGTTGATTTTTTTAAGACCTTCATCCACATCCCTTGCTACAAAGTCCTTCACCGTGTTTTGTGCTTGCTCAAAATTGATAATAGGTTCTAAAAAGAATCTTAAGGCCTGAGTTAAAGATTCATATACTATTCTAGATCCCAAAGAGGCTTTGAAGAAATATCACCTTAATGTTTTCCTACCACCTTATTCTTACTCCCTCTTTATTAGTAATGCAACATATCTTGTTTTTATTTCTCCTTTTCATTACTGCTTGGAAGAAGAAGCTTGTTCAAAATGTCCCTTTTTTGCATCCATAGAATTCTAGATTTCTGTTTTGTAATTAATTAATGTGTATGTAGGGCTTGGATGTAATTCTCTTGATCTATTCTTTCCTTAGTCCTGTAACTTTGATTTCTTGGATCTCTGTATAAGTTCATTTGAGTTTTATTAAGTAATCTTTTTAT
>JANZXP010000194.1:10685596-10703380 GCA_027576715.1 Erythroxylum flavicans | reverse complement strand
CAACTTTATATCATCAATCAAATTTATGTTTAAAAAATTAAATTTATACTATTACATTAATAGTTGTTTAAATTATGTATCAATTATAAATGATGAAATAAAATTTATTGATGGTATTGACAGTACATTATAAAAACAATTTTCTGATTATTTTACGAACGAAAATCTGAGATCCATTGGTAAAAATAGTGACAGAATGATGTATATTGTAAGTAAAAATATCGACAGAAAATAATGATTTGCTAACATAACATTATTGTCCGTCGGTAAATTTACCAACGGTATACATTTTTTCGTCTATAAATTTACCAACGGAACATTATTTTCCGTTGGTATTTATTAGCTATGGCCGTTTCTACGACGCCTATATCCATTGGTAAAATCTGTCGCTAATGTTACATACCGATGAAAATTGAATGTTTTCCGTCGGTAATTTCTGTCACAAAACCATGTTTTTCTTGTAGTGTAGGAAACCCTAATTTTGCTCTATAAAAGGGCATTTAAGAGGTCAAAAAGGGAATAAAGAGTTTTGAGACTCAAAAGGAGACAAATTCCTTTCCCTTTGAAGAGCTATGAGGAGCTAAATTTTATCTTTCTCATTCAAAAAAGGTGTCGAGGTCGAGAAACATATTTGGGCATTAATTAATCTAGTGATGTGTTTTGTCTCTCTTTTGGAATTGATTATATTATTTTATAATTAATGTTTTGAGATTTATGTATGAATGATTTAGATATTACAAATAGATTATTCATATATGAACTCATTTCTAGAATCTACATTGAATATGTAATTGTTGTAACTCTATATCACTTATGGTAAACTAATGGTTGTGCATCATTAAGGATAATATAGCGTAGGTTAAATGACCTGAGCTTATAGGGATAATCTTATGTCATTGTTGTTAAGATTAACCTATTTTTCTATTTAATAATATGGTTGTCACCTTGAATCTGGCAAGCTTATTCTAAGTTGTGTAAAAGCAAGAACTAATTAAAGAGCTTGTTTTAATTGGATACAACCTAAAGGAATATTGGGATTAATGACAAGTATATATTATAGTGTGCTTTCTAGAGGTATGAGCGTGTTTTTAAGTTTTTTATTAGTTGATAATCATGTGTTTAGGACTTAGAATTATGTTCTTATTAGTGTTTTAACTGTTTGATTATTTTATAGCAAGGATTTGATCTTAATTTTATGATTAAAGGGATGTTTTATATGTTTGTTAGTGAGTGGAAACAAGAAAATTGAAGAAAAGAAGAAGAACTTGAAGAATGGAAGAAGCCATGATCGTGACTCCAATCACGACAGTGACAGATAACATGGAAAAAGTCAGAGTCACGATCTTGACATAGTGTTTTCCAACACACAAAATTTTTGTATTCTTAATGTTATAGGGCAATTTTGGAACCAAATTAAGTGAAAAACCCTAGAAGCCTAAAAAAGTATTTATGGATAAGAAAAACATCAAAAAGGAGGCTATACATTAAAATTAAAGAGGTTATTCCAAATTTTCAAAATTTCTAGATCAGGACACCAAACTGTTTTTCTTTCTTTTCTCTTTAAATATTTCATTATATTGGATTTTAATTTGGATTATTAGGATGTTGAACATGATTATGGGTTTCTAAGTCCATATTAAGGATTGTTCTTGATCTATTTTATTAAACTTTATTCTTGTTAAATATATATATATATACTTGTTATGCTTATACTTGGTAATAAATCGGGAGATTAAATCAAAGTTATATGTTTGAGGTATGCAACAAGAGTTGGTAACTTAATAGATATGCAAATATTAGATTAATAAACAATTAAAGAGAGATATTAATTGTGAATAAATTATCCTTAGGATTGCTTCAAATTCTAATTGAATAGTTATGAGTAGTTTTGTTAATCGTGAGGTTGCAATTTTATTATTATCAATTTCAATTGGGATTACTTGATTGGATCTTAAGAGAGGGTAATCAAAACCTTAGGATAACTAGGATTAAGCATAATTGAATCAACAAGTTAAGCGAAAGACAAAACAAGGATAAAATAATTAAATTTCCATCATTGATTTACTTTATTCTTATTACTAGTTTCAATTATCCAATTGTTTAGTTTTGATAGTTGTTTTAATTTCATTTAGTTTATTTTAATTTAATTCATTCAATCTTTATTACTTTAGACAAAGTGCATTCAAGTTGTTAGGTGACTTATTAACTATTGTGTGAATGATACCTTTTATACTATGAGATATGATCTATATGCTTGCAAAATGAAAGTTTTTATATAAAACTATCATCAATTAATAAAACTTATTGATAATATATGATTAATGGTTTCAAAGAAAGTTATGAGAACAAAATGAAGATTGATTTACATTCGAGTGAAGGTTAAGGTAGAACAGAATGGATTTGAAACCTGTTAATTAATTTTATCAATTTTATACAGTTTGATTCAATTGGTCTTCAATAGTTTGGTTTTACTTTATTTGTTAATTGATTCAACCAAACCCTCCCCCTAATCCTAAACACTGGTTTATCCATTATAAATTCTAAACACAAACTCTCTATGAATACGATCCTTTCTCACCACTACTAAAAAATTAGTTGTGTAGAGTTAGGTTTTATTTTTTGGTGTGTTCGATGCACATCAAGAATTTTGGCACTATTGTCAAGGAGTGAAGTGATTTAGTTTTATTTTTGATCTTAATTGGTGTTTTGTATATATATTTGTTTATCATTGGTTTTTATTTGTATATATATATGTTAGTGTTTATGTATAATAGTGACGAGGCACTATTACAAATAAAGACCTTGTACAATTTGATTCTGAGATTGGAAAGACACTATGAAGGTTATGTAGGGAAAATAAAGCAACTTTAGGCATAGAGAAAATAATTGCTTTGGAAGAAACTATGGCTAATCTAAAAACTCTAAAAGTGTTGGCTGCCCATACTTGATTTAAAAGCGTTTATATATCCCTTTTCCAAATTTTGTTAAACATAGTACTTTTGAGCTTAATTTTGATTTAATCCCTATTTTGTCTAATTTTCATGTTTTTGAAGGTAAAGATGCTCATAAGCACCTTAAGAAGTTAAATATGGTATGCCTTAGTATGAAACCTCTAGGGTAAATAGTAGATTATATTAACAACATTTTCATTTTCACTGAAGGATGCAACAAAAGATTGGCTTTTTTATTTGCCTATAGGGAGTGTGAGCATATGGATCGAAATGAAGAGGCTATTTTTGGAGAAGTACTTTTTGACAATAAACATAGCCAACATAAGGAAAGAGATTTGTGGGATAAAGCAACAAAATGGAAAATCCTTTACAAATATTAAAAACTTTTCAAAAAGTTGTGTGCTAGCTACCCTCATCACAATATCACAAGACAACTCCTTATCCAATACTTTTATAAAGGATTATTGCCTATAGATAAGAGCTTGGTAAATACAGTAAGTGATGGAGCACTATGTAAAAAGACTCTTATGGAGGCTAGATCTTTAATATAGTGTATGGCAGTAAACGCTTAATAATTTAGCATCTACAATTATGTTCGTAAGGTAAATGAGGTAATCAAAAATTCATCTATAGAATATCATTTAGATGAACTAACATTTTTTGTTAGATAAATTGTTGTAGGTCAGGCACAGGTGAAAGCTTATGGTATATGTGCAAATGTGAACCATACAACAAATGGGTGTCCAACTTTGCAATACAGAAGGATGGAGTATGTTAATACTGTAGGAGGAAATTTTGCCTAATAGTATAACCCATATTCCTAGAGTTATAACCCAAGTTGAAGAGATTACCTAAACTTGAGTTATAAAGGGAAATTTTAACCTAGACCACAAGCCTCCTCCTTTAGCATAGGTATATCATTAGAAGATATAGTTAAGTCTCTTACAACTAACACTTTGCAATTCCAATAGGATGTGTAACATTTTTAGAAGGATATCAAATCTAAAATTTAAGAGATAAAGTCTATAATCTAGAATTTAGAGAACCAGATGAGTCAAATGATAGCTGCTATAAACCATTTAGTACCCAAAAAAGGAGGAAAACTACCATTACAACTTGAGTCAAATCTAAAGAAAGTTAGTGCAATCACCTTGAGGAGTAGTAGGAAGCTTAAGGAGCCAAATAGGACCACTTAAAGGATAGTTAATGAAGAAGAAATTAGGAAGGATCTTGAAGAAAAAAAAAGATACCTCATTTAGCTTAAAATTATGCCAAATCCCTAATTTTTATTAATACCAGCCCTCTACCTTTCCCTAGTGATAGGTGCAAATTATAATATGTTTATGGTTATATAGATGTTTTAGTATTAAAGCAATAATTGGATCTTGATTTTATGTTTTAAGAAGTGCTCGATATGTTTGTGAGTGTTGAAAATTAGGAAATTGAAGAATAAAGAAGATGGAGGCTAAATGAAGCAATTCACGGTTGGGACTCCTATGGCATGATTGTGATAAAGAGAAAATTCCCAAGAGCACGATCATGACTCTTATGTCACGATCATAACAAAGAATTTCCAGGCATAATTTTTTTCATCTGTTTTAGGGTTTATGGTCTTTTTGGAACTGAATAAAGTGGAAAAACCCTAGTTACATCCCTAAGACCCTAATAAATTATTTAAGAACATGAAGCTAATAAAAAAATCAGCAACCAAAACTAAAAAGTGGATCAAATGTGGGAGATCAAAACAAACATCTAGGAATTCCAACTTTGTAGATCAAGTCTCCAATAGAGTTATTCTTTTCCTTTAGTTATTTCATTAATATTGATGTGTAATCTAAATTCCAAGATGTTAAACATGTTCGTGAGATTTTAAATTTCAAATTAGGATTTATTCTTGAATTATTTTATGACTTTGATTACTATTGATTTTAATACATATTTTATTGTTTGTGATAATTTTGCATGCTTATACTTGACAATAAATTGAGAGAGTGAGCCAAACGTAATCATATTAGATTGTGCAATAAGAGTTGGTAGTTTAATATTCCTACAATTATCAAATTAATAATCATTCGAAGAGAGATCTTCTGTGAAAAATTAATTATCCAATAAATTAATAATATTCCTACAGTTATTTATTTTTTGTTTTATTAGTTGTTTTGATTTCAATTATTTTATTTCAAATAAATTTCATGATACCTTAAAAAAGTTAGGTTCAAATTGGTTGATCTATAATCTTCATGGGAATGATAACCTTATATATTACAAGATAGAATTGTATACTTATGGTTTATTGAAGGTTTTATTAAATATAAAACTTGCTCAACATGTTTTTTGCATTGTTACCAAGAATGTTTAGCATTAGGATGATTTGAATTCCTTTGATTTAAGGAATTTCTACCCTTTCTTATGTGGTTGAGGTATCCAATCCTAAGAAATTTATAAAAAAAAGAGAGGAAAGTTTAGGTACAAAGTAGAAGGCACATCAATCTAGACCTCACAATGCAAGAATAAGGAATCTGAAGAGTTAAATGCTGAGAAGAGATAGAAAGAACGATAATAGAGAAAATACATTTCAGAGAGCAAAGGACCCTTATGGACTTTATAAGGACAAGCTTCAATGCCAATTATTAAGGAATTACATGACCACCAGTGCAAGCAATACATAAATTGTTAGAAGAGATGGCAAACGATAGTTATTTTTGGATATCGAAACGAAGTAGATAGTAATGGACCTTCCCAGATCTAGAAGGATTGATTGTTATGGATTCAGTGATAACATTATAGGATAAATCGATAACTTTACTAAGCAATTGACCAACCTAACAACCACGTTTTTCTCTCCATTCAAAGTAATTTAGCACAAATGTGAGCTATGTGGATAGAGAGCCATATCATAGCTGATTGCTTCCTAGTGAAAAAAAATGTGGAGCAATTCAACTTTAATGAAGAAAATTTTGGTTAAGGAAGTAATCATCCTCATTCAAATACATACAATCCAAGATGGTATAACCACTTGAATTTCTCTTAGTCGAACAATACGAGTAATCAATTTAGAAATCAAGGTCCACCTTGATTTCAACAAGATAAGTTTAGTGCCATTGATTCAAAATTTGACAAGATTATGGACAAGATCATAAGCATGGATGAGGCCTAAAAGAGGCTGGAAGGGAAATTCGAGCAAGTAGCGGAAGATCATGCCTCTTCTATTAAAACCTAAAGGTTCAAGTGGACCAGCCTACTAATGAATTCTTTACTAGAAGTATAGAAAGTCTTCTGACCAACAAGGATGTAAATCCAAATGAGCAATTTAAGGCTATCGCACTTAGGAGTGAGAAGATATAGAAGAACTATTGAAAAAACAAGTTGAAACCCACCTTGTATAGGACCAGGAGAAATAGAAAATTGATGAAGATAAGAATTAGAATCCTCCCTATGTTCCTCCTCTACCTTACGTACCAGATATACCATTACCTACCGAAAATACCATTCCCAAAAAGACTTCAAAAGAAAAAATTGGATACAAATTTTGTAAAGTTTGTGGAAAAACTATAGAAATTCAAAATTACCTTACCCTTTATGGAAGCTTTGAATAGTATACCCACATATATGAAGTTTCTCGAGGAAATAATATCAAGAAAGCGAACTTAGGATGACAATCAAATGGTCTTCATGACAAAAAGTTATAGCTCCTTAATTACCAACCACATACCCTCACAGTTAACACATCCGAGGAGTTTTACTAGTTCCAGGTTTGAGTCCTAGGCAACTCCTATATATGATAGTGGTAGGTTGTATAATATTTTAGTAGGTGGTTTAGTATGTGATGGTTGTTAAATTAAATAATTAGTGCATTTTTAGGTTAGGATTGCATTATTTAGTTAAAAATTTGTGTTTTGAGTTTTTTATGGGTTAGAGCAAGACATTTAGCTTAAATTTTGTGTATTTGAGGTGTCTTGATGTGTTTGTTAGTGTTTCAGATCAATATCAAAGAAAGGAGAGGATTTGGAGGAAACCTAAATGAAGGCCCAAGCCCATGATCGTGGCAGAAGAATCTTGGGCCACGATCGTGGCATTATAGGTCACGATCATGGCCTATGCGACAGATAGCGCAGACAACCTCCCCAATGTGACTTATTGAGGGATATTTTGGGAATTTTTTGACCCGAGAAAACCCTAAAATGTAAAATACTATATAAAGAAAGAGAAAGAACCCTAAAGGGGGCTCCAGCCTCTGCCACTTTGAGAAAGATCCAAGGAGATAGGAAGAAGAAGAGAGAAGGAGACGAAAGGGTTGTAGTGCTGTCGTCTTCCTGATCTATTCCTACCCTTCCAAATGACTTTTCATTTCATATTTATTACTCTTTCTTTTGAATGTATAAGATGGATTTGATAATGATGGATTTAGGATTAATGATGATGTTCTAAACTTCTTTAAGGATTTGTTTTTTAATCAATGTTACTGTGATTTTTTTTATGTTAATGCATTAGGTGTGGTGATTATTTTTTGTATTTGCATGCTTTGGTAGCAAATCAAGAGAGTCAACTGATAACAAAATGATTAGATTGGGTAATGGGAGTTAAACAATCTAGATCACAAAAATAATCAAAATAGGAATTTAGATGAAGAAAAATCTCGTGTGAGGACCCAGTTTTCTATTAGAGGGCTTAAGATCTTAATAGAATTTTGGGTTTTTGTTGATTGAGAGATTACAAATTCCATAATTCAATTAGGTTTTAATGATTATAAATCGAGAGAGAATAATCAACCTTTTGAAAGTCTAGGACCGATACCGTATTAATATAAAAGTAATCATATTAGCATTTGATAATAGGATAAATGCCCCTTCTCATATTCGGCTAATCTTCCTTATGTGATTTACATTGTTAATTTGATGGTGCTCATTTTGACTCTTTATGTGTTAATTTTACATTTTAATTCCAATCAATCATCTTCATGTTTTTCTTTTTCTACTCATTTTTTATTTTCTTTTAAATAATTCTTTAGTCCTTAGATAAATTGAAATTAGATTAGTTTAATAACTTATTGAGGGATCGACACCTCACATACTACACCCATGACCTGTTCTCTTGTAGTATTTTAAGGGTTTTAAATATATTAAAACTTCCCTCAATAAGTTTTTGGCGCCGTCGCTAAGGAGTTAGTAGGATTAGTTTAGTTCTTGTAGTGAAAGGAATTCTCATCACCCTTGTGTCCATGCATTTGCATGAACATAAAAGTCACTCAAAGCTCAAGTCAGATCATTGAAACCTTAGAGTTCGACATCACTCACTTGGAAATAGCCATTTGAAGAGCCAAACTCCAAGAAAAAGAGACTAAAGAACCAATGGCTAAGGAATTTCATCAAGAGTTTTAGCAAGGAGGAACCCTAAGGAACCAACCTTGGACTCTCGAGAATTTTATGATATTGAGATTCAATGCAACCAATCAAAGTGTTGCTAGACCTCTTGTTCAAGCACCTTCATTCGAAATAAAATTGTCCTTACTAAACATGTTGCAAACAAATGTCCAATTCTATAGACTGACCAATGAGGATCCTAATGCACATATAGTGAACTTCCTCGAAATATGTGATACCTTTTGATATCATAGGATGCCAAAATGAGGCTTTTCCCCTTTATGTTAAGGGATAAAACCAAAGCTTGGTATCACTCTCTTATCCCCTTAAATGTCATAACATGGGAGCAACTTTTATATGCATTCCTAAACAAGTATTTTCCCCTCACTAAAACTACAAAAATGATAAAAGGAATCACAACTTTAAACAGGGTAATAGGGAATCACTTCATGAGGTATAGGAGAGATATAAGGATTTACAAAGGAGGTGTTCATACTATAACCTACCAAAAGAATTTCTTTTGCAAACCTTCTACAATAGAGTCAATCCACCCATGAGAGGTACCATAGATGCAACATAAGGCAGATCACTTATGCGGAGGATTGTTGATGAAGAGGAGGAGTTGTTTGAAGAAATGTGATAGTTGTCAATTGCATGATGTTTAAGGGTTTAATTTATTATGTATTTAGTGTGAATTTGAGTGTTGAGTATGCATTTAGGGTTTGATTATGTTAGTTTGAGTGTTTTAGTGTTTTTTTATGGGTTAGATTAAGTCTTTGAACTTAAATATTATAGTTTTTAGGTGTCGTGATGCATTTGTTAGTGTTTCTGGATAAATGGTAAAGAACGGAGAAGATTCGAAGAGTTTTGGGCCAAAGCCATAGGCCATGATCGTGCACAGCAGGGCCACAATTGTGACAGACAAAGAAGAGTAAAAGCAGCCAGGCCATGATCGTGCATATAAGGGCACGATCGTGATAGAGAGCATATATCTAGGCCACCATCATGCACATGAGACCATGATCATGACAGAAAGGTATAGGAGTTGGCCACGATCGTGGCCTACATCGGGCTGACAGAAAAACTCAAGTTTCGCAAGATTTTTTGACCGTTTCAACCCTGGCTTTGACCTAAAGCCTCAAAAGTATAAATAAAACATTATAAGTCAGAGTAAGCAGCTATGGAGAGTCTGAAAGAGAGAGCACTCATGCATCTCAATTTTGAAAAAACCTAGAGAGAAATTGAGCAAATGAGGAAGGAGACAAAGGAAGAGAGACACAGAAAAGAGTTTAACGTGACGTACTTTACGAAACAAGTGGTTTCCCACTATCGTGGTCTCCCTAACTCCGTTCCTAACTTATTTTCCATTTATTTCAGTTTTATTTATGTATAGAATAGAAATAGGTATTGAGAATATATTGTGTTGAATGTTGAGTTGTGTTTATATTCACCTTTGATTTTTAAGATTAATGAAAATTTGATTGATTTGGGTATTTATTGATTTATTTATGATTTAATTAATGTTCTTAATAACTTGGCAATAGATTGAGAGGGTGAGCTAAGTGAAAATAATCAATTTGGGCTAACAAGAGTTAATTGAATTGATAAATAAAGGATTAAATCAAACCTGTAGAATCGGCTAATGAGAGATCAAGCATAGGTTCTTGGTAGATTAGTAGACAATTTTAGAACTAATTTAGGTTTTGGGCCAATTGCGAATAAAGAGATCGCAATTTCCATAATTAAATTAAAGATTATCAATTAGGGTTAAGAATTATAACTCGAGAGGGAGTAATTCACCCTAGGATCGTTTAGACCCATTAAATCGATAATTTCACAATTAATTAGGTTTTCATTAATTTTGGATTAAATATTCCGTTTCTCTGACTTGGTAATTTCTAGGTAAGGTTTAGATTGGTTTGTGTGATTTGTTTCTTAATTAGATTTCTTCAACTCAATTCTTCAATTAATTATTGATTAATTTATTTTCTACGTTAGTTTACTTAATTTAAATTATTGCAATTTTAGTACGACCTTAGATTTCAGGACTAGATTAGGCTTCCTCATGGGATCGATATCTTAAATACTATGCGAATAACTCATACACTTGTGAAATTTACCAAGGTTATAAATAGTAAAACTTAGTACGTGTAACCTTGCGAACAAAATGGCCAGTAACAGTCGTCTATGAACGAATGATAGGAGTGGACAACCCACAACCCTCCATGAGTAGAAAGGAGCTTTAACTATTGACCTAATTACAGAAAAGCAAGTTAAAATCGACAACTTGACTCGATAGTTGAACAATACGAAAGCTTCTTCTTCAGCCCTTATTAAGGCCATTCAACAAAGATGGGAGCTATGCGGCCAGGATAATCATGATACCATCGACTGCTTCTTGATGCAAGGTAATGAAATGGAGCAACTTAAGTATATAGTAGTATAATTTAGTCGTGGTAGAGGGAACAACCCCTATTCAAACATGTATAATCCTGGATGGAAGAATCATCCAAACTTTTCATGGTCAAACAATGTTAGAGGTCAATTCAGACCTTAAGGGCCACCCAGTTTTCAATAGGAGAAACCTAATTCCATAGACACCAAATTAAACAAATCTTAGATAAGATTGGAAGCATGGATGGTGCATATAAGAGATTGGAAGAAAATTTTCAACAAGTGATAAAGAATTATGCATCCTCTATTTGCAACTTGGAAGTCCAAATGGGTCAGTTGACAGATGCACTATCTGCACGAAATATAGGGATCCTTCTAAGTAACACAGAAACAAACCCAAAGGACCTAGGCCTCTGAGGAGAAGCTCAACCAAGCTGAAGAAGATAGGGAGAAGGAAAAGAAAAAAGCTGATAAAAATCTCTTGCTGAATGAACATAACCTGATGGAAATCAAGAAGTATTGACTTACAATTCTATACCCATTTTAGCATAACAGAAGTTAAAAGAAACAGAGTTGAAGGAAGTCCTTAAAGAAATATAGCAGCTAAAAACATGACTCACTCTTATGGAATCCACACAAGAGAGATTAATCAATAAAAAGGAGCTGGAAAAGCTGGCGAGTGAAGTAAAAAGCACAGAGAACTCTAATGAAATGACAACATTACCATGGAAATAAAATTATCTAGGGGATTTTTACATTTATTGCACCATAGGTAATTTCAAAGTAGATAAGGCTTCACAGACTTAGGACCTGGCATAAGTATGATGCCTTACACTTTTGCCAAAAGATGAAGCTAGGAGAAATAGCACCGACCATAATGAGTGCACAAATAGTTGATTGATCAATTCACTCAAGGACGTTCTTGTTAAGGTGGAAAAAATTACCTTTCCCAAGAACTTAGTCGTTCTGGATATAAAGGAAGACTTGGAGGTACCAATTATCCTTTGACGACCATTTTTAGCCACCGCCTAATCTATTATAGATGTTGATGACGATAAGTTAACTTTAAGGATAGGGAATAGAAGGTGTCCTTTAACGTGTCCAATGATAAAAGAAACTCTCTCACAATTCTGTAGGCATCATTAAGAGAACCAAGTATCGTGGAGAGGTTAAACATAGTGTGATCATAAGGATCCACCTAGAAAGCCACAATCTCAAAGGAATAAGCAAAAAAAGAAGACAAAGAAAAAGGTAATGAAAATCACAGTTTGGTAGTTCATTTGCAATTTATGAAATCTATGACAATGCCACCATTAGACGGCTCGTTCAAATCACCATGAGCAAAAAAGGTATGCTAAGCTACCAACAGTAAAAGAAGCATTGCATGGGATGTAACCTATGGTTTTTATCATCTTGTTATCTCATCCTTTATAATAAATAGGTTTTACGTCCTATTTTTCTTTGTGTGTGTTTTGAGTCCAGTTAAATATCTTGGGAGAATTGAGGATTAGTTGGCATGAGATGGGGTAGAAGGTAAGCACAATGAGGTGATAATGTAATTATAAGTTATGGAAGGAATTCAGGATGAAATGAGGAAAAGAAGCAAAATCAAATAGTATGTAGGAATTTTTGCAAGGCCACCATCGTGGCTTGCAACGGGGCAGAACTAGTATGTGAGATTTTTAGCCTTTTCCTTCCAATTTTACCCCTTTTTACCCTTCCTACACTCTATATTTCCACTCACCCTCATTTTTCTTACGCATTCCAGTTTCTCACTCCGTCTCTAAACCTAATAACTCAACTCCTCTCACTTCTCTCTACTCATCTTCAAGTCTTCAACTCTCTCTAAACTTTTCACAACTCTCAATCCAATGGGATCATGCAACAAAAAGACGATTAAGTGAACCAAATTAAAAGGAAAAGTTTAAGTCTCGAGTCACAGATTACAGTGCACCTTTCTCAATCTTCTCAGAGGAGGAAGATAACCACTATCACATCCTTAGTTTAAGAACATTATTGTGCCTCAATACTTAGATTTTGATACATTAGAAACAACTGGATTAAGAGAACATGTTGAAGCTTTAGGCAGAAAAATCCAGTGGGAAAATTTTATGTCATTCAATTATCCTGTTTATGAGGAACTAACCCTAGAATTCTTCACCTCCCTTCAATATGAGCCAACCAGCCCTAAGGACCTATGATTTTGATTATAGGGTCAACCATATAGGCTAGATTTTGACATTTTATATGAAATCGGTGGATTCCCTAACTCTACTCTAGTAGTTCAACACGACAATTTTCGTGTCACCCATTATTAGATGGAACTAATTGGGCTGGAGAGTTTTGAAAATAAAAATGCCTATAATAATATTATTATAAGCCTCGAACACTTGTTATTGCACAAATTCATGTGTCAAACTATATTTGACAAAAGTGAAACAAGTCAGTGTTCAATAAAGGAAAATTTTATTTTGTGGTGCATAGATCATTGCATCAAAATCTGCACCATTACCTATATTTTTAATGCAATTATTGCTTCTTTAAGAAAGGGAAGCAACAATTTGGGCATGGGGTACTTGGTGATGGCCATAACAAAATATTATGGTATTAATTGTAATGGACTAACTGTCCATTATCCTGAGTTTCCTAACACTCATCACTTGACAAGAGTTGAAATCTTAAAGTCCTATATTATGGAACTTCAAGATATCAATGCTAAATCTCATGTCAAAACTAGGGTGGGATAGGTAAGCTTGAGCTCGATGCCACCGCAACAGGAGGAGGACTTAACCAGTGATGAGTCGGAAGAGGAAGAGCAAATGGGATGGGATAAGGTAATGGAAGTTGTCTCAAACACTAACAAAGCCATTTCGAAAAATGGTAAGGTGTTGAAGGAGATGGCTAGAGAGCAAAGATGCCAAAGTTGGGAGATACGATGTATTCACAGATATTTCGAGGCTTAAGGTGTTTAGCTACTACCTCAGACATCGTCACCACCTTAATCACCATGATGGTTCTATACTCTAACCCTTTTCTTTTATTTTATTGTTATTTTCAATTTTCTCTTGTTTCTTTTGTTTTGTTATTTTTATTTCCACCTTATGTATTGTTTGTTTGTTCTTCTCACATTGAGGACACTGTGTTGTCAAAGTGTGGGGAGGGTTGTGTGCATTATATGTTTTTAAGTGAATGTGAATTTTGCATGTTGTATGTTAGTTTATTTAGGATTTCATGATGTGATTTATGTGAAAGTGTCAATGGCTAGGACTTAAAGAAATTGATTTAGCTTTGAACATAGCCTGTTAGGTTGCAAATATTTATTAGCTTGTGAAATTAGTATTCTAGGTTGTTTCGGGTAAATAAGCAACTTAATTAGGATATGATATTGGTTCGTTCACTCTAGAATTTACCACATTCATTTATAATTTTAGGTCAATCGAATATGTAGCATTGCTAGTTCCTTTTTTTGAGAATGATTAGCTAAATAAATGAGGTAGGTAATAAAATAAAAATAAAAAATATGATTCCACTAGCCCTTTTTGAAACAAATCAGGTTATGAATAGAGCTAGTAGTCAGTTGAGAATGTGACGTAGCTGAGTAACTAGGGGAAATTTATGAAAAAAGTTTGCCTTTGCGTCAAAAGGCTATAATGACATTCCAACGAAGTCGTTTAATAAAAATATAGCCTAGTTGAATAACTAGGGGACATTAATCACAAATGTTTGCCTTTGCATCAAAATTCTAGGTTCATATCAATTAAAAGTAACAAAAATAGTGCATTGGTTAATAAATTTTACCGATCTTAGTGAATAGCTCAATTTTTCATGAAAAGTAAGGATAGTTACAATTTTGATTGACTGAATAATTATCAATGTGTTTCTGTAAATAATAGGAGTGAACGAGTTTCATATTAAGGTCTTGATTATTATGTATATTTGGTCTGAAGTACTTAGAAATAGATTTCACAAGTTAATAAGTTAGAACAACTTAAGGGATCATGTTTGTAGTTAAATTTGTTTCGTGAAGTTTAATGTCATTAACCCATTATTGCATATATGTGTGTTTTGTTGTTAATTATGTTTGGTGTGGTTTTGTTTTGGCTTTGCTTGAGGACAAGCAAAAATTTAAGTGTGGGGATGTTGATAGTGGTAGATTGCATAATGATTTAATCGGTAGTTTAGTATGTGTTAGTTGTTAAATTGAATAATTAGTGCACGTTTAGGTTAGGATTGTGTTATTTAGTTAGACATTTGTATTTTGAGTGTTTTATAGGTTAGAGCATACCATTTAGATTAAATTTTGTGTATTTGTGGTGCCTTGATGTGTTTGTTACTGTTTCAGATCAAATATCAAAGAATGGAGAGGATTCAAAGGAAACCTAAAACAAGGCACAGGCTCACTATTGGGGCCCTTGACAGAAGCATGGAGGCTTTGCCATGTTTGTGGATCCTTCTGCCACAATCATGACAGAGAGTGCAACAAACAATGCAACTTATCATGGGACATTTATGACTTTTTATATTCAGGAAAACCTTAGGGATTACCTACAATGGAAAATACTATATAAAGAAAGAGAAAGAACTCTAAAAGGGGCTCCAACCTCTACCACTTTGAGAAAGATCTAAGTAAGGAGGAAGAACAAGAGAGAAAGAGAAGAAGAGGTTGCAGTGCTGCCATCTTCCCTATCTATTTCGACCCATATAAGTGACTTTTTATTTCATCTTTATTGTTCTTTCTTTTGAATGTATAAGATTGATTTGATAGTGTTAGATTTCGATTTGATGATGAAGATTTGAGTTTGATGATGATGTTTTAAACTTTTTTAGGGATTTGTTCTTGAACCAATGTTAATGTAATTTCTTTTGATGTTAATACATTGGTTGTTGTGATTATTTGTTGCATTTGCATGCTTCGGTAACGAATCGAGAGGGTGAAATGATAGCAAAACTATTAGATTGGGTAATGAGAGTTAAACAATCTAATAGATCATACAAATAATCAAATCAGGAATTTAGACAAAATATCTCATGTGAGGACCCACCTGTTTATTAGAGGGCTTAAGATCTGATTGGAATTGTGAGTTTTTTGCTAATTGAGAGATTGAAAATTCCAAAATTCAATTAGGGGTTATGATTTAAAGTTTAATAATTATAACTCGAGAGAGTAATTTAGCCTTCAAAAGTCTAGGATTGATATCGTATTAACTCAAAAGTAATTATATTACCATTTGATGATAGCATAAATCCCCTTTCTCATATTTGGCTAATCTTCCTTGTGTGATTTCCATTGTTAATTTAGTGGTGCTCATTTTGACTCTTTGTGTGTTACTTTTACATTTTAATTCCAATCAATCATCTTCACTTGTTTACTTTTCTGTGTAGTTTTTATTTTCATTTCAATAATTCTTTAGGCCTTAGATAAATTAGAATTAGACTAGTTCAACAACTCCTTGAAGGATTGACACCTTACATACTACACCCATGACCTATGCGCTTACAATATTTTGAGGTTTAAATAGATTAAAACTTGCCTTAACAATGTAGTTTGTAATTTATAGATTTCTAAATGTTTGTGTGTCTTAGGAGTGGGTATTAATCTTATGCCTTTGTCAACTTTCAAGAAATTTAGGCTTGGAGATGTGATGCCAACTTCTATGCCTATTCAGGAGGCGGATCAATTAATAAAGAAACTATTTCACAATGTAGAGGATGTCCCTATAAAAGTAGACAAGTTTATCATTCATGTGGATTTCACTATGTTAGACTTTAAAGAGGATCAAATTTGTCTCCTAATTTATGGTATAACATTTTTAAACACTAAATGATCTTTGGTAGATGTACATGAAGACAACCTCATCCTTAAGCTTGAAGAATTTAAAGAAATCTCTATTTAAGAAGTGGATGAAGAAGAGGAGATGAGGGTGATTGCAAAACAAGAGAAGTTCACCTTCTTTATAGGAAAAACTATTGGATTCAATAGAAAATTCAAGGAATTTCATCATTCCCTATTCTGTTGACAGTTTTTAATGAAAAAGCACATTATTGAATTTACTAGGATTGTTTACTTTTATTAATTATTTCCATCAGATTTTATTGCAACATATAGCTTATTTTCAAACTACTGAACTAAAATTGAATGAAATAGATTATATTTATTGAGAAGTGCAAAATTGTATGGATACTATCCTCATTGTACATTTTGATCAATCGGATCGTTTCTTTGTGGATTCCGATATGAAACTTTTGTAGATGTGTTTCTGGGTATTCCTTTATCATTTCATCCAAGCAGAAGAATTCCTCTAATTCTATGAATTTTTGGACAATGCTCTTTTCTTGAATATCATTTAAAAGAGTTTCGGATTTACTAGTATTGCACCAATTAATAACTCAGGATTCCATACTTTTATTAAATGAAAAAGAAATCCACCAGGACAAAAATACTACAATGTAAAATATAGAAGGGGGAATGAATGTTTTTTTTTCCATTTTTTCGTCTATGAATTTTTAATGAACTCACCTTATTTGTTGACTCTATATGATATAATATTTTTATCAAGCATAAGTTCTAGTACAAGGTTTTGAATTTCTGAATCTATTCCCTCTTTGTTATTTGTGAGTCATGGTTAGCCCTTGAATTTAGAAAGAATACAGAACCATCTTAAGAAAGAGTACATGAATCAAAAGATTCGTGTTTGGTTCGGGAAGAGATCATGGAAGTTTTGCAATGAATGGAAAAAAAATCTACTTTCATTAAATTTTATTTAACTTTAACTTAGGTTGATCTAAGCCAAAAGGAGACCTACGTCAAAATACCCCTTCTTTGAAAAACTTTGGTAGTGCTCTCGGATCGGAATCCAACTAATATGCTGGAACCCCGCCCCGGGCGGGTCCACAGGCCCGACATCCTACATGACATCTGGATCTGTGACCCACAGGGGAGGAATTCCCCACGCTGATACTTAAAACAAATAAATTCATTTAATTACCTTTGTACAAAAATAGAGATAAAATCACAAAAATTAATTCAATAGGTATTGACCCCGGGAAAAATGCATGGTGGGATCGTAAGATAAGCATAT
>JANZXP010000194.1:10661417-10685496 GCA_027576715.1 Erythroxylum flavicans | reverse complement strand
ACACACATAGGAGATCCGAAGGATGAGTAAAATGGTCTTGAATGGTGATTCAAGATATGAGAGAGTGTTTTGGGATTGTATCGCGATGTGATCATGGTAGAAAGTGTTGCATAGAATGGATTAGAAACAAATGTTATTGGCTTCCATTAATGCATGCTATTCATGGTCATTAATTTCCCATAACTTCCATTAATGTATGTTATTCATGGTTATTAACTTCCCATAACTTCCATTAATGCATGTTATTCATGGTCATTAACATCCCATAACTTTCCATTAGTGATAGGAGTTATGAAAGGCCAAATGGTACAGAAAATTAAGATGATTTTCGTGCATCTACTATAAGACACAAGTTAAAAAAAAGTTCTTTTTCTTACACACACACTTTTTCTCTGTAACTCTCTCAAGAGTTTTTGTCTTTGTTAGCACAAAGAAAAGAACTCTTTGTTAGCACAAAGAAAGAATTCTAGCCATCTCCTAGTAAGGTTTCATCCTTCTATCTTTGTGTGGACTATCATTAGAGACAGTCTACATTGGTCGTTATGGTTTACAATAACCCAATGTAGAGAAGATTAAAGAACGAAGGAGATCGTCAGGAAGGTATGTAAACATCTTACATTTCATGTTTTTGTTTTTCTATATCTATATGCATGAGTATATTTGGTTTTTGAGGTTCCGTTTTATTTCCACTGCATATATTTGATATATATTATATATAAGATACATGATCGAAACCTAACAGTGGCAAGTTAATGGCATAGTTGTGACTCCTTTCTCTTTGTTCTTTTTATCTTCTTCTTGCTCCATCATTCATCTTTTTTGTATTTTCAACATATGTCTCATCTTTCTTGGCATTTTCTTGTCTTCTCTAGCTTTTAATCTTCTTCTTCTTGCTTTATAAAGATAAGTGACTATGAATCTTCACAAAATGACCCAAATATAGTGCTTTTGACTCACTTTAGCTCTTTCGCTTCCGAATTGTGCCTAAAACTACATATGAGTCAAAGTGAACATCTTAAGCATTTTCATAGCAATAATCACCAAGTGTTATGAAATAAATTCATAATCAATTAAGCACATATCAAGTGTTATGGGAAATGGTGCCTATAAGCTAAAAGTTGACAAGGAAGATTGTAAAAGAGGGTGCCGGCAGCAACAAATAAAAAACCTAAATTTGTGAAAAATGATGGGGCGCGTGTAAGATGTGCCCCCACATTGGGGAATTGCGTTTGAAGCAGACACTACGCACGGGCCAGTCAACATACATGTTAACTAAGTCATGTGCAATGCTCACGCCTCATAGACAAAGGTTCTACACGTGTCAAACAATTCCCACACACATTTTTATTTGATTTTATATGTTTTAAGCCTTAAATTTAATTAAATTAGTTTGATTCATATTAAATTAGTTTATATGCTTAGAAAAGTTGGAAAAATGTTTATAATTGTTTAAAAATTATTTCCAAAGGGTATTTTACTAGGAATACTTTTAACTTTTCAAGGAGTTGAACTATTAAATTAAATAAATTATCAAATCAGTAACTAGAATCAAGCAAATTTAAAAAAGTTATCTTTCATAATTAGATTAGGTTAGATAACTAGTATAAGGAAATTATATTAAATAGGATGAGATCTTAATTTTAACGTTAAATTAATTATTTTCTTGGTATAATTAAGATTAATAATTTATTGATTCCTAATTTATTTAAGAAAATTGGTTTCTAAAATTAAAAGTAATTATTTTCAATCATATTGAAATTAATAAATTAGACTCTTTAAATTTAATAAAATTGTTTCTTAAGTAATTAAGAAAGGTGTTTCTTAATTAAATTTATCTATTTCAATTTGATTGAGATAAACTAATTTATGAATTTATTTTTTTGAGAATTTTTATTTAATTTATTTAAAAATTATTTCTTTATTTATGAATAATAATTTTCTTGATTTATTAGAAAAGGTATTTTTCTTGTTTAAATTTTGAAATGTGTTTTGCATTTATTAAGCAAGGTGTGCTTTTGTTAATATTTTGAAAATAATTTTCTAATTTATTAAAGAGAGATACTTGAATTAATTAAGAAATTAATCTCTAAATAAATAATGTAATGAATTTTCTTAATTAAATTTCAATGTTTTTATTTAATTTTGAAAGTCGTTTGCTTTTAATATTAGAAAACAGTTTTATAATTAAGGAAAATTAGAAATAGTTTTCTAATTGGATTAGAATGTGTTACTTGTGCAATTTTGAAAAAGAAGTTTTTCTAAATTATAATAAGTAAGAAGCATAATTTATTGAAAATTATTTTCAATTAAATTTTATTAAAAGAGTCAATATAATTAGAAATAGTTTTCAATTGAATTTGAAAATTATTTTTAAACCAAACTAAGTTTCTATTGGTAATAGAATTTAGTTTATTTAGGAATCAATGAGTTCAATCTAATTTAATTTTTTAAGGAGTTGGAAATATTATTTTAGATTATAAAGATCAATAATTAGAATCAAATAAAGATTGATATTTTATGCATGTAATTTGATTATGAGTGCATATATATATTGGATGCATGTTTTATGTATGTGATATTATGATATGAAATTTTGCAATGATGAGTCAAACAAAATAAATGCCTCGCATAAATATTAAGTAGATGTTGAGAATGTGATTACGATCTTCCATGGTTATAAAAATAAGACAAAGTTCTGTTTGTTATTAGGCTTGTTAGGCAAACTTAAGGTTGCTTTAACCCAACTATATTTAGTCTTATGAAAGTGGGTTCTACTTAACTAAATTCGTGTAATTTGAATGAGCAAACTCATGATCACATAAATTTAGAGATAGGGCTAATAATATCATACAAGATATGTTTTGGAAAGCGTTGTCACCTAATGAATCTAGGAGTTACTTGAGATGTGATTAATAAAGTTATTATCTACTTAATTTAAGTTTAGTTAGTTTTTTGAGTAAATTCAAGATCAACTAAATTTAAATGGGATCCTAAAAGTGGTAGGTTGCATAATGTTTTAGTGGGTAGTTTAGTATGTGTTTAGTTGTTAAATTGAATGATTAATGTATGTTTAGGTGATCATTGTGTTATTTAGTTAGACATTTTTTTGAGTGTTTTATGGGTTAGAGTATACCATTGAGCTTAAATTTTGTATAGTTGAGGTGCCTTGACGTGTTTTGTTAGCATTTCAGATCAAATACCCAAGAACAAAAAGGATTCAAAGGAAACCCGGAACAAGTTTGCCAAGATCGTGACAGAAGCATAGAGGCTAAAATCTTAGGCCACGATCGTGGCCTACATGACAGATGGTGTGGATAGCCTCCCAAACGCAGCTTATTGAGAAACATTTAGGACTTTTTGGACTTAAGAAAACCCTCAGGTTTAACTAAAATGGAAAATACTATATAAAGAAAGAGAAAGAACCTTAAAGCGGGCTCCTACCTCTGCCACTTTGAGAAAGATCCAAGGAAAAGAGAAGGAGGAGAAAGGAGCAAAGGCCACCTAGCCTATGGACGCCAAATTAGAAAAAATCTTAGATAAGATTGGAAGCATGGATGATGCACATAAGAGATGGAAGAAAATTTTCAACAAGTGATAAAGAATCATGCATCCTTCATTCATAACTTAGAAGTCCAAATAGGCCAGTTGGCAAATGCACTGTCTGCACGAACTGCAGGGAGCCTTCCAAGTAACACAGAAACAAACCCGAAGAAAGGATCATGGTTATCACCTAGGCCTTTAAGGAGAAGCTCGACCAAGTTGAACAAGATAGGGAGAAGGAAAAGAAAAGGGTTGATAAAAATCTCCTACTAAATGAACATAACCTGGAGGAAATGAAGAAGTATCGACCTGCAATTCCATACCCCATTTTAGCACAACAAAAGTCAAAAGAAACGGAGTTGAAGGAAGTCCTGAAGGTAATAAAGCAGCTGAAAACACGAATCACTCTTATGGAATCCATGCAAAAGAGATTAACCAACAGAAAGGAGCTGGAAAAGTTGGCGAGTGACATAGGCAGTACGGAGAACTCTAATGAAATGAAATCATTACCACAGAAACAAAATGATCCAGGGGATTTTTACATTCCTTGCACCATAGGTAATGTCAAAGTGGATAAGGCTTTTACAGACTTAGGAGTTGGCATAAGTATGATGCCTTACACTTTATGTCAAAAGATGAAGCTAGGAGAAATAGCACTGACTATGATGAGTGTGCAAATGATTGATCGATCAATTCACTGTCCAAGAGGTATAATCAACGACGTTCTTGTTAAGGTGGAAAATTTTACCTTTCCCATAGACTTCATCATTCTGGACATAGAGGAAGACATGGAGATACCAATTATCCTTGGACAACCATTTTTAGCCACCGCCCGATATATTATAGATATTGATGAAGGCAAGTTGACTCTAAGGGTAGGGAATAAGAAGGTGTCCTTTAACATGTCCAATGATAAAAGAAGCTCTCATAATTCCACAGACATCATTAAAAAGATTATAAGTGGAAAAAGAAGACTAAGAAGAAGGGTGGTGGAAATCACAGTTTGGTAGCTCATTTATAATTCATGAGACCTATGATCGTGCTACCATTACACGACTCATCCAAACTACCATGAGCAAAAAAAGTAAGTCGAACTGCTAATGGTAAAAGAAGCATTGCATGGGAGGCAACCTATAGCTTTTATCATCTTATTATATCATCTTTTGTAGTAAATAGGTTTTGCATCCTGTTTTTCTTTATGTGTATTTTGAGTCCAGTTAAATATATTGGCAGAATTGAGGATTAGTTGGTATGGGAATGACATGCAAGGCAAGCACAAAGAGGTGATAACTTAATTATAATAGATGGAAGGATTTTGGGATAAAATGAGGAAAAGAAGCGAAATCGAAAAGTATGCAGGATTTTTTGCAAGGATTTTACCCCTTTTTACCCTTCCTACCTTATATATTTACACTAACCCTCATTTTTCTTCCACCTTTCACTTTCTAACTCTCTCTCTAAACCTAAGAACTCAACTCCTCTCACTTCTCTTTACACATTTTCAAATCTTCAACTCTCTCCAAAATTTTCACAACTCTCAATCCAATGGGACCGCACATTAAGCAAACAATTAAGTGAAGCCAATCAAGAGGCAAAGTCTAAGTATCGGGCTATGAACAACAAAACAAGGTCGCAGATTATAGCGCTCCTTTCTTGATCTTCTCGAAAAAGGAAGGTAACTACTATCTTAGTTTAAAGAACATTATTATTCCTAAATACTTAGATTTTGATATGTTAGAAAAAATTAGATTGAGAAAATGAGTTGAGGCTTTAGGTGGAAGAATTCAGTAGGAAAATTTAATGCAATTCAATTATCCTGTTTATGAGGAACTAACCCTAGAATTCTTTACCTCCCTTCAATTGGAGCCAACCAACCTTAAGGACCTATGGTTTCAATTGTGGGATTAACCTATAGGTTAGACTATGACATTTTATGTGAAATATGTGGATTCCCCAATTCAACCATAGTCGATCAACACGATGACTTTCGTGCCAACCAATATTGGATAGAAATGGTTGGGCTAAAGAGCTTCGATGCTAAAAATGCCCACAATAATATTATTAAAATCCCTGAATACTTATTATTGTACAAATTTATGTGTCAAACTGTCTTTGAAAAAAACAAACCTAACAAGTGTTCAAGTAAAGAACTTTTTCTATTATGGTACATAGATCATAACGTCCAAGTTTGTACATCCACCTATATCTTTAATATAATTACTGCTTTTTTAAGGAAGAGAAGCAATAATTTGGGCATGGGATACTTGGTCACGACCATTACGAAATCCTATTGCGTCAATTGCAATGGACTAATTGTCCATCTTCTAAAGTTTCTCAACACTCGTCATTTAATGAGAGCTGAAATCTTAAAGTCCCATAATATGAAACTTCGAGATATCAACGTTAAATCTCATGTCAAGACTAGGGAGGGACAGGTTAATTGGAGGTTAACATTATCGCAACAAGAGAAGGACTCAACTATTAAGGAGTCAGAAGAGGAAAAGCAAACAGTATGGGAGAAGGTAATGGAGCCTGTCTCAAACACTAACAAAGCCATTTCAGAAAACACCAAGGTGTTGAAGGAGATGGCTAGAGAACAAAGATGCCAAAGTTAGGACATACGATATATTCACAGAAATTTCGAGGCTCAAGGTGTTCAACTGCCACCTCCGACACCATCACCACCTCGATCACCATGACGGATTTTATACTCGAACACTTTTCTTTTATTTTATTGTTATTTTCAATTATTCTCATGTTTATCTTGTTTTGTTATTTTTATTCCCACCTTATGTATTGTTTATTTGTTCTTCTCACATCGATGATAATGTGTTGTCTAAGTGTGGGGAGGGTTGTGTTCATTATATGTTTTTTATTTGAATGTGAATTTTGAATATTGTATGTTAGTTTGTTTAGGATTGCATGATGTGATTTATGTCAATGTGTCAATGGCTATGACTTCACATAATCGATTTAGCTTTGAACATAGTCTTTTTAAGTTGCGAAGATTTATTAGCTTGTAAAATTAGTGTTCTAAGTTGTTACGGTTATATATCCATGTTAATTAGGATATGATGTTGGTTCGTTCACTATAGAAATTTTCCACATTCATTTATAATTTTAAGTCAATCGAATACATAGCATTGTTAGTACCTTTTTATAGAATGATTAGCTAAAGAAATGAGGTAGGAAATAAAATAAATAATAATAATAAAGGGCGTGTTTGTTTAATAAATAACTATTCTGTTAGCCATTTTTTAAACGAATCGGGTTATAAATAGAGCTAGTTGCTAGTTGACAATGTGATTTAGCTGAGTAACCAGGGGACATTTATCACAAATGTTTCTCTTTGCATCAAAAGATTATAATGACATTCCATCCAAGTCGCTTAATAAAAACATGGCCTAGTTGAGTAACTGGGGGATATTTATCATAAATGTTTGCCCTCACGCCAAAAGGCTAGGTTCATGTCAATTAAAAGTAACAAAAATAGTGTGCTGGTTAATAAATCCTACTGATCTTAGTGAATAGCTCGAATTTTCATAAAAAGCTACTTAAGGATAGTTACAATTTTGATTGACCTAATAATTATCAATGTGTGTGTGTGAGTGATAGAAGTGAAAGAGTTTGACATTAGGGTCTTGATTAGTATGTATATTTGGTCCGAAGTACTTAGACACAGATTTCACAAGTTAATAAGTTAGAACAACTTGAGGGATCATATTTATAGTTAAATTTTTTTTGTGAAGTTTAATGCCATTGACCCATTATTGCATATGTGCGTGTTTTGTTGTTAATTGTGTTTGGTGTGTTTTTGTTTTTACTTTTCCTAGCTTTGCTTGAGGACAAGAAAAAGTTTAAGTGTGGGATGTTGATAGTGGTAGGTTGTATAATGTTTTAGTAGGTAGTTTAATATGTGTTTAGTTGTTAAATTGAATGATTAGTGCATGTTTAGGTTAGGATTGTGTTATTTAGTTAGACATTTGTGTTTTGAGTGTTTTATGGGTTAGAGCATGCCATTAAGCTTAAATTTGTGTAGTTGAGGTGCCTTAATGTATCTATTAGTGTTTTAGATCAAATATTAAAAAATGGAGAGGATTCGAAGGAAACCTGGAGCAAGGTCAAAGCATATGATTGGGCCATGAACGTGATAGAAGCATGGAGGCTCTACCATGACTGTAACAGAGAGGCAAAATCTTGGGCCAAGATCTTAGGCCATGATTGTGGCCTGCATGACAGGACGGCCTCTCAAATGCTACTTATCAAGGGACATTTGGGACTTTTTGGACTCGGGAAAACCATAGAATTTACCTAAAATGGAAAATACTATATAAAAAAATAGAAAGAACCCTAAAGAGAGCTCCAACCTTTGTCACTTTGAGAAAAATCCAAGAAGAGAGGAAGAAGAAGAGGGAAGGAGGAGAAAGGACGAAGGAGAAGAAGGGGCTACAGTGTTGCCATCTTCCCAATCTATTCCGACCTTCTAAATGAATTTTCACTTCATCTTTATTGTTATTTCTTTTGAATGTATAAGATGGATTTGATAGTGATGGATTTGGGTTTGATGATGATGTTCTAAACTTCTTAGGGATTTGTTCTTAAATCAATGTTAATGTGATTTCTTTTGATGTTAATACATTGGGTGTTATGATTATTTGTTATATTTGCATGCTTTGATAACAAATTAAGAGAATGAACAGATAGAAAAACAATTAGATTGGGTAATGAGAGTTAAACAATCTAATAGATCATGCAAATAACCAAATTGGGAATTTAGACGGAGAGAGATCTCGTGTGAGGACCTAGTTTTCTATTAGATTAAGATCTAATTAGAATTGTGGGTTTTTGGTCAATTGAGAGATTGCAAATTTCATAATTTAGTTAGGGGTTATGATTTAAGGTTTAATGATTATAACTCGAGAGAGAGTAGTCCACCCTTTGAGAATCTAGGACCGATACTGTATTAACTCAAAAGTAATCATGTTAGCATTTGATGATAGGATAAATCCACCTTCTCCTAATCGGCCAATCTTCCTTGTTTGATTTCCATTGTAAATTTGGTGGTGTTCATTTTGACTCTTATTTGTTAATTTTACTTTTCAGTTCCAATTAATCATCTTCACGGGTTTACTTTTCTGTGTAGTTTTTATTTTCTTTTTAATAATTCTTTAGGCCTTAGATAAATTAGAATTAGATTAGTTCAACAACTCCTCAAGGGATCAACACCTCACATACTACACTCATGACCTGTGCGCTAGCAGCATTTTGAGGGTTTTAAATAGATTAAAACTTGCCTCAACAAATCCTACCCTACTAGAAAATTAGAGTAATCTTTCCGAATAGTAATGAGGGCTTTTATTTTAAATAAAATAGTGGGAGTAACTAAATACATTATTAAAGTCTTATTCTCATTTGGTAGTCATAGCATATCATCAATTAATTGCTTTTCTTACATATATAATTTTGTTCCAAGTGGAATTTATCTTATTTAGTATAGTTGATACTAAGAGTTAGTGAACCAAATTTCTTAGACAAAAGGTTATATTTAAGAAGAGTTCTCAAAGTTTGATCAGAAAAATTATAGTCACATTATGCAAGTGTGCTATTAATCCTTATTGAGGATTTGAGTGTTAAAGCTTAGAGATATGTCAAAATTATATAGATGACAAAATGTATTGATATTTTGAGTTGACTAATGCCCATAAACTTTAGTGACAACATGTAAGATGTATGTCAACATCATGATAGCAAGATGCAATAGGTTGCATGAAGTAGAGTTGAAAGGTTTAATATCCTAATGAAATTTTTTTAATTAATTTAGCCTACTAAAAACATAAACATGGACATTAATTAAATATTTTTCTATATTATGGTAATAGTTTTCATAAGAAGAAAATTATTACATGACTTTTCTTGCCTATATGTAATATGATACAGATCATATGTATTTCTAATTCATGCTTGCAAGTATTTGATACTGAATTTAGATTTATCATTATTATAATATTCAATTCATTATAAGAAATAGATTGTTAAGCAAAAGTAGTTGACCCAAGTTAATGTAAATAGTTTGTATGTGTTAGATCAAAGGAGACTCATATTTAACATAAGTGGTAATATTACATAGTAGGATAACAAAGAGTATCCTTCTATGTCATGTTGGAGAATCACAAAGTTACATACAAGGATACATCTATCTCTTTTATTATGAATCGTATGAAACTTATGAAACTTGTTAAGTTGAAGAATAACAAAATCAACATTTGGTGAAACGAGGATACTTATATTATATTATATTATATTGTTAACGACTTTATGTGAGATAGTCATATGTATTAAATTGAATACTGATTTAAAGTTTTGAAAAGTTCAAATTAGTTAAATTTTAATAGAAATTAAGTATTGAGAATGCTAAAGCACTTCAATGAGATCATTAGGTAAGTTTTAAATTTTACGTTATCTATAGGGAATGAGATTCTTTGATGAATACCTTCACAATAAAATTTCATAAGAGTATGATTTTATGTAAGAAGGAAAATACGATATGAGATATTGTATTATGCAATAGTCTTTTTAATTTAAAAAATTCATTGATATGGAAAGAAATAAAGGTTACAGCAATGGAGAGGAGCTTTCCATCAGTCTAGTCAAACGATGCAGTAACAATTATTAACGTATTAACACATATTAATGGGCAAGAACATCAATGTTTGAATAATGACAAAACATAACTTAGGTAAATCCTCAAAAAACTTTTCTGGAGTCTTCAATATATTACGAATTAGGGTTATCTTCTCCTCAGGTTTTGCGACATCCATTCCATCTCTAAGTAATCAGGAGCTCGTTCAATCAAGGTAAGCGATAAATATCGTTGAGTCTACTATAAATCGTCTCTAACTTCACGTTGAATACTAGGATTTGTTGAAGTTGAAGGGGTGGTGAGTTCTTTAGATAGAGCATGGGGATGCTTCTGTTGATGAGCTCACAGGTGAGTCTCCTTCCATACTTATATCTCCTGTCATACCCTTCTTAGCTTTATTAAGTTGAAATCTGCTAAGGTTGCCTAGGAATCTGATACAATGCATATTTATATCCTTTCTCTGTTAATCGTTACTATTTCTCTGATTGTACTACATTGATGAATGTCTAAGGACTATTGAACATTAATCTCTACATAAATAATGTTAGCCATAATCTCCATGATAGAGTCATTCTTCTACTATAATGCATTCCCAATAGATTAATAATCAATTTTCTCTAATATTGCCTACTGTAAGCTAAATGAGAGAACTTAGGCTTCTAGATTTCCTTGCAAACCTTCTATTGTTTCTCTATTTCTATATTTCTTGAAGACAAGTTGCTATAGCCACCATAATGATTTCCTTATTATGGTTAGACATAGCATTTAAGATATATGTTGTAATATATCTACTAGATAGCTATAAATAGAGCTAGGGGCATATGGATTATAGATTCTAACCCACACCTCTTTGAAAAAATTGCATTGGAAGAATAGATGATCTCTATTTTCCTCCTCTAAGTTGCAAAGTATAAAGTGCTTAAAAGAGGATAGGAACTTCATTTTATCCATAGTGCTTAGCTTATTCAGCATAGCTAGCCAAAGTAGAAAGTTGGCATTCGACTTTAGCACCTTGCTTCAAACCAGTATGCACCATTCAAGTCTTATACCTACCCTTCCATTAACTCATTTGCTTTTCTGTTAGAGATATCTGATACTGAAAAACCTTTCTATAAGTAAATGTCCACCTCTCCATGGAATTGGTAGTAAGGAATTGATAGTAATCCCATCTCTTCTGAGGAAAAAGACCAGTTGCCATTTTGTATTAACTTTTGAAGCTTGGCTTTCTTAGAGAACCTTACTAATAAATCCCTTGCCAAATGGTTATAAATTAGAGCCCCATTACTTGTCCAATTATCATAACATAAAGAGATTTGATCCCCTGCCCCTACTCTATATGTAACAAGTAGCTGAACATCTTCTCTCAACTTAAGAATGTGGTTGAAAAACTAGGAGTAGCTCTCTTTCGAACTGAGAGCCCAAAAACTCTCTCCCTTTAAGATGTAGTGATGAATCCATTTGATCCATAATGAATCTTTTTCACTTAGAATTCTCCAAATTCTCTTGGTCATTAGGAATCTATTACTCTTACTAACTGATTCTAGCCCTAACCCACCCGTAATCTTTGGTTGGCTTATAAGCTTCTAGTTCACTTTAAAAATGCCTCTCTCTCCTTTCCTTTTACCCCATAGAAACTGTTTCATCAGTTTTTCCCTATTTTAATTAGGCCTTTTGAGACAAATATGTAAGACCAATAGGTTTGTATGGACAAAATAGGAGACCTTAAAAGTTGAAGTTTACCTCCATAAGAAAAGGTTCTATTTGTCCAAGAACCTAACCTTTTTTTAATTTTATCAATCAGAGGGAGACGTTCTCTATATCTTAGGTGCCGAGAAGAGATAAGGATCCCTAAATACAAAAGAGGAGGATCTTGTTTTTTCATCCCAGTAATTTGTAACAAAGAATTGAAAAGGTGACCTGCACTTTTGGACAAAACAAAATAGCTCTTATGAAAGTTGATACCCAATCTAGACAACTCCTTAAAGCTTTGTAGAGTATTCATCAGTGTAGAAACTAAAGAAATGTTGGCCTTGCTTAGGAGAATAAGATCATCTACAAAACATAAACTAGTTAATGAAAGCTTCTTACATTTGGTGTGATATTTGAAATTGGAAGCATATGAAATGTTATGTTTCAATAGAAGGGTGAGGACTTCCATGCAAATTAGGAATAGGTAAAGGGAGAGGGGATCCCCTTGCCTAAGTCCTTTTTGGCCTTTAATCATCTCTGTTGGGCTTCCATTAATCAAAATCCCGAAAAAGGCAGTGGTAATACATTTTTGAATCCAGTTTATGAACATTTAAGGGAAACTTATAATTTTCATGGTCTGTAGCAGAAAAATTTATTTAACACTATCAAAAGCTTTTTATAGATCCACTTTAATAGCACAATTTTAAGGGATTTTACTTCTAGTATACCCTTTTAAGAGCTCTTACAAAATAAGAATATTGTCTCTAATATTCCTATTGCTTATAAATGCCCTTTGATTCCTACTGATGATGAAGAGAAGAACAACCTTTAGCCTATTAACCAACACTTTGACAATGATTTTTATAGAGAAAATTAGTACATGAGATAGGTCTAAAATTGTTCCAAGTTTCCAGGTAAGGATTCTTAGGTATCAAACATAGAAATGTCTTACTGATCTCCTTAAACAACACTCCATTTATAAAAAACTCCTGCACAACATCTTTAATAAATCTCCCAATTGTATCCCAAGTTTTTTGAAAGAAGAGTCCATTCATTCCATCTAGACCTAGAGCCTTTGAATCAGTCATTTTGAAAACTACCATCTCTATCTCCCGATCTGAGGTAAGCCGAATTATTAAAGAGGCTTCTTGTTCAGGAATCTGGGCTGTGACAACTTGCCTAAGATCCAATCCAGTTCCTCTAAGGTTAGCTTCAATTCCAAGGAGATTTTGAAAAAATTTTCTTGCTTCCCTTGCGATCTCAACTTGCCCATATATAGTTTCCCTTGTTTCAGATTCGATGGAAGTAATTTTGTTATTGTTTCTTTTAGCTGACACTATATTAAAGAAAAATTTAGAGCATCTATCCCCATCTTTAATCCAATTAATTATGGACCACTGATGTAATAAGGAATAATGATTATCCACAATGTGCATATAGTTCTTAAGAGCTTCCCTCTCCTTATTAGCTAGAAAACAATCACCAGGGTTGGCTACCAATGATTTTTGGATTAGTGAAAGCTTATTTTGTGCCTCTACTATCTCTTTTGTAGAATTCTGTCCTCTCCTTACATTTAACACCTTCAGTTCCTTCTTTATAGCTTTAAGATTTTGCACACAAACAAACTTCTTTGTACCATAAGTCTTATACTCTAAGCCTTTGGAAATAACTACTTGAAATCCTTCCTCATGAACCAGAAAGTTGTTGAATCTAAAGGGGTGGTGAATTCTAACCTGTTTAAACAAAATTTCCACCTTTATAGGGGTATGATAAGAAATTCTAGGGTCTAAAAATGGCTCTAACTTTTGAGAAAGAGTCAGTCAATCCACATTCACCATGGCTCTATCTAACTTTTTTCGAATAAACCACTGTGAAGTTTGTTTATTAGTTTAAGTGAATTTGTCTTGACTTTTAGATCATCTAGCCACATCCATAATGCAATCAAACAGGTCCGAGCTATAGTTGAGCAACTTACAATTTCCCTCAGCTTTTGACCTATAAAGAGTATAATTGAAATCACCACTAACTACCCATAGCCTTGCTACTGTTGCTTTTAGTCTTCAAAGAGAATTTCATAATTCAAATATTTGAAAGATTGTATTGATTCCATAAGCAAAAGTAGCCAAAGCAATGGAGTTTTCCATTTTAAAAACCAGCTTGTTATGGATAAATTGCTCACTTGATTCCAGTGTTGTCACCTCTATAAGTTCTTCATCATAAATAATAATAATTCTTCTGTAAGCATGACATTGGTGGTTAGTGAGAAACTTCCATTTGCTACCAAAACAACTAAGTTTATTCAAATTTTCTACTCGAATTTTGGTTTCTAATAGACAAAATAACGTCAGCTTTTTGTGCGTAATAAAATCCCTTATAGCATTAAGCTTTCAATGGTTGTTTATTCCCCTAATGTTCCATACTATAAAAGTCATATGATAGTGTTTTTTCCTGTGGAACCCTTCCTACTGCTCCTATTACTCTTTCTAGAAATCACCTTCTCAAACTATTCCTTTTCAGTACTCCCTTTCAGCTCATCTGCCATTAGTTGTTATTGAGAATCTCCATCTAGCATTAAGCTACTAGACAATTCTTCATCCCTCTAATTGACATTTTCTTAACTACAAGGACTATGCTCTCTATCTGTGCCTTCATCACCCATCAGATTCACGGTCAACATTGTCAATATTCCCTTTGTCTTCTTTGATGCGTATCAATTTTGTTGTTTCCCCCTATTCAGAATTATCTACAGTTTGAACAACTACCATTCCCATAACTTCCCAATAGTCCCCTATTTTGAAAACTTTTCCCGTTGGTTTCCATGCTTTTCCTTGTGCTTGAGGGAAGGTTTCCATTGATAGGTAAACCAATACTTTATATTCTCTTAGAGAATGCCCATTTGCCAACCTAAGAATAGGGATGCTATCTTTCATTTCCTTAGAGATATCCATACCCACACATATTTGAGCAAACCCTACTCATTTCCTTAAAGCAATGTTTTCATCCATATAAATTGGTTACCTAAATAACTTGCAAGCTTACTTAACCCTTTAGTGGTCCAATATTCAAAATAAATATTGTGAATATTTACCCATAGAGGAATATTCCTCAATTTGATTTTCTCTAATTCCATTCCCGATTGCCAATTCTGAAGAAATAAAGGAAGTTAAGAGATATGTCATAGGCCTTCTTCTATTACCTTTTGAGCTTCAGATTTAGAGCTGAAGGTAAATAGCAAGTTGTTTTCCTCAATGAGCATAACCTCCTATAATACTCTACCTGTCCAATTTTTTTGGAGCCAAGCTTATATGATGAGGAAAGCATGACGTTTATCCATAAAGAATCCAATTATCACAGCTTCCCATGTCCTTGCTCCTTCCTGTAGAATGTCAATGCTAGGAGCCAACATGAGTTTCCTTCAATCTCAACTGGTGGATTGTAGAATAAAAAAGTTTCTAAATTATCTCCAACCACCTGTTTCTAAGTCTTTCTGACGACAAGGTTCTGTGGAGGCACACCTCTTAGTGGGGATGAGATATTTAGGAAAAGGAAAAGGGGTTGGGTAAGTTAGGTTGATTGGTAGAGTGGGAAGGGGAATGAGGTTCAAGGGGTTTAATAGGTTGAGATGAAGTTGAAAAGGGAGAAGAGGGAAGGGTTGAAGCTAAAGGTGGAAAATATGTCTCCATTATGGTGTATCTGATGTTTGTTATATTACAGGCGAAACAGAGATAAAGAATGTTGTTAGAGAAAAGGCCAAGATGTGAATAATGGAGCAGTGGAAGATAAAAGGTGTTGTTGTTGGAGAAAAGGCAAATAAGTTGTTGTTGAAGAAAAGGCAAAGTTAAGGACTCCCTAAAGGAGACACCTAGACAGAAAACTTAGGTAAAAGAATAAAGGTAGACACAGACCTAGGGTTTGGGTAAGGTTTTGGTGAGGATAATGAAAATTAGAGAGAAGTTGGAGTTTCTCTCTCATCCTATAGTTTTACCAAGGGACAGTTATAATGTAATATTATTTCTTCTATAACTATACCTAGTAAAATGACTTACGTTCAATAGTTCTAATTTAATCAATTAGTAAGATTTCATATTAGATTTGAAACTTTAAATCTTTAAAAGAGTCAAAGTTAATGATTTAGGGATGTGATGCTTTGTTAAAGCATGTATTATTTATTAAGTTTAGAACTAAAATGGGTAATAATAGGTTATAAATATCTAAATGATTAGATATAATCTTACAGACCTGTTGTCCAAACTACTTGTTTCAATGTATATTTGTAGGAGAATGGTTCTTAAGATAAGTGGTGTGAGTAAGATGAAATTTTAAAAGTTCAAATCTTATGACAGTACATCTAATTAGAACTAGTGTCTTTATTGATACATTTGATGAATAATTGAAAGACTACGAAACATTGAAAGATTCACTCTCATGATGAATTTAAAGAGTTTGTTTTGAAGATGATTGTGAATTTATCATATCTGCAAGAAGGTTAATAAGAGTATTTTTCCTCTTCAGTGAGAGTATGTAGAGACATATTGCTCACAAAGAGCAGTAATTTTAATTTTCAATTGATGAAAATATAATTGTTTAAAAAAACTCTTGTTGGATATGAAAAGGTAACAATTTAATTCTTGGAATTAGATTTACGGAGATAGATTGGAAGTTGTTTACCTGTTATAACTCCTAGTACATAAGTACATAGATAATGTACCAAAGGTATTTAGTATTTGAGATATTTGATACTTATAATGTATTAAAGATATCCATTATTCTATATATGAGTTGAGATTTGAGTTCAAAGATATATGGATATTAACTTTAGAAATAAATCCTTATTAAGATCTATTTTATTTAGAACAATATCATTAAGATTAGAAAGGTTCTAGTGTAGCAATGGTTCCTAATTAAGACACAACACATTTTTCATTTAGTGGAAATGATTAATTGGATCATTAAGTTTTTTAATAAACTTGATATAGTTCCTTGCAATGTTCAAGAAAATAATTTATAGTAGAACATTGGAGCCAATGGGCATGTAAAAGGAGTTAAGGTCTTATCAAAGATCCAATAATGTATTTACGTAATTTTTCTTAGTTATTATGATAATTAAGATGAAAGTTGTAAGATAGCAAATGCTCATTATAGAGAATTTTACAGAATTCTATCATTAAGCCATTGTCCCAATAGTAGCATAATCGTCATACAGCGACATGAAATAAGATATTTAAATGATTGGCTTAATGCAAATGGGAGATTATTGGTTTATACCCTACAGTCAATTACATGGTTATAGTTTAGTGTCAAAATATATGAAGGCATCCTTTATCTTGTACATATTTAGATGCATGTGACAAAGTCCGTGAGATAATTATTCATTGTAAACAAACTTATAATGAGACTATAATTATGAGATTCATATTGCATTTATATATTATCCCTAAATTGTTTCTAGTTGTTATTCTATTAAGATTGGACATTATTAAATTGTAAAAATATTAGCATACGTGGGTGCTTGTTAGAAAACAAGTTCACTGAATTAACCCCATTTAAGAAATCCATTTGAAGCGTTACTTGTATGTCTATGAAATTCTTATTGTGATGATTGTATAAGTGATCCTTTGACTTGAACTCTCTATAGTTATCTTATATAGGGATTATTATGTTTTGATACTACTTATGACATATTCTAATGGTAACGTATCGTAACACTATGCAAAATAAACTAGACCTACAACTATAGTAGTGGTGAGTATAGGTTAATCCCACAAAGAGTGTTCGGTTTGTTTTTATTATAAAAGCAATCAGTGTTTAGGTATTGGGTGTTTGGAATAAGAAAATAAAACGAAACTAATGAAAGCAAATTAAAGAAACATTAAAAATGATGAACGTGGGAATTAGTTAGGAATTCGGTTCTTTGGTTCTACCTTGACCTACACCCTAATTAAACATATTTCATTGATTTGTTGTTCTTTTACCTCTCCTAGCAATGGTTCTATCTTGACCTACACCCTAATTAAACATATTTCATTGATTTGTTATTCTTTTACCTCTCCTAGCAACTATTAATCATGGGTTCACGATAAGTTCTACTGACCCTAGTTTTCCCTTAGGTTGTATTTAATCAAGATACGATCATTAATTAAACTTAGCCACCGAATAACGGAAGATTCAATCTCTAGATTCAATTAGGTAGCTGCATTACAAATTAGGAAAACCGATTCATCAAGGCAACAACCACATACGATGGGGTTATTTAACCTAAGTTATGTTATCCCTAATGATTACGAATTATTAGTCACTACCAATGAATTTTAACGTAACAATTACGAATTATATTGAAATTCTAGAAATAGGTTTGTAATAAAATGATCCAATGAACGCATTTAAATCATTTTTTCACAATACCCAAACCATAGATATAATATAACACGATCAATTCCTAAAGAGAGAAAGAAACAACAAATATAAGGAAGGAATGCTTAACTGAGTAGTCGGCGTCAATGTCACCTTCGAACCGGCGTCAAGAAGCTAGCCTTTCATGGGTCTCTCAAGGTTGAGCGCTTTGGTTGCTCTCTTCATTCTCTCCTAAGGCTCCCTCTTTCTCCCAGTCGAAACACTCAAAACATTTCATAAAAACCCTCGGTCGTCACACCTCTCGATTTATATTAAAAACCTAGATGATGTGGCAACTTCTCATGCCCGTGAGTGACTAGTCACGAGTGTGCGATGGCTTCATAGGTGTGACATGTTTGTCACACCCATGAGTAGCTTCTCACGGCTCTCATGCTCACGACTGTGCATGGGACTGCATTGGCATGAGACGACATGTTCACGGCTGTGATACTTTCCTGCTTTGGCCATGAGCTATCTTATACCATTCTTCACTCTTATGCTCTATCTTGATGTTTTCTTGTCTTCTCTTGCTTTTAATCTTCTTCTTTTTGATCAATGAAGACAAGTGAGTGTGAATCTTCAAAAAATGGTCCAAATATAGTACTTTCGACTCACTTTAATTCTTTTGGTTTCGAATTGTACCTAAAACCACATATGAGTCAAAGTGAGTATCTTAAGCAATATCATGTCATTAATCGCTAAGTATTATGGAATAATTATACAATAAATTAAGCACATGTCATCTAATCATAGGTAGTTCAGTCAGTAGTTGTTTAATATAGCATGAGCTGTATGAAGGTAGTTAAGTGATCAAGATAGGGTTCATTACTCTAAAGTAATTAGGGAGAATGTTTTGTTCTCGATTAGTATTTATTCGAAAATCCTTGATCAAGGTGGAATGACGTTTTGTAAATAGTTTACAAATATTATTATTTGAATCAAAAACTAATGATGGAGAGTTAATAAGATTAGACTCAAATTACACATTAATTTCACGCTTCATGTCTAATTAAAACATTGTATGATGAAATGATTGAATTATACAAAAAAATCATGCACAGAAAGAATAGTTAAAACTAGTTTGACGTTCCTAAATATTTGGATGGTCATGATCTGTTGCTAGACGATATTCTTGATTTATAAATATAACTTGTTTAATTAGATAATTAAAAACAAATTTAAAGAGTTTAATTTATCTAATCTCAAGTATAAATGAGGGATATAATTTGTATTCATTATCAACATATTTAGGAACATAATGAGTCTCACATAAAATACTGGTTAAAGAGAGTAAAGATATTTTAATCAAGTTGAACTTGATTGCAGAGTTTGTTATGATTAAATATGAGATATTTAAGGCCTATTTGTTTCCATTTATTTTTTTGGTTTTCTATTTTTGTTTTAAAATTTAGTTAAAAAATAAGTTTGATTGAGTTTTTAGTTTTTATTTTTATTTTGATTTCTTTCAGTTTTCAAAATTTATGAAAAATATTTAAAGTGGTTTTTGTTTTCTATTTCTGTTTTTTATAATCTAATTTACTATCATCTAATTATTTATTATTTAATTATTTATTATATTAATTATTAATAAGAATTATGAATAATTTAATTTTATATTATATTAGATTTCATTAATTAAAATTATGAATAATTTAAATTTATTAATAATTTATTGAGTTTTGTAATTAAATTAAATTAATTAATTTAATATTTAATTAAAAATATATTCAAATTTTAAAATATTTTATTGATAATTTATTAATAAATATTATGTAAGAGATTAAAATTTTAATTAATTAAAAATAATTTATCTTTAAATTTTATCTAATATATATTTATTATCAATAATTAAAATATAACTATATTAACATTAACAAATATACAATTTTTTGTTTTTATTTAAAAAATTAAAAATAGAAAACAAAAACTAAAAAATAAAACAGAAAAACAGAAGTACACCAAGCAACCTCTTAATAAATAAGGACAAATATGATATATTAGATCTTATTTGGACATGATTAGTATTTAATTATAATTATTTATAATTCTAATTCTAATTTCAATTAAATAATTAAAATGTCCAAAATTTATTATACATAAGCTTGAACTCTAAGATAACATTTCTTACTTAACCTTCTCTGTAAGAGTTACAGAGTGTGATACGGTTAAAAATCAGATACCTGCATGTCTGACTATGGTTGTTAAGATAGATCTATTTTATAAACGGGTTGAAAGATACTACAAAATTATGATTTAAGTATTGGAATAATATACAAATTAACATTCATATTTTATTATAATTTAATTGTTAATTATTTTATAAAATTAAAATGATTTTAATTTTTAAGAAATCAAAATACCAAAAAATAATAATTATTCTGTTGACGTCGAGATCATTTCCCGTACTGACTTGCAAACATTAGCATCTTATAAAGTTTCTATACATTGCGCGTTAACAGGTTACGACTTGAAAGCTATAAATCGTGTTTTGAATCCCGAAAGAGTACTGTGTGATTAGTCGTTCGTTCATTTCTTTAGTCATTTCTTCTGGTATAAGTTTTTGTTATGACCTGACAGAACTCCTTGTGATGGTTTAGTTCGTAACATCTATCAAGACTGAGTTCAATTGTAAAACTTCATCAATGCCAGCCCCCCTTGATAATAAACTTCAAGGTCAATGAATCTAAAGGATGAAGAAAAAAGGAAAACACGTGCAAGAGAAACAAATTACAGAGGAAAAAATATGATAAATGGATGCATCTCTACTTGTTACTATGTCTTGGCAGTTGGCCGTCCAGGTGAACTCGGCCAAATTGCATGTCCCTCTTCAGTCGTGGTTGTGGACTGAACTTCTGAACGGGGATCAGCTTCACCACTGCCTTCCTTCTGAGTTTTACTAGATTGCCTTGTTTTGTGCTTCTGTCTTTTAAATTTAATCCAGCTACATATTTCAAAAACAGCAACAATGATGCCAAAAGTCGAAAGAATTCCAATATAAATCCATTTCCAAACACCAATGCCTGTCGTCAAAATGTCAATCCCGTGAAATATGTTTATTGACATCAAAACAAGCAGTGCATAGCCAAGAGAATGGTGGTACATGTTCCAGTACTTTATAAACTCATTATTTTCCCTGGGCCGTAAACGTAATGCAAGCATCTGCAGCGCCAAATTTTAGAATCAAAACAAGAGAAAGTGCATTTGAGAGATACTCAGCATTCGCTCTGTGATAGAGGCTTACTTGCAATGTTGAGAATGCGAAGATAAACATGGCATATAGCTTGTGGGTTCTAAATTTGTAGTATCTTGAAGCTCGTCCAAGGAATAAGCCGATGGTCCAGCCAGTTGTGCCAAGAATGTAACCGGTAATTTGGCAGTAAATGTGAGGGTAAAACCACCACTTCTCCTTAAGTTCCAGAGGATATCTGAAATATCTTGCGATGATTACACCAACAGGGATGAGTACTCCCCACGCCATAATGTTCAAGATGCCATGCACCTAGGAAAAGAGAAGGAAGTTTGGTTTTAGCTTTATATAAAGAGGCAAGAGCACAACTAATATCAAGAAGACGTTGCTATAAAAGATGCAGAAGAAGCTTTTTTTGTAATTCTAATAATCTACCACTCTTAAATGGTGCCTGTAATCCGCAACGTCCTGAGCTGACTGAGTCTTCAAATCTATAATCTCCGTGCTGTCAACATTCTGTAGGGTTGCGGGATGCATCTTCGGCTCCGTGCCGTCGACATCATATCCAACTTGCCACACATGATTCAGACTTGTTATGTTGTACTCTGCTGGAAGTACTATTGTTGCATGTATCATGTAGTAATCTAGTGATGCAGAGTATTCCGTGGACATATTCTGGACTTTCAATTCAATGGAAGAAGGCCGTAGCGTGCAACCAAGCTTGGTGGCCCTTGTGATGTTGTAGGTGTTAACACTGAATGATCCATTTAGTTGCTTAATGCCTATAATTGCCCTGGTTCCAACCATTTGAGGTGTTGCACTAGGATTCACCCCCCAAGCCAACCACCCAATATCAGCATACAATCTTGTACCAAAGATGATCTCAATTTGTCTCTCATTATGTTCATCGAGTTTCCAGGCGAATTCAGCTGCTAGAGTGGTCAGTTTCTTGCAGACTGAAATGTTCTTCCTGTGTGCCACCTCATGGAAAGACCGGCTACAAGGGCTGTGAAGAGAGACAACTGTGGACTTGGTGAAGAACAAGGTTAATGTGAAGACCACAAGCAAAATAATGGGAGACATTTTCTAGGAAGATGTTGTGTGGTTGTTTATGGCAGTTATGCTTTTTACGCTGCAGGTTCTGCTGTGCCCTTCTAGTCTTTGAACATATTTTGGGCTTTGCTTGGGTTCAAGCTGACAATAATGAGTTTTCTTTTGTTACAGCTTTATTCTTTTAGTTCTAACATTCTGGTAAGAACATACTTGAGTTGGTAACAAGTAATGCATAATTTTTTGATTCACTACCACTTTAATGGCCCATCAGACAATTCAAGTTATGCAAAGAAAAGAAAGAACAAGGAAAAAGATTAATACTAACCCCAGTGAGAAAATTTGAATTGTAAAAGGTATAAATAAAAAAAGGGAAATAATATTTGTTAAGGAAGGTATCCTCTCACTCCGTACTGCTGATTAGTCTTTTTTTCTCTTTTTGAGTAGCATATAAGCAAGCTCTTTTCTTTACTGCCATTGAATTTTTGTTCAGCAGCCTTTAACACGAGCCGGTTCACGTCTTTTCCGTGTTCCACGACAGGGGTAGGCTTCTGCTACAGACATGTGCCTTGCCAGAAATAAAGACGAAACATATGGACCAGTTTCACAAACAGTATTACCTGATAAATGATTTTATCAGTTAATAACGAATTATATAAGTTAATTTGAACAGTAAATAATATTAGTTGTTTATTAAAATTATTTGATAAAATTAACTATTTACTATTAACTGTTAATATATAAAATGAATTAAGAGAGCATAATTTCAAAAAAATTATAACTGTTGACGTATAAAATAAATTAAGAGAGCATGATTTTAAAAAAATTATAAAGGCATAAATATTATGTATCTTAGTATTTCGTTGAATATTCTTATAAGAATTTAGATTTTAGATATTTAATTTTACAAAATTTAAGTTTATAATTTTAATAAAAAACATAAAACATATAACCAAGCTTATTATTAAGCGAACGCCTAAGCTTATTCGATGTGAGGCACATAAGAGACATATTAGCATCATGTATGTACAGTTAGTTAACATGCGTTTAATGCTTGGAGACGGTCTAACACAACATGTTATTTCAATTAATAACATGATGCAAGAGTTATACTTTGGAGGTTGTCTAGCTTATGCAAATGTTGCAAGGATGACTTTGCTTGCAACATTACCTCAACCTCAAGACGAATTGTTACGGCTCTGGAATAATATGCCTAATGAGAAGACTTATAATTTGTTAGTGATGCCATTTATTAAAGAGATGAGTAGAAGGAAGTTGATTAGGACCTTGTATAATATAGGTCTTCCAATGGAAATAGTAAGAGTTATTGTACATCGAGCTTTGTGAACAGTGTCACACGAACTCGTGAACTCATTTTCACGTAAGGTTTGTTACCTATAGAATGTTCGTAGGTTGTAGCATATTTAATGTATGTTGTTTTATAAGAACTAAGTCTTGATATTTATGTAATATGTTTACATGTATATCATATAGGAATTCTTCTAAAGTAAGGTAATTAGGATTCGATTGTTGTATGAATGATGATTGAACACATTAGTGGACTTTTGATTTCATAAGCAATT
>JANZXP010000194.1:10599496-10632516 GCA_027576715.1 Erythroxylum flavicans | reverse complement strand
TAGGTAGAGAATTGAATCAAACCGGTAGAGTCGTGTAACGAGAGATCAAGCATAGGTTCCTGGTAGGTTTTTAAACAACTTAAAACTAATTTAAGTTTGAGTCAATCACGAATCGAGAGATCGTGATTCCATAATTTAAATTAGGGATCATCAATTGGGTTTAAGAATTATAACTCGAGAGAGAGTAATTCACCCTAGGATCGCCTAGGTCCGTTAAGTCAAAAATTACATAATTGGAGATTTTCTTTAGTTTCGAATTAAATCCCCCTTTCTTTCACTTGGCTATTTTTAGGTTGATTTCGGGTTGTTGTGTGAGTTACTATTTTGTGACTTTTCTGCACTTTAAATTCTCATATTTGATTATTGATTGATTTAATTCTGCACTAGTTAATTGTTTAGAATTATTATAGTTTAGGGTGACCTTTGATTTAGGACTAGTTAGCCTTCCTCGTGGGATTGATACCTTAGGTACTATACGAATGACCTGTGCACTTGCGGAATTTACCAAGGTTAAAAAAATAGTAAAACTTAGCGCTTATAACCTTGCGAATAATGCTCATTAGATATAAGTGAAGCCCAGTATCTAATGTCAGCCTGTAAGTCCCTTCACCTTAAATTGGGGCCTTCATTTGGTTCCATATAAATAGAAAGTTGCTAGTTGGGCTTATGGTTTGGATTGTAAGGAATCACTGCATAATATTGAAAACATGAGTAGTGGCACCAGAATCAGACCACCAAGTATTAGACGAAACTTCAAATAAGTTTGATTCAAAGCATACAGAAACATAATGTATATCTTTCTTTTCGAACCAAGCCATACTTTGTAGGCAATTTTTTTAATAATATCCTTCTTTATTGTAAAAATGACATTTATCTAACTTTTGTCCCTTCCTTTCACCATCAGTAACCTGTGGAACTTTAGCAGGTTCTTTCTTCTTAAAATTCTTAGCATTTGGTTTGAGTTTCTTTCTAGGTCCTTGACCCACTAGGTTAATAGAATGAACTCCTTGTTTCTTTAATTTCGCTTCTTCTTAAATAAGCTTACTAGAAAATTTATCAATATTCCACTTATCCTTTAATGTGTATAATTGATGTGGAACGATCCATATTAAGTAGAAAATGAGTTCATGATAAACTGTACTAAGAAGGAGTCTTCCATAGTCATACCCAGTGTCTTAAGTCTTGCTGCGATATTAGTCATATCTAAGACATGTTGCTACATACTTTTTGACCCATCAAACTTTATGGTCGTGAGTTAAACCATAAGTGTCCAAATAAGTGCCTTATCGACAGAATGGAACTTATCTTCCACAAGCTTAAGAAAATCTCTAGCATTATGATTTTTAGTGCTAAGAAGAGTAGACTTAGTACCTGTTTGGTTTAGCTTTTGGAGGGTGAAAAAATATTTTTTTCACCGCAAAAGCTATTTTTAAGAAAAATGAGTGTTTGGTTGTAAAATCCAAAAGCGCTTTTTAAATATAAATGGCTTTTTTAGAAGCTAAAATACAGTTTTTTTAAGAAGCTCAAATTTGGAGCTTTTCAAAAAAGCTCTACTGGTAAAAGCTCTACTGGTATAAGACCATCCAAACAGGCATTTAATGTTGTTAGCAATTGTCATTCGCATAAAATTCATACATAACATGTTAGACCTTGCTATGCCTTATGGGGTGCATTTTCAGCCTCTATAAGAGTATCATTAAAATCAAAAGACTTATCCTCTAATAGTACCAAGTCAAGATCTAAAGTACCTAAATGGAAAATGACTTGTTCGCTCCATTTAGAGAAATTCATACCAGTTAACAAGGTAACAGATGAAGTTTGAGAGTGAAGGTTGAAAAGTGCGGACCTATAAACGCGCACTAATTAACAAATTCAGACAAGAAATACATACATTAAATATATTGCAGGATTCCTTTAGGTAAACACAACAATACATATCATCACTATTATTAGAATATCATTTAAATTTTATAAGAAAATTAAATAAACTTTATCAAATACATATAACATCTTTGGATAATTATATATATATATGTGACTAGAATATATCAATTTTCTCCTTTATATTTATTAGTTATATAACATTGATTTACTTTTGGGTAAAGTCCTTAATTCCTACATCTAATAAATTTTTCATAAAAGCATTCATAAAATACATAAATTATATGACCAAACATTCAAAATTAATTTGGTCACTTTAGTGACTAACAAATTAATTTTAATCATACTGTCATATATTTATAAAGAATAATTTTTTATTTATTTTATAATAATTTTTTATCTATTAAAGCATGTACGGTAATGCATTCAAATCACCAAAGAACGAATATCAATCTAATTTAATTTGAATTTAAATATGAAATTACAAATTACGTCGTACGAGCCAGATGGCAAGTGGATGGAGATGTTCCCTCTTAGTTCTAACAATGAAAGTTTAAGCTTTAAGTGGTTTTAAAACATTACATGTAGAACTTAACACTGAGTAAACCTCTAAGGCAGCATGTTCTCTCCTCTGCTATTGGACTTCTCACTTTATACTTTCCTAACACCTTCAAAAAACTGCGGTAAAATAAAGAAAGAGAAGCCAAGACCATCAAACCACTACCAAGGAGGTGTATCGTTTCATAAATCGAAAGGGCAACATATCCTCAAGAACCCTTTCTCTAATCGCACTTGAGTTTGAAATAAGACCAAACACATATGTTGCTTTGTTTAAAAATAAGGAAGAAACCAGCATTGAAGCATGAGTTGTAAACTCGAGAAAACGAACAAAAACATATTTTTAAGTTCTCCAAAATTCTTAATTGTAATAGATTGAAATTGAATTTGTATAAACATCGTAACAAAACAATCATCAAATCAATAATCTAAGGATTATTATCTATTCAAAATCCAAGGCTCTGATATGGCATGTTGTTTTCTTAATATTCAAACATCAAAGACATACATAAATCATTAATCATGCATAAATCATTCTTGCTCATTCAAACCTTGAATATAATAATAACTACATAGATGAAGTGAATAAATTACTTATCTTAAACGGAATTCGTCATAATATAGAGAGAAAGATTTCAACAATCACAAACTAATTTCTCTCTTAACCCCCTTTTTATAATAAATAGCTGATAAATAGCTCAATATCTAAATATGTTCATTTTTTATTTGTTTTTGTCTATACTTAATTAGGGTAGAAAAATGGCTATTTTATATACAATTCTCTATTAACATTAAATCTTGTATGTCCATAAAGTACAAAATTAACAGTCAAGATTTAATATACTATTAAACAAAGAAAAACCCTAATCTAATTTTAATATGAGTCTACAGAAAATATGGGTCATAACATTAGGCCATATTTCTTACATTACCATTCAATTAAAATCAATTAAAGATATAAGACTGAGATAGAAGTTATAGTATTGAAAATGTATCAAAGGATTAAATTATTTATTAAAATTGAAATTTTATTTAGTTTAATTATAACTTAGATGTTATTATTATCAAAAACATATATAAAATACACAAAATTTTAATTTGTTTCAAATGTATGTTAAGACTTAAATGTTAACTCTAACTATTAGTAATATTAATGTGGATGGTCAAATAGACTAACTTTACTACATTACTTGACATATAAGGAAAAGTAAACTAAAATATCAAATAAATAACAAAATGAAGTAACTGAATATAATTGAGTTGGAAACAGTAAGCATTCAGAAAAATCCTCCTTAAAGAGTATTAAAGCCACTTGATTTAGTAAGAGTAAGAGGTCACTAATTTATACCTCACAAATAATTATTTTGTGATATTTATTTAACTAACTATAATTTTATCTTGTATTTATTTATTTTAAATAAAATTTTATAAAATAAGATATGCTTCACAAATAATATTATAATAAGATGATAATAGAAAAGTCTTGTACTTTAGTATCATTTTTAAATTTAAAATCGTTAAAATATCAACATTAGACGTTGATAATACAATAAGATTATGACACGTTGAAAAATAAGATTAACTTGGTAATTAAAATTAATCAAATGTTGCAAGCTATCTCTATAAAGGGGTGGCAGTCCTTGGGCCTGATTCTTCTGTCTGCTTCTTATTTTCCGAATTTCCACCACCATCGCTATATTATGTGGGGCAAATCACTTACGGTCTATCGTCTCCATCATGGGTTTTGTTTAACCATACCTTCCTTTCCTCATTTTTATTTTTTTCTCGCAATATAATTTAAAATAATTAAAAAGATAAGAAACACCAAGGCCGCCCCTTTCCAAATACCAATACTATATCAACAACTGAAGGTTTTGGTGGACCTGCTTGGTCGGTGCATGCAATAATCACCCTTTTGGTACCTCTGAGATTGCCGACCTTTTAGACACGCATCTACATAAACCAGGGATCATGCGTCATTCTGATATAAATAGTCCCATTTCCATTTGTCTATTATCTATATCATAATCTATGCGACCAACCCAGTTTTTTAGTATAAAAATAAAGAGGATTCGCAAATGGTCAATTAAATTGCGAAATTGGCTTGAATGTGCATGTGATGGCATGCTATCAATTTATTTAAGTTTAAAAAACCCGAAATCTACTTGAAGATACAATTCCCTTGTCACAGCGTGGACTATGGCATTTGGTCTCCTCTTTGCCGTAACCATTATGGTGAATTCGATACCTTCTATGTCGTTTAATAGGACGAGTTAGGGTTCATAGAATTGGATATCCACTTTTAATTAGTTTTCTTTCATGGTATACCTTTAAAAAAAAAAGACATGATAAGTTCACCTTTTCGATTACGATGATTTGCTTAGTTAGGCATTGGGTCATCCTCTTTAACAGATCTTTTATTTTTCTAGTTGTTGTGGTGCATTTTCCGTTTTCTCTTTTTTCTTGAGCGGGATCACTGCGTTTCAACTAATTTATAATGTTGTACTCCTTGGACTTGCGAAAATAAATATCTACCGACTCTAACAAAACCAGGAAATGGTAATTTACTCATCCTTTCTCCATCATTTTAGTTTGATGTAATATAAATCTTTGATCGAAACTGTGACATGTAGACCGACGAGGGATGACTATGAAATATATGTAGCTTATCTTAACCATCCAAAGTTTTACTTGTATGCATTAACGAGGAGTCTTCAACTTGCGATATATTGGAAGTTAGTGTCTGAAATTCCAAGATTGTGCAAGGCAAGCTGTCTCTCTTCAATCCACAAATACCTACTTATGATACGATATTGGTTGGATAAGTTGGAGGGGTTGTGATGTTAGGCTTCTGTGATCTCTTTCCCAGTCAGTGAAGATAGCCAGTGGACCACAGCTGGTTGTGGATCTCCTGTCCTATTTTCATTTCCTTTCTTCAGTCGATATCAAATTAATAAACCTTTTTCAAACTAATTGCAACTAGGTGTATGAGTTGGGTCTATGGGAAAAAAAAATATTTTCATTAATAATAACTGAATAAAGCTTTTTTTTTGGTTATTAACTGTCATAAAGATGTCCCCATAAGAACCTAACAATAGTTTGGCAAGCATTAATTTAACCAAGTCGTGTTATCTGGAAGACAACTTGCAATTGAAAACAAAAATGGGAACCTACCCTAACTTCAAAGAAAAATGTCACAACTGCAAAAAAAAAAAAAAAAAGGACTTTAAATGCCTTTTCAGTTGTATTTTATTACAGTTAAAATGCAGACGTGACGCTTACGCCCGTGGGCAACTCCAACCAAGGCTGGGCTAGACTCGTCCAAGAAAATCAAACATTAGAGGGGGAGGGAGGGAGTGAGGCTAACCGCTAACGTTTATCATCAAATGTACTATCGAGAAAATAGACCGAAAGATAAGAAAAGAAAAAGACAAGTCCATGTGGTGCTTTTCTAATTTTAAAATCTACCATACACGTGTTAACACTTGGCGTTCCCTCACTTCCAAAATATGACCAGCCACTCTCCCAGCCAGTCAACACCCAGACAGACACACTCACTATCTAAATCTTCTTATCCTCCTATATTTATTCAATTAAATCACAATTTAAAAAAAAATCCATGACCACATCACATTATTTTCTTTTGATCTTTTTCTTTAAAATTCATAAAAACAAACTTCATGGTTTGGTCGGGTTTATTAATATTATCAATTTGAATTTAAATAAATTATCATGATATGAAAATTTTGAAATTTCAAGTTGGAAAAAAGGTGAGCAGGAATCACCTGGCTTTATTACTAAATGGGTTGGAACGCAAACAGGCATGATACTTGAATAATAGTAGTAAAAAGAGAAAAAGTACAAATCCTATCTGCTTTACCTTTACGTCCATAAATTCATAATAGCCATAACCAGGCTTAGCCCCTCCATTTGTCAAATATGGGTTGCTGTTACTCGGCTTTTATTTAATTAATAGAAAAGAACATATTAGTTTTCCTTTCTTTTTTAATTTTCAAATTCCACTCTTTTTAACGTCTCAGCCCATCCATCCACGACGTTTCTTCGCATTCTCTCTTTCTCCCTCTGTTGCTTTCCTCCTTGTCTTTCAAATTCATTTCTCTCACTCAATTCACCATTTTGCCCCTCACCCTTCTCTATTTGATCCATTAGTCGCCCACCAACACCAACCTCTCCACAATCTTCAATCTCCAACCCGGTTTCCACATCTCCGATCCGATTCTGTTACAAGAACTTCCCAACTTTTGCATTTCTTTTACTTGCTTCTTCCGCGGTGTGTGGGTTGGTTTGTTTGTTTGTTTGTTTGTGTATCGGAGGTGGTGATTGCTTCAGATGTTGGGGCCAGGGGTGCAGTTCACGCGCGTCCGTGGGGAGGATCGATTTTACTGTCTCGGCAAGGCGCGTCGGGCTCAACACAATCAGCGGAACGATCAACTTCGGAGAGCTCAGAGCGATGTTACGGCGACGACCACATCGCCTTCTTCTGTAGAGGACAAGCCGGCCTTCTTTCGTGAACCGGAGAACCGGATGGGGTTCGAAGACTTGCCTAAAGCGGTTGCTGCGATGCCGGCTTTTGAACCAGGGACGGGCTTAATGCCGTTGAGTAATTTAGACCGGTTTTTGGAGTCCATAACGCCGTCTGTTCCCGCTCAGTACCTGTCCAAGGTTTGACCGATTCCGTTTCATCTGCTCATTTCGCCATTACCTTTTTTTTTTTAGTTTTTCTGTTTAGAATCTAGTTGTGTTAGTTTTTGTTTGGAACCGAGGGATCTTGACCAGCACATTTAAGTTCGTATTTGTGTATTAGTCTTTCATGATTTTGGAATTTTCACTTTATTTTGATTGTTTTACGATTTGTAGGAGGAGTTGGAACGGTTAAACCCTGTTTGGGGTTTGAAGAATTTGGAAGAAGAAAAGAATAAATTGTTTGTAAATGATTAAATGATACATCTCCAAGTGTTTTATGGACTTCTACTTCATGGAAACCGAACATGCGCTGTTTCTGTTACCAACAACCGGTGTGTTTAACCATGATGTTCACTATCTTTGACTTTCCGAAGCAAAATCAGTAAATGGAACATAATTTCTCTAAATGCCTTCACTTTTATGATTCCCTGTCTGAATGAGGACTATCAGGATCGTGCGAAATGGCATGTGTGCATAATAAACTCTGATTATGATGGTGGGGGTGGGTGTGTAATGGTGCTGTAAAATGCTGCAAACATAGTGTAGTTTCTGAAATTGAGCAATAGAATGGAAAAACACAATTTTCAAGGTTTTTGATACGTCACAACCGAGCGATATTATTGAAATCTGATTATCAGGCTTCAAAGTGGTTAACTAAATTCGTTTGATTCTATCAATCTTTATACTTCACTGCATGTCATTATATAATCTTTCTGAATCATTCTATGTAGTTCTTACTTAGTTTTTATGATCACCTTGTAGGGCTTTTAGCACATATACTGTTGGGAAAATTTTGCTTTTGGTTCATGTTCAGCTATCATATTTATGATGTAATAAATTTTGACGTCAGACAACGATGCGTAGCTGGAGGACTTGTGATGTGGAATTTCAACCATATTTCATGCTTGGAGATTTATGGGAGTCATTTAGGGAGTGGAGTGCTTATGGCGCTGGAGTACCTCTGATTTTGAATGATTGTGATAGCGTTGTTCAGTATTATGTTCCATATCTGTCTGGTATCCAGATATATGGCAAGTCTACGAAGACATGTGCTGTATCAAGGTGACTAATATTCAATGGCGCCATATTTTACTCGTTAATATTTTAAAACACATTTAATGCAGCATTTTTTCTGAGTCAACCAATATGCTTCACGTGTTATTATTTACATCATTCAATTTGATTTCTCTTTATTGCTTGGCTTTGAGTGCAATTACTTTTCTGAGCAATGTTACTTCTGACCTCATCATGTTCCAGTTTGTTTGGATCTGCATCATTCACTTGCTGCAGTATGCCTTTATGAGCGTATTAAGTTTAGGTACATAAGTGGAAACCTGTTTATGGAAGGAAACTTTCTGTTGTAAGAAAAATGTTGAAGTTGGAAACTACTAGATGATAGCTTCTTATGATTCCATGGAAAGGCTTCGGCTATTCTCAAACACTTTGTACATGTAATGCATTAGCAAAAGCTTTGTTAAAGTTCCTGACAAACTATGCAAGGCTTTAAGAAAGGGAGGCAAGCTGGCTTTTTATCATAGTTGCTCATTTTTTTAAAACAATTCGTTCAAGAATCATTTGCGTTTATTTGTTTCTCTACTGGTGAGACCTGGTATTATCTTTTTATCATAGTTATTCATTTTTTTAAAAACAATTCTTTCAAGAAACATTTGCATTGATTTCTTTTAATTAAGACAACAATTGTGGGTTAGTTTTAACTGTTTGGTTGCTCTCTTTCCTCTGACACCTTAAAGATGTAGATTTGTTAGTGTCACACTTGTAAACCTGAACTGATAATCTGCTTTATGACAGGAGACGTGGTGAGGACAGTGACAGTGATTATAGGGATTCGAGTAGTGATGGTAGCAGTGATTGTGAACCTGAAAGTGGATTGAAATGCTCTTTGGAACCACGGACTCATATAAATGAATGTCCTATAAGAATGGATAGATTGTCTTTGGGAGACCAAGATGTTAATCCTCTAGAGGATGCTTCTAGTGATGAAAGTGAATCTCTTAATGCACAAGGTTATTTGCTATTTGAGTACCTCGAACGAGATCCCCCTTACAGCCGGGAGCCGTTAACTGACAAGGTTGTTATTGTGTTTCTAATGGTAGTCAAGTTCATGAGATACTGTTAACTATTTGTAATATTTTTCATATTTTCTCACCTATTTCTTTGTAAACAGATATCAGATCTTGCTATCCGCTTCCCTGAGCTGAAGTCACTTAGAAGTTGTGATTTACTGGCATCTAGCTGGATTTCTGTGGCCTGGTACTTTTCATGGAGTTGCATAAGATTCTGATGCCATGCTATCAATTATTATTCACATATTGTGTTTGCAATTTGTAGGTACCCGATCTACAGAATACCAACTGGGCCAACATTAAAAGACTTGGATGCTTGCTTTTTAACATATCATTCTCTTCATACCCCATTAGGAGGTACCCTACATCTGCCAATTCTGTATTTGTTCCAGTAGGTTCTGTAATTTTGTAGATGATGAATTTTTTCTTCTAATTGTTTTCCCTCTTGATATGATGACCGAATCAACTGTTTATGTGACGGCCTTTTTTGATTCTTAACTTTTAGTGCTGATAAGTTTTACCTTTAACGGCATAAAATTTTATGAATACAAGACGGGGAATATTTTGAAGGACAAAAGCTCTTAGCCTGCTTGTTTGTAACGAGCAAAACTTTGAAACAGATTAGTAGTAGAAAGCTGCAACTTTATGGGACTGAATAAAATATTCTCAGATTTGTAGGAGACGATGCATGCTTTTATTTTTGTGAGTCATTATAATATTGTTCTTACTGGTCTGCATTACTTTTTGGTCCATAGAGGTGGGTTCTATTGTCACTGTTGACCTTGTTGCTTTATTTTTCAATGACTGCGTAGTAATTCCATGGGATTATTTATGGACGTGTAATATTCATGTATCTTGCTTCTTAAACTTGATTTAAGTTATGATGATTAATCCAATTGATCACTGTATGTCGCTACTGGTTAGAACTATGTCTGTATGGGGCTGCTTTTATTATAGTCCTAATGTCGAGTGTTTTGGCAGGTGTACGAGGTGCTCAGGCTCCAGTTGTAACATGTCCCAGTGAGTTGGGTGGGGTGCCAAAGATGTCGTTGCCTGTTTTTGGCCTTGCATCATACAAGTTCAAGTTGCCCTTGTGGACACCAAACGGGGGATTTGAATGCCAATTGGCGAATTCTCTGTTGCAGGCTGCTGATAATTGGTTGAGACTGCTTCAGGTCAATCATCCAGATTTTCTGTTTTTCTGCCGTCGGTAACGTGAAGTTATAGCTCTTCGCCAACTGTTTATGACGGAAAGTTAAAGTTAAACTTGGTGAATGAATATGGGTTGCGAGATTTATAATTCCAAGTGCGCGGCTGAAGATGACTAGTTGGTTATATTTATAGTGTTCGGTACTGTCACCTACACCTACATGGATGAAGGAAAGAGCATTTTTGAAAATTAAAAAAAAAAAGAACAAGAAATAAAGGAAAAATATGACAACTGCGTCTGAAGCAAAAGAGTTACTTTAGGCATTAAGGCTCTACAAGAAAATGAAATGACGCAATATAGATTTAGGATAAGCTGCTTCAGTATGGTGCTAAACTAAGTTAACAAAGTGGCCGGGCTTGTAACCAGTGTCAGCAATTTTCATGATCACATGTAATCTTCTATGTTCTGATGGGTGTTAGAGCAGGCACTTTTTATCTGTCCTGATGGTCACAACGGATGCAAGTTGGTTTACTTTTTTAAGAGGATTTTGATAGGAAGGTTGTAATGCCAGATACTAGTTTACCATAGGGCTTGCTTACTACAGATGTATATCTGGGGACTGACTGATAGAGCTTGATTACTTTTTTCTTGTGAATGAACTGAAGGTTAGGTAAATGTTGTTTCTATTATTTTTCCTTCTGCATTTATTTGTAATCTTCCTCTTTAGTTTTATGCATTAGTTCATTCTCCGTTTCAGACTAGAATGAAAACGAATTCTATGCCAACAGTATGAGTTCTCTTCGGAATACGGTCATAATTAAGTGGAGAAACTGTCTAAACCATTAGATCAAGAGCTTGATAATTAAAGTGGGGATTCTCGTTGATGTCTAAAAACATCAGACATTTGATGTCGTGACGTAGCTAGTGTAAAGGCTTGATCTAGATTTGGGGCAATATACCAACTTTTATGGTACGTTAGAAATGCCAGTCAAACAAATGCAAATGGTCTCCTCCAATAAAATATGAATGGAAATAATAATAATAATAATGACGACAACACTTATCTTTAATTTATACAGGAGTCAGATTATCCCAAAAACATTTGCTTAGACCATCTCCAGTCATAAATTGCAAAATGCAGTCAGTTGATTTCAAGATGTAGTAAGTTTAGGAAAAATAACTCTGACTAATAACTGCATGTTACAGTAAGTGTGGAATGATTACTTTACAAAAATACTGTTTGCCAAAACAACCGCATATTTGCAGTAATTATGGAGTAATTGTAAAATACAGCAAGCTTATACAGTTCGGTTAGAATGAAAAATGTGAGCATTTAGTGCAAATTGCAGTCTGGTTGGAGTTGGTCTAAACAAAAAATGCAGTTGGCAACCGAACTTCAATTTTGAAAGGTGACCGCGTCTATATTCCTTCATGGATAAGCAGCTTTTTATTCGTATTTCTACTATTGACATTATCATTATGCCTATATTATTAAATATTTTTATTATTGCAATCACACGTTCATTATTCATAAGAGGAAAGGTAGTAACTTTTCAATTTCTTGGTTTAAAATTGTGGGGATTAAGTAAGCTGAGTCGTCGGATCGAATATTCTAAAATTGGAATGTCAAATTTCATTTTGTTTATAACTTAAAAAAGACTATTTCTGAACAAATAAATTATTTTACTGATTAAATTTGTATTGAATAAGCAGGCGATGGACCAACTCATTTGTTCTCAACTTCATTTACTTTTCTCTCCAAGGCCTCTGAACATATCTTTCCCATCACATGATAAAATGACATGAGATCTGATAGTTGGCCAACAGACATCTTCCCCATTATAGCCCTTCCAATTCTCTCCTTCTCCTCATTCATCATCAATCTCTCTCTATACCCACCTCCATTTCTTACTGTTGCTCCCATTTGCTTCAGCCTATTCACCTGCTGCAAACTCAGTGCTGTGTTCGCCTGCAATTATCAAGTATACATTCAACCAGTTATATTAGCTGTAATAACTCAGTAATTGCAGTACCGTTTGCAGTGTACTATTTGAAAAGCCTTTAACTCTACTAACAACATGTCCTTTTCAGGACTCTGGAGTTAGTGTCAATTCTTCTTTCAAGAAACAACTAACCTGTAGGAACTCAGCTCCAACTTCTAAGTCAGATTCTTGGCCTGAAATCGTTCCACATCCTGAGCTGTACATGTTCCTAGCGATAGAGAAACTTCTAACGATGATCTGTCTCTTTGTCTCCAGCTCCTGGTTAAGTTTTGGGGCTTTCGGCACAGACGACGAACAAATAAGCCTTTTCTTATATGCAATCACTGCCTTCACGAATTCCTGCACAATCATATGACAAGACATTCTGAGTTCTAAGTAACTGTGAAACATAAGAATTCCGAAAGAGATATAAATCTTTCGGGGTCGATTGTAGCTTTACCTTATATGCCGCTGGACAACCAGGATAGTCAAAATCATCAGTGTCTTGACATCTCATTCTCTCTGGATGAAACTGAAGTCCCATAATGAATTTTCCCTCTTCAGGATTGTAAGCATCAGGATCATAAAAACCTTCAACTAAACCATCTGGTGCAAAAGCCATTGGCACAAATCTTTGAGCTAATTTCTTCACACCTTGATGATGATAACTATTCACCATGATTTCCATCTTATTTTCTTCCAAAGAATCCTTAAACCAGCGGTGTAAAGGAGTGTTCTCTTCAACCTTAATCATATGACGGTGTTTGTCGTAGTTCTCATAGTTGATATGCTCTACTCTTTGGTCCTTAAAGATTTTTAATGAGAGCTCTCTCCCTATATCTTGATAGAGTGTGCCTCCGCATGCAACGTTAAGAACCTGTGACCCTCTGCAGATTCCTAAGTATGGTATGTTTCTCTCAAGGCAAAGCTTTGCGAGCCTCAGTTCAATTGTGTCTTTCTCTCTGTCAATGGCTGTGTCGCTTGCATGAGTTTTTTTAATCTCTTCAAGCTCTTCAGGTGAAAACCCAGAAAGCTCTGCGTCATAGTGGGACGGATCGATGTCTTCACCTTCACAAAGAAGGACGCCATGGATTGGCTCGAAGCTTTCCAACAACATGTGGAGTCCACTTACCCTGGGGACTATAACTGGTACTGCTCCATAGCTCACTATGAGATCTAAATGATACTCTCCTGTTCATCAAATTAGACAACATCAATCCTTTGAGCCAATCTCTAGTATTCAATCTTCTTTTGCATTATATATTTAGTGCAGATACTTATAGCATAATGACACGATCTGTTAGACGTGATAGAGCGGGACGGAAGAACGCATTAAATCATTCATGGTTAACATTTGTATGCGATTGATGGAAAGGTTAAAAGTAAACATACATAGGATAAAGATAATAATTAACGGATCATTTATTTAACAAATCTATGCCGTTCTTCAAATGTCCAAAAGGATATGTGATCACAAAGAACTGTTAAAAGAATAGAAAGGTAGACAAGTTACAAAAACATACCCACAAAATCTACGAACTTGTTCTTGCGAACCGTTCGCCTGGAGACAATGAGAACCCTTGGAAGAATCATTGAGAGATCAGAATCAGCCATGTCGATTGGAAAGGGTATGAATACGGAATGGTTTTCTAGCCTGGACTGAAAGAGAGAAAGATGACGACAAGACTCAGAATTCTCAGTTAATGCCACCTTTATCTGTCTTTGAAATGCACAGAAGTTATGAGGCAGATGTTCTTCCTAAGGATACGAGCGTGGAGTGATTCTTGAAAAGGGGCACTTAAAAAGGAGAAGGAGAAAGCACAGTCTAGATGTAGCGTATAGACAAATGTTTTTTTTGGCAATTCCTTCATTAATTTCTGTTTTATTTGAAGTTATCGAAGTCAAGTCTGATAAGGTGGTGACGTGGAGAGTCTCGTATCATGATAAAGGCCAACGTTAGTTGGCAGAATTAGTTGTATCGATATATATGCGGATTTGGTAGTGAACAAGAATAAAATAAAGAAACGTTTAATTTAACAAAAAGGTGTCCAAACTGCGAATTTTCCCTCATAACATATATATAGCGCTCATCATCTTTTTCATTTAATTTATGTGTGTTTCATATTAAGAATTAGATATACATAAAATTAAGAATCAAAGTGTAAAGATGATACGTTGTTTGTAAAAAATGAAATGTAGTTGTCACCTTGTTTATACAACATATTTATGATGTAATTGAGTTACTATATAAGTATATATACATATAAATATGTATGTATGCATATAATTGGTTTATCTGAAATCAATATATATAAATTAACACTTGTTAAATTAAGTAATAAAATTTACTATATAAATAAATATTTATTTATTGAGTACAATCTATAATTAATAAATTACTTATTTATCAACAGAAATTATATTTATTAGACAATTATATCCTATGAATATAATATTACTCACATTTATTATAATAAATAGAGTTTGTAATGGTTATAATTGAAATAATAATTCTAAACATACTTAAATAATAAGATAAGCTTAACAAGGATTACATAATAAAGAATATATCAAATAAAATTTTAATTATCATTTACTTTGGATTTTATACTATAATCTAAATAATACAAACTCTATCATATTCGTATGTGGCAAAATTACACAGTACGTTTCTCTACTTCTTCAACTGTAATAAATGAAGGTATATGTTGGATTAGCGGCAGTAGTCAATACTCCTCAGCAAGCAAAACTGAAATTTAAAATTCTAGTTTAAGCAACGAGTCAGAAGCAAATTGAATATGTAAAGTCAAACATAGCTTCAAAGTGAGTTGCCAAAATTTGACTTCTGTAGGTGATGCTTACAAATTTTGAACCGGAAGCTTTGTGTTGCATAATATATCTTGCTTAGTATTTCAAGCGTCGACGTCGAGCGATACAGATAGGTTTTGGCATGTGTCCACGTTATGGCTTATGTACATCTTCTGGTCAATGATCGGTGGATGAACTCAAACTCATCCATTAAATTTTTGTTTAAGTACTTGATGAAGGCGTTGGATTATTTTTATACATACAAGATAAGGTTTGATAATGCACTAAAATCATAATAACAAAACTTGTCATGAGAAGATCATACGAAGCATATACTTGCGATCTAGCATATTTTGTATACACATGTTAAGTCTGCACATTCTCTTACCAGATAACGCCTAGCTCATTAGCAAGAAGATACTGAAGACCACACAAGTTCATGCTACTCCACCCAACAATCTGACAGTTCCAAAGTGTTTGATCATGACATACACAATCATGATTATTTTTAATTAATATTATTTATTTATTTAAAAATTATTTTTGATACGTATGTTAATATGCGATAACAGATAATTAAAATAATTAATATGAAAAATACTAATAAGATTTTATTGTTTCTTTTTCTGCTATCTTTTTATTGGATAGGTTATCAAAACTTAGAAGAATTCCCTGAATATGAGAACATAATTAATATATTCTTTGTTTTACCTATTAAATATAGAAACCCTAAATTGAAAAGAAAAATATGGAAATGGTTTTAGCATTATTTAATTTACACTTCCTAAAATAATATAGGAAGTATAGCCAAACGTCTAAGGTTATGTTTGGTAGGTTTTTAATAGAATGAAATGATTTATAATAGAATGGAATATGACTGAATGTAATATTAGAAATTTGTTATTTGAGGGAGATGAAAAGATCCGTAATGTAATATAATGAAATGTTGTTTGGAAGAAGGGTTTATAATTTAATACAATAAAATATAGTTTATCATTTTATATTTCATCCTAAACCCTTCAAATTGGAGGTAACTTACTTTTAGGCTATGTTTGATCGGACGTAAAATTCTTAATTAAATGAAATAGAATGATTTATAATGGAATAAAATGTAAATAGATCTAATATTAGAAAATTATTGTTTGAGAAGAATGGAAGAATTTATAATGTAATATAGTAAAATGTTGTCTGAAAGAAGAATTTATAATATAATATAGTGAAAAGTTGTTTATTATTTTACATTCCATCATAAACTCTCAAATCGGAGGTTTATCATTTTAAGATGAGATGTAGTATGAAACTCTTCTCTTCTATCTCATCTCATTGTATTTTATTATAAACTCTCCTTCTAAATGATGGAATAATATTATATTCTATTTAATTCTATTAATAAGCTCATAACTAAACATAACTTTACTGTTAAGGATGAAATGTGATATAATGTGAAACCTTCTCCTTTTATCATATTTTATTCTACTTTATTATAAACTTTCTTTACAATCGATAAAATAATATTACATTCGTTAATAACAACCTAACCAGACATAACTTAAAAAGGCTAAACAAAATCACCGCTACATGACAAGATCATACATGCTTCTATTCTCAATAATTTGGTTTCAAACTGTAAACTCCCGCTTTTTGCTTTTGCGACTTCGCGCTTGGGTTTATATTAAAATATATGCTTTATATAATGTAATTGTATAATAATAATAATAATAATAATAATAATAATAATAATAATGTAATTGGTCTCTTCAAGTTTATAGCAACACCTCAATCTTTTCAAAGTAACCTACATTGAAACCACTAATTTTTTAAAATTAAACATATAGATTAATATAATTTTTTTAATTTAATCCGAATTTGAATTATTTAAGCTAAGGTCTATTCAAGACCTAATTTTTTAAAGTAGATATTGTTTCATTTAAAATAATTGAGTTTAAAGTTAATTTATGCCTAAATTTAACCTATAAACTGGCCCATTAAAAATAACTTAATTTAAACAATGAGCCGACGATTGCCACCGGAGCTCCAACAAGGCCTCACCACAATCTAAATGCGGTGTAGCTGAGCGTTTAGTGGACTGGTTTGTCAATGGTAGTCAGTTGATAGGTCCCAACTCCTAAACTACTCCAGTGACTGCCACCGTTCATTCACTATTCAAGTTCAATAATTCACCTATTGTTCAGATGCTTTTTGATAAGGAAAAAAAACGAAAAGCAAAAGTAGGCTCACTAAAAGCAGAGACCTTCCCAACTTAATCGCTCAGACAAATAAAGGAACATAGTAACTGTTGAAAAGACAGTCTCCTGTCCGCACTCTTCGCTCAAAATCTCCGTTATCAGACAATGGCTGTCTCCGTCTCCATTTTAGCCATCATCATTTCTCTTCATCTCATCGCCTTTGTTCTCGCCATCGGCGCCGAGCGCCGCCGCAGCTCTGTAGTTCCTTCTCTCTCTCTCTCTCTCTCTCTTTCTGGGTATTTTTATTGTGTTTATAGATTTCTTCTTTTTATTTAACAATATGTTGGGGTTTACTTTGTTTAGGCTAAGGTGATGCCTGATAAGTACGACGAGAGTACTTTCTGCGTTTACGGGACTGATGCATCGACGTTTTACGGACTATCGGCTTTTGGGTTGTTGCTGATTAGTCAAGTGGTGGTGAGCTGCGTCACCAAATGTCTGTGCTTTGGTAAAGGGCTTTTGAGTGGGAGCTCTTCTACTGCTTGTGCCATTTTCTTGTTTGTTGTTTCCTGGTAAATATCTCATCTTTCTCAGCCAAGTGTTCCATTTCTTGTTGATCATATTTTCGTCTACTTGTCTATATTATCAACTAGATAGTGTGGCTAATTAGCTAGAAGTTGCTCAATTAAGTGCTTACTGAGTGTGTGGCTAATTAGCTAGAAGTTACTCAATTAACTGCTTACTGAGACTGTCTCAACTGTGTAGATTGGCACACCCTCTGGCTGATCTGGCATGTGTCTTAAGAAGATTTTCATGTTATATACTTGTATATGGTTCATGATCTACATTACCACTGGAGCTTCAAAACTTTTACATTTCTAACTGATTATCTTGAATGCAAAAAAGACTGATTTGGCTACTGAGCCTTTGTGGTCCTTTCCGGACTGTGATTATTCCTTCTATTATACCTGTTCTGAACGAGCTTTATTGATTCCAATTAACAAGAACATAGCTGTTGGAAAGATTAGCTTAATTGACCTATCTACACGTAGCTTTGCTGTTGTTCAACAACAATTTTTGCAGGATGAATGAGTTATCTTCTAGAATTATTAGCTCGACATTAGTATCTCTGACCATAAGTTTGAATGATGACACATTCAGGATAAGTTTCTTGGGGGCTGAGGCATGCTTAATAGCTGGGTCTGCAAGAAATGCGTATCACACTAAGTACCGAGGATACTTTGGTGTTGATCATTTATCATGTGCCACCCTCCGGAAAGGTGTGTTTGCTGCAGGAGCTGCTCTAACATTGTTGTCATTGCTGATGTCCATCCTCTACTATTGGGCTCACTCGAAAGCTGATACTGGTGGATGGGAGAAGCACCGCAATGAAGGTGTTGGCTTGACTGCTTCAAGTTATCCTCAGGATCACCAACAGCAACCACATGCCAATGATTTCCAGAAAGTTTAATTATGGTTTGATGGGGTTAATATCCAACCATAATCAAGTGAAAGATGGTATGTGGAAACCAAATCTGCAGGATAATTTATACCTCTCCCTTCATGGTTGTTCTTTGATCTCATATTGGCTGATTGCACCCTTTAGGTCCGTCGTTCTGTCAAATATACAAAGAACTGCTTGTTTCTACCTATCACCTACTATAGCCATCGAGTAGCTTCATGTCAATTGGCTGTGTCAATGGTTGTTCTGGATTCTTGTCTATACTAGAAGATTAGCCAAAGCTGTTCCTTTTACTTTATAAAATCAGATATGTTATTCTGTTCCCTCTAGAGGTTGAGATTGTATGGAACTTCATTTTCTTGTTTATTCCCTTTTTATTTGCGTGCAATTCTTCTCGCCCCCATGACACGTTATATAGGGATCGGGTAGCAAAATTCGGCAAACAAATATTAACAATTAGCTTTGTTGTGATACCAACTCTCGTAATGTTTAGGCCTGAAGGAGAAAAAAGAGAGCTTTGAACTGCAGACACTGGAAGCTCAACCAATTTCTTTCTCATCTTTTAGAGGAAACGTACTGATAGTTAAGAGCTTCCGCACACTGTTACACACTAGTTAAATTTGTCTCATATGTTTTGTCGGTTATATGCCGTCTGGTGAAAAGAAAAGGACCAAAGATTTTTTTTTTCATTTTTTAAAGGCTTAAACAGCAAATACTTGGATCCTTTTTAGAAGTCATTGCTAAACACTTTGGCTTCCCACGAAATCGTTGTCTTTTAAAAAAATATTAAAATCACGAGATCAAGTTGACTTCCAAAGGTTGGAGAATTTATGAAATTTGGTGAAGTTGAAATTTTTATCCACCGTTTCATTAGTTTTCTAAGTTAGATTTTAATTCACAAGTTCTATAAAGTAACGATCTGATCTACCCAAAACTCTGAGTTGAAAATAGGTTGTTTTCAAATTACGTAAACCCATTACGCATCTGCTGCCTAGGCGGCACATCATGGGTGTAAGCACCAACCTCCATAAGTTAGCTCTGATGCCACTGATCTATCCAAAATTTGAGTCGAAGGTAGAGTGTTCTTAAGTTACTTAAACCAACCACTCGTTAAACAGTATTATGGGCCCCCTTTCTCAATAGATTTAAGAAGCTGGATTGGTAAAACATGAGTGTCTTCTCTTTATCTTTTTAATGGTACAAGGAATAAGTTAATACTTAAACGAGAACTCTAATTGAGAGAGGTGTACACTTCCAAAACTTAATAGCCCAGGTAACAAATACTACAAATATTTTGTTTCCTTTATTTTTTGGAAACCAACTTCCTTTTTGGTTCTCATAGAGAACAAGTTACACACACAAGGCTGCTTTTCACTCGTGTTTAACGGATGTCAGGATAAAAGGAAATTAACGGTAATTTTCATAAAATTATAATAGGAATTTCTTTTTTCTTTACTATTATCTAATCAGCTAAAAACGAGTTCACTGCTACAACACACAAATGAGAACAAGCTGCAGACACACAACGACAGGGACGATCAACAACTCTTACGTGGACACAACTCTTAAAGTGGGCATTTTTTATTCCCAGCTCACTACAGTTGTGATGGCTGTAGTGTACGGATACAAGAACGACCTATACTATATAACACACCTACATCTCTCACTCTCATTCCCTCAACTTAACAAACTACATCACCCAACGAGACATTATAGCCACACGAGAACCATGACAGCTTAAGAACGGCCTAGCAATTGGGGAATGGGGACCCGCATGTGTTTGCTACCTTCTTTGCGTTGGGAGAGTTGACGAACTTTTGGAGATTCGGGTTCTTCAGATAATTGCACAAGCAAGGCCTCTGCTGCTTTAACTTGGTGCAACAAGCAGGTGTTGGTGGGTTGGAAGATGTCATTGCATTTGCACATGGGCTTAGCTCCATTGGATTGCAGGTCACTGCAACAGATTCTTGGGTCTTACCTAATAACAGAACCATCACAACACAAAATGCAACGTATGGAATCTTCATTGCCATACCAAACTAAAATGAAGGAAGAGAGAGAGTGAGACTGAGAGAGAGATAAAAAGAGAGTGAGGTGCTTAGATGAGTGCATTAGTTGTAGATCTCCTCGTGCTTTATAGGGAAATAAAATGACAGGAAAAAGCCAATAGATTGAGATTGTGTAATTTCAGGACTTTCAAGGCTATTTTCAGTTTATAGAAGTAAGGTCAAATTTTCTCCATAGATTGTTCCTGGATCATGGATTCTAATAATTTAGTAATCGAGATTCAATTCTTCAAATCCTCAATCTAAAAGAAGGAATTAAGAAAAAAAAAAGACTTATCTGTAACATAGTAAATGGTAATGTTATGATAACATGTTCTTGTAGAAAAATAAGTTAGGGTATATATGTCGATATGCTTTATTTTCCAAAACTTATCGCATCCATAATGAGAATGTAAAGTTTTGTAATTTTCATGATTTAAGTTAAAGCGTTGATCACTAAACTCCTCTCTTAATCTCGATAAAAGCACTTTACAGATGAGGTGTTGTTAAATATAGAAGAGAAAACGATAAAGGAGATTTATAATCATTTCACAAAATTGTACGAGAATAAATCATTTTATAACAAAATTTAAAACAAAATTTTTTTAAAGAAGAAACTATATACTTTATATACGGTAGAATCTACTTTAATGACGAAGTACTAAATCTTTTAAAAACTTTATTTTCTTAACACATATCATTAAGCCATACAATAGAGATGAGTGAACGTGAGAAATTTCTACTCCAAAATTTAATAGATTAGTATGATCAACTCGTCATCAATTTAATAAACAATACATATATACTAATTTTCGACTATATTATAGATACTAAAATAAAAAAAATAGACTGATAAATTGGCAACAATCACTACTATTAGGTTTAATAAATGAGCTTGTGGTTGAGAATGATTGGCACAGGGTTGGAATTGAGAAAAGGGTACATAAGATTTGGCTCCCTCGCTGATTGGATGACGATTACCGTGAGTTACAAGAAATCATCACTCCACATCGTTTTATCTATTAGTAAAATTATTATTATTCGAGTTAATATTCTGATCATAACAGTGCTCATGATTCATCAATAAAATTATACAAATCTCAAGCCGCTCCCGCTGCTTTAGATGATTAATGGTTTGAATTGACAAGGGCTGAATTTTTTCAGTCCACTAAAAATGGCTTTCGGCGGTGTGATGTGATATGATGGCGACTCAGCATGCGGTTTCTGTACTACATTTGTCCGGGATTAGAGATGCAATCCAATTCCAATCTGTCTGGTATCAAGGGATTTGAAAAATACTTCCTCAAGATATGGCATGGGATGGATGGGTCCAACTAGCATGCTTTGAATGATTAGTTATCTTCTTTAAATAAATAATTACACATGCATCCTTTCAGTCTTCCCTTCCCTGCTCTCTTTTCTTTGATTCCCCCCCCTCAGCCACTGTTACAAAACCCGCCTGGTACTGGTGGCCCACGTTCATGATTGGGTCAAAGATTTACTCAACTTTTACTCCGATAGGTCTTTTCTGTTTGGTATATGCTTCGTGCCCTAAAATAGGAACAAGTGCTTCGTCACCAGTATCCTCAATGCAGAATAAACTAATTACAACATTATAACTTAATATCCAAAATTAAATATAAACATCAAGATAAAATCATTGTACGGAATTTGCTAATTTTGTAGGCCATGCATCATTAATTAATGGTGTCGTTGTGGTGAAAGAGTTCTGTAAAATAAAGCTTTCTCACAAAGGATATGAATTGGCAATAGCATGGGAATATGATAGCATGATATTAGCATTGGAATCTTATTTTTATTTCATATTACTTTTAAAATTAAAGTTAAAAAATTAAATTTTGATCCAATACAAAAGCATGAATATACTTTAATTAAATATACTAATATTAAATTAAAAAATAAATCGTGAGATGAATTTGTATAGGACTTACGTTGAGAAGGTCCAACAAGGTTATTATAATTAGTTATTAGATCTTCAGTACTTAATTAAAAATTGCATGAATATTTTAGATAGTTGATTTTAAGCAACTTTTTTAAAGAATTATTAAGAGTTTGCTCAAACGTGGTAATTTATTAAAAAAGATATAAATATATATTTTCTTCATATTATCTCCATTTATACAAATTTATAGTTAATCTTAAAACTAATTATCAAAGTTTGTGTTATTAATAACATGTATTAGAGCAATTTCGTAATTTTATGAATTCACTGGAGGTTTTCTAATTACTTTATAAGAAAATTGGGAATTTAATATATATTTGCTTAAATACATATTACATTTGTTGCGTGAAATGGTTTCCAATAGAGAATTAAAGGAAAACAGACAAAGCTATATACTTTTACTGATTTTTCTTTTTCCGATGAAAAATCACCAGAATATGGCAAAATCCTTTGAAAATCACTTATTTTGACAAATATTGGAATAAGAAGCTGGACATGGATCTCTCGTTTAATGGATAAATATTGTTTTATTGTCTCATATATTTATCTATTATATCACATATCACCTTTTCAGGGATTTTATTGTAAATTCTCACATAAAAGTTATTGATAATATTTTTTAACACTATTATGTGAGAATAAGCAAGTGCATTAAGATTTTTTATTATACAATGGTAAGTTTGTCACAATTTTATGCACGTACAAAAATAGAAAAAAATGATAACATATGAGTGTAACCCTTCTATTTGTTAAATTGTTTCAATATCAGTAAGAATGTAGTCACCATAATAATCTTTCAATTTGGTATTTGGATTCTTTTACTTAATATAGTAAAGGAATGTCTCTGATTTTGTATTTGATTATTCTATCTATAAATGTTAATCAAATATGAAATTTTGATAAGTGTATAAAAGTATTTGGTGGCGGATAGCTATTTCTTGAGTAATTTATATACCTACAAGTGGTAGAACTATGAGAGTGACGGGTGATTACTAAGATCACTTTTATATAGAGATCTTATTCTTCTGTATTATGTATTGTGTTCACTAGTATTTCATGATATATTTGATATGATGTTCACTATAAATACTATTTATAACTTTTAGGATCATTATTATCATATATTTGTGCTGATTATATATAATACTTGTTTTGTAGTTTCCTTTTATGTAAATAACAATATTGTTACGATTAAAATACTAACTGGTTTCAATTTCAAGAAGTGAAACAAGACGTGAAATCTGCTTTGGAGATGACATACTTTAATTTGACCATAGTCAAAGAAAATTCATGTATTCTCATACCTTCAATTTTGAACCTAAAAAGCAACCTATACAACTTCGTAAAGGTTTAATAAAATGTGTTACTTGATCATCAAGAGTTTTATACCTAACTATCTACTTATTAGACTACCCAAAAAAATTCATAACAAAGGACTTTCTTAATAATATTTCTCAAAAGTACTTACTTTTTTTTTCTAATTTTAAGATTAGAAATACTATGAAAGAAATTTATTCCATGAGATACACTGGGGTTGGGAGAGTAAGAGAATATATTATTAGGATGGTTCATTTATAGAATAAAACTCAAAGCCTTAAACATAGTCATTCATGATGCTTATATTGCTCACCAAGCTATGAACATACTTCCCTCAGAGTTTAGTATCTTTTTTACTTCCTATAACTCACAAGATGATGCCTAAGACATTAATTCCTTACTTACTTATTGTGTTGCAGAAGAAGAAAAACTAATAAACACATCACCAGTACTACTAATTGCCACTAAACCAAAATCTAAAACTAAACCTAGAAAACCTAAAGGTAAGGCTCTTAGAAATCCTCCACTTAAAGAATTAGATTATACTAGTCTTACGAGGGGATTTTATGGATGTTATAAAGAATATTAAATGTTTCTTTTGTAAGAAGAAAGATCGTAAAAATAGGATTACATAAATACAAGGCCTGGAAAGAAAGATAGGAATTATCAAGTAAATTTTTGGCTTTTGTCATTCATAAACCTAATATAGCCATGTCAAGTTCTTGGTGGCCAGATAGTGGACCTTCTCCTTATGTTTCTTCCATAACGCAACGATTCATATTAAGGAGACAACTAAATAAGGATGAGTTAGTACTGATGGTTGACAATAAAAAAAAGTGGATATATATTTTGTGGGAGTCATTTACTTAAACTTTGATGCTGATTTTAAACTTATTTTATATAACACATTTTTTATACTATTTTCCAGATGAACCTTGATCTTTGTATCTTATTTTAGATAAATAAAGCTATATTTTTATAGTAAAAAAATTAGGTATATAGTTATTTTTTGATGCAAAATATGTTAACACCAATTTTTCTTATCATATAGTTTATATATAATGCATTTAACTCCAAATAAAATATATAATTCTTCATATGTTATTGAAAAGACTATTAATAAAAGATCTATAATAAAGGAAAACCATTTATTTTAGCGAACTATAAGAAAAAATTCCAAGATATTTAAAAATTACAAAAGGTTACTAAAATTATTTTAAATTAGTTTTGGGGTCTTATAGATGCATAAAGATGAATTTCTAAGTTTTTAGTATTATTACATTGAATTTCTAAGTTTTTAGTATTATAACATTGTTAATAATTAAGCTTTAACTCCAAAAAGCTTAACTAAAATTTTTAAAGCCATAATTGGGTAAATTTTTATGCAATTGATTTGAAATAAAGGAAATAAATATTGTTTTATTGTCTAATATATTTATCTATTACTATCTTTTATATGATATATCACTTTTTGAGATACTTTATTGTAAATTCTCAAGTAAAGGTTATTGACAATATTTTTTTACACTATTATATGACAATTAGCAAGTGCATTAAGGTTTTTTATTATATAGTGGTAAGTTTGTCACAGGTTTATGCATATACAAAAAAAGGAATAACATATGAGTGTAACCCTTGTCTTTGTGAAATTGTCTAAATATCAGTAAAAATGTAGTTTGTGCTTTGCTTAATTATATGCCACAAATTAAGAGAGATAAGCTTGATAGAAAGGCAGAAGTTGGGATTTTTGTGGGTTACATCACTGTCTCTAAAGCTTATAGAATTTTCCAGACACATTCAAGGAAAATTCTAGTAAGCAGAGATGTGCACTTTATAGAGGATAAAGAATGGAACTAGAAAGGAGAGAAAACAACTTCAGTTCCAATTTTGGTTTCAAAGTTCTAGATGAATAAAGATGAATTGGTTGATGAAGTCCTTATTAGAGGTATATGATCACTTTTTGATATTTATTAAAGATGCAATGTGGCAATCCTTGAACCTGCAGATTACTGGGAAGCTGAGAAGGATCCAATGTGCAACAATGAAGAAAGAACTCAACATGATTGAAAAAATCAAATATGGAAGCTTATGAAAAGGCCTAAAGATAGAAAAATGATAAGAGTGAAGTGGGTGTTCAAAACAAAACTAAATGCAGATGGCTCCATAAACAAGCATAAAGCTAGACTTGTTGTAAATAGGTACGCTCAAATTTTTTATATTGATTTCTCTTACACGTTTTCTCCTGTTGCTAGGTTGGATACAATCAGGTTACTACTTGCCATAGCTGCACAAAAGGGCTGGGAAGTATACCAATTGGATGTTAAGTTTGCATTTTTTAATGGTCTTTTTTAAGAGGAGGTTTAAGTTGAGCAGTTTAAAGGGTTTGCTGTTAGAGGGCATGAAAATGAAGTTTATTTACTCAAGAAGGCTTTGTATGGTTTGAAGCAGGCACCCAGAGCCTAGTATAGAAAAATTAATGAACATTTGATTCGGTTGGGCTTTAGAAAAAGTCTCAATAAAGTTACCCTCTACATCAAAGGTGATGAAATCAATTTTGTAGTTGTTTCTTTGTATGTTGATGACTTGGTAGTTACAGGATGTAATGTCCATCTTGTTGAAGAGTTCAAACATGATATGAAAAGAACATTTAAGATGACAGACTTGGGAGAAATGACTTAGTTTATGGGAATGGAAATCAAACAAAAGTATAATGAGATATTTGTCTTTTAGAAGAAGTATGCAAAGGAGGTTCTAAAGAAATTCAGAACGGAAAATTGCAAGGAACCATCTACTCCAATGTGTCAAAAGGAGAAGTTGAGTAAGAATGATGAAGCTGAAAAAGTGGATGAGACTATTTACAGAAGTAAGGTTGGTTTGTCTCATGTACCTGACAACAACAAGACCTGATATTTTGTATGCTGTAAATGTGTTGTCTATATTTTGTAATTGTGCAACTAAAACTCATCTTACAACAACCAAAAGAGTTATCATATAGGTTAAGAGAACACTGGATTTTGGAGTGAAGTTTTGTGCAGGTCAGAAGTGTGTGTTGCAGGTTTTTTTTGACAGTGATTGTCTGAAGATGTATAAGGAAAGGTAAAGGCTAAAAAGAGAGCATACAAAACTCTATTGGAAAGTACAACTGAGGCAGAGAGAGAAGTTAATAGAGTAAAGTTCAAACTGGTAAAGAAAGAGACAAAGAAGACAATTTTAGTGGCTAAAGGTGAAGCCTATAAGAATTTGTATAAGAGATTGGATACACACAAAAGAGAAAAGGAAAATTTTAAGTTGGCAAGAGTTAGGGCACGAAAGACGATTGACTTCAACCAAATCCAATATATAAGAGCTGAAGCAGGGCAGGTGCTCACAGACGCAAATTCCATCAAGAGTAAATGGTAGAGGTACTTTTATGACCTTTATAATGAAGGCATAGTAGACAACATAACTTTAGGTAACCTCAACATGTCTGAGAGTTTTCATAACTTGTCTTGGTGTGAATAGGTCATAAGGAAAGAAATTAAAAAAGTTTTGAGGAAGATGAAGAGCGGAAGGGCAGTAGGGCTTATTGAGATACCAGTAGAGGTATGAAAGAGAAAAGGCGTCAAAGGTTTTAATTAGCTAGTCAAGCTTTATAACGTGTTCCTTGAGTCTGCCAAAATGCCAGATGAATGAAGAAGAGTATGTTAATTCCTATATATAAGGCAAAAGTGGACATCCAAAATTGTCACAATTATAGAGGCATAAAACTAATTTGTCATATCAAGAAGTTGTACGAGAAGGTAATTGAGAAGAGAGTCAGGAAAGTGACTTTTATATCCTCCAACCAATCTGGTGTTATGCCAGAAAGGTCCACGATAGAAGCGTTACATCTCCTTCAAAGATGAATGGAATATTATAGAGAAAGAAAGAGGAATTTGCACATGGTTTTTATTAATTTAGAGAAGGCATATCAAAAGGTTCCTAGGGAAATCATATGGAGGTGTTTGAAGGTTAAGGGAGTTCCTATGTCAGATGTGTAGGTGATTAGATATATGTATGAAGGGGTTATGACTAGCGTATCGACGATAAAAGCAGACACTGAAAATTTTTCTATTGGTGTTGAGCTATACTAAGGCTCCACATTAAGCCTTTTTTTGTTTGCAATAATGATGCATAAGCTTACTAAAACTATTCAAAGAGATGTGCCTTCGTGTATGTTAGTTGCTGACAATATTTTCTTAGTGGATGAGACAAGGGAGGGGGTCAATGTTAAGTTAGAATGTTGGAGGGAAACGTTAGAGTCAAAAGGTTTTAAAATGATCAAGACTAAGACTAAGTACTTGGAATGCAACTTTTCGGGCCAGTAGACGGTTAATGATGTGGACATAAAAATTGGATCCAAAGTTGTATCACAGAAAGAGTGTTTTAAGTACCTAGGGTCTATCATCCAGAGCAATGGAGAGATTGATGACAACATCGTTCATTGTATCAGATCAAGGTGGTTCAAATTGTGAAGTGCATCAGGGGTCTTATGTGACAAAAAGACATCACTACAACTTAAAGATAAATTCTACTGAATAAAGATTAGGCCAACAATGTTATGTGGGGTGAAATGTTGACCTATCAAATGAATACATAACAATAAGCTTTTGTTGACGGAGATGAGGATGCTACAGTGGATGTGTAACACTACCAGAAGAGATAAGGCGGGAATCGTACGGTGAGGGACAAATTAAAGGTGACGGGTATAATGACAAATTGCATGAGACAAGGCTTAGGTGGTTTAGACATATGAGAAGGAGACACCCTGATGCTTCAGTGAAACGATGCGAGAAAATAATTCTTAAATACTGCAAGAGGAAAAAAGGAAGACCTAAAAAGAATAGGGAGGAAGTGATAAAAAATGACATGACATGGTTGGAGCTTATCGAAGACTGGATCGGAAATATGAAACTTGAGCGTACTAGGATGTAAGTAAAGGATATATCATAAAGAGAGCATTCACAGTCTTGTAGGTTATAAAAATCTGGGTCCTATAAATTTATTGCGTAGTATTTACCTCTTAAGAAGTTTTGCCTAATTATTCTGTCTCTATCTCTTTAATTGTTAGCCGTGGGCCGTTGTGTCTTGCGACCCGACTTTTCAGCTCATGTCTATACAAAAAATTTTTGCATTTGAGGAGCTCCTGGCCTTCGTTACCATAAGTGTAGCTTTGACAGTTTCTTATCCATCACTTGACACTTATTGAGTGTGTTTTGTCAAAAATATTATTTTAGTATTTTAGTATTATTTATTTATGTATTTATTTAGTTTAATATTACTAGTATTATTCTTTTTTTTTGGCATTTAGAAAGACCTTACGAATTTATGCTTTCTTTCTTTTCTTTTCTTTTCTTCATGTATAAATTTTTTCCATATCTTCATGTCATATTTGTATATGAGTCTATTAGAAACAACCTTTTTACTAAGTAGGGGTAAGACTGTGTACTATCAAACCTCCCCAAATCTCGCGTTGGTGTGAGATTTCAACTAGATATTGATGATGATGATGGTGGTTTTGATGACATGAAGTGCACTTTTGGATATTTCTTTAATCATGGCTCATGTGTCTTTTTGTTGTGTTCCAATAAGCAAGAGATTGTTGTACAATCAACTGCTGAGGCATAGTTCATTGTAGTAATAACTGTTGCAAATCAAACCTTATGGCTTAGAAAGGTGCGAATTGATTTGAATTTGAAGTAAGAAGGATGTACAGAAGTGTTTGTGGATAATCAAGCTACTATTCTAAAATAATCTTGTTTTTCATGAGAAAACAAAGCACTTCAACATTAAACTGTTTTTCCTCAAAGATGTGCAAAAGGAAGGAGCTGTTAACTTGAAGTATTGCAAAATTGATCTTCAACTAGCAGACATATTCACCAAACCATTACCAACCAGTAAGTTTGAATTCTTGAGAAGCAAGGAGGAGTGTAGAAGTGTGCCTCAACTACCACACAATTGGTTTACAAGACTTAGTCATGTTTTTTGTTGGTTTATTAGCTTGATTTTAACTTTTTTTTCTTTGATTGTTACAATTGATTTATCTACCATTAGTGGTAGATTTTACGATTTTGTTGATTATGGAATCATGTTCCATATAATTGCTTATTTTTTGTCAGTTGTTCATTTTCCGTATTTAAACATATGAGGTCAGTCAATAAAGTTAGACTTTTCGTTGCTTTTGTTCTTCAAACACAAGTTTTTTTTATAAAAAAACTTATAAAATTCTTTGTGACATTAATTCGATGCACATCATCCTCTTTCTTCTTTGTTTTTGTCTTTTCCACTGTTGAAGACACATTTAGGCCTATTTTTCCTTTTTGTAGCACTATGTAGTAGCTTGCATAGTTATTTTGTTGAACAATGATTAAAGAAATGTCATAATGTAGAAGTCTCTAAGAATATACCACAATTTTCTTTTCAAATAAAGGTTGCCAGGTTTCTATTGACCTTGCTTACCATCTTTGGGCTTATTTTTTAAGGTTCTTAGAATCCTTTTTATCCATCATTAGGAGATCTTTCGTAGTCTTGCAATACATTTATACTTATTTGAGGAATGAATTAGTATGATTACTTCACTCCTAACTTTTATAACAGAGTAGTCCAAATTCATAAACTAGAAAAAGACAATGCTCATAGCTTTAAGAAAAAGAATGAACTAATATTTCTTAATTGTCAATATGCATTGTCATATTACTATATTACATTCTTAATTCAAGTAGGGTCTATTCTTTTATTATATTTCTCAAATTATGGCATCTTGAACTTAAGGAGGATGTGGACACCAAGTACGGGTAAAAATTATCATATGCTTTTTCCTTAGATGTAACTGGAGTATTAATGAACTTGCAAAAATTTTTAATTGTTTTTCCCTTGATGTAACTAGATTATTAATGAACTTAACCATCCTTTCTATCTTTCATTATAGCTCCTCAAAATTTTCTTTATCTAACACTTTCTATTTTTCTCTTTATACCTAAAAATTTGAATCGTTATTAGATCCACAAAAGAAGGTTCATACATAAATTTTTTGAAAAGGTAAAAATATATTGCTTTAAAAATTTAAATAGGTGTGTTGAAATCCTTTGACTAGGCCATCAATCCATCAACCCTTCTATTACACCTCAACCCTTCCTTCCTAACCAGAAACAAACAATTAATGACTTACATCAACTAGTTATAAGAGCGAGTATCAAAGTCTCCTGGAGCTAACTAAATTGCTATTGCATTTGTCTACAATATTACAGTTTACAAGCTCCTTCCTAATGCTAGAAATGGATACTAATAGTATAGCCTCATTATCCCTTTCCTTACTCATAAATCTTCTACAATTCCTTTCCTTTTATAGTTCTTTAAAGCTGCAAGCTATTTCTAATATATACACTATTTTATCAGCTTTAAGAAATTGTTTCTCCTGCCAGTAATTAACAATGTCAAGTAGCCAGTTCACATCAATATTCGAGTAACATAACCTTGTATCTGCCCTCTATGATAACTTGGAATAGCTATAATCAAAGAATGAGTGGTCTATTAATTCAACATCAATCTTGCAAAGCATACAACTCCTCAAGTAGTTTAAGAATCTAAGCCTATCATAGTATTTAAGTGATTTTGCATAGCTAACCATAGCAAGAAGCTAGTACAAAGCTTAAGATATTTGTTCCAAACTATCATACTCCATCTTATATCTAGGCCTTTCCTTTGTATCAATTCTCTGGACTTTCTATTATTGAGCTCAGTCAATAGTAAATTATGTTAGAAATATGTATCCTCATTTGCAACATTGGGACCATAGTTAGGCAATAGATTTTTCACATTCCCAAGGAGATCCACCCAATAACCATTTGTAATAAGAGCTTGCAACTTTTAACTATAGAGGAAATCCGTCCAGTGCTATAACTACTACTTGATGATCGATAAGTGCCCCCTTAGGTCGTCTAGTTGTCATACCATATTCCTAACTCTATATGTGACATTTGGCTCCACTAGGGTTCTTATTTTTAATAACTAGTTAAACAACCAAGAATAAGATGCCCTTGGAATCACTTACCATATACTATTCCCTTTTAGAATATGACTATGTAGACATAAGGATTCCTTATCCAACAAAATTCTCCATACTCTTTTCAGCATTAGGATTCTATTGCTACACTTGAATTGATTTCAATCTTAAACATCCCTCTTGTACTAGCCTATAGATAGAAGTCCAACTTACCTTTACTACCCTCCATTTGCTTCTGACTTACCCCACAAAAATTGTCTCATCATCCTTTTAATTGTTTTAATTAACCCTTTTTAGAGAAAAATATGTAACTCCAATATATATGCATAACATTAACCTTAGATTTCTATAATTGCACCTTACGTTATATGATAATGCCTTATTCATCCAGTTACCTATATTTTTTATATGTTCTTAATCAGAGGAATGCATTCACTAAACCTTAGTTGCTTAGTGGTTATAGGAAGGCCTAGATAGGTCAAAGGAGGGGAATGTCTAGACATTCAAGTTATCAATACACTGTTGTTGGTAAGGAGATCTATACTTGCTATAAGCATAAATTGACTCTTTTGAAGATTAATACCTAAGAAGGCTTTAAATTGTTGTAAAGTTTCCATTAGGAGGGACACATAGTAGTATAAGATCATCAGCAAAGCATAAACTAGTTATAGATACTAGCTTACACTTAGTATGGTACTTAAATTTTAGCTACTTAGCTATATTTAAACTTCAGCAATTAAAAGAAAGCTCCCATACAAATAATAGATAGATAGGCGGATAGTGGATCTCTCTATCTCCGCCCTCTGGCTCTTTTAAAGACCTCATGTAACACCCCCTTACCGTAGGGTACGCACCGGGAC
>JANZXP010000194.1:10567479-10587453 GCA_027576715.1 Erythroxylum flavicans | reverse complement strand
TGTTCTTAGAAAACTTAAGAAATGCAATTAATACCAATTGTGACAATTTTTACTATCAAATTGCATAAAATAAAAGTTCACACTCAAGGATTAATTTAAGGACAAAATCAAGAATTAGGAGTCAAAAAGTATACTAAAGGCCATGAAAGTGTTGCCAATTTAGATAATAAACTTGGGCTCAATCACTAGGCACCCTCGGTTGGCAAAACAACCTGATGAAATGGTCGATAGGCACCTTTGGTGGGAAAGATAGCCAGTTGGACACCTTCAGCCCATTGGCACGATCACTAGGCACCCTCGGTGGGAAAAATAGCCTGGTGGTTACCATCTGCGGGCAAAACAGCCTGTTGGCATGTTTGCTAGGCACCTTTGGCAAAAAAACAAAACCTTTGGTGGGAAAACAGCTGTTGGAATGATCGCTAGTCAACTTAGGGAGGAAAACAGCCTATTGGAACGGTCATTAGTCACCTAAGGTGGCAAAACAGCCCGTTGGCACGTTCACTAGGCACCTTTGTTGGAAAAACAGCCCGTTGGCATGTTCGTTAGGCATCTTTGGTGGGAAAACAGCCCGTTGGGCATCTTTGGTGGGAAAATAGCCCACTGGAACGCTTGCTAGTCACTTTCTCTGCGCAAAACAGCCCGTTGGCATGGTTGCTAGGCACCCTCGGCGGGAAAAACTAACCTTTGGGCACCTTTGGTGAGTAAAACAACCCGTTGGCACAGGCGCTTGGTAGCTTCGGTGAAAAAAACAAACCATTGGCACGATCGCTAGGCACCTTGCATGGGTAAAACAACCCATTGCCATCGGTGGGCAAAACAGCCTGTTGGCACCATCACCAGACACTTTTGGTGGATTAAACAACCCATTGGCAAGGTCACTAGGCATCTTTGGTGGGAAAAATAACCAATCCTGCACCTTTAGTGGGCAAAACAATTCGTTGGCAAGGTGGCCATGCACCTTCGGTGGCACCTTCAATGGGTAAAACAGCCCATTGTCATGGTCGCTAGCCCCCTTTAGTAGGCAAAAGAGCTCATTGGTAAGGTTGCTAGGCACTTCAGTGGGCAAAACAACCCGTTGGCATAGTTGCTAAGCACCCTATATGGAAAAAGCGGCCCGTTGGGCTCCTTCGGTGGGTAAAATAGCCCATTGGTGCGGTCTCTAGGCACCCTCGGTGGGCAAAACTACCCGTTAGCATGGTCGCAAGGCACCCTCAACGGGTAAATCAACCCGTTGGCATGATTGCTAGGCACTTATGTGGGCAAAACGACCATTGTCATGATCGCTAGGAACCTTCGGTCATCCAAATAGCCCATTGGCACATTCACTGGGAGCCTTTGGCAGAAAAATAGCTTATTGGCCACCTTCGATGGGTAAAATAGCTCATTGGCACTGTCGCTTGGCATCTTCAGTGACAAAAACAGCCTATTGGCTCACCTTTGGTGTACAAAAGAATCCGTTGACATGGTCTCTAGGCACCTTCGGTAGGAAAAATAGCTCATTAGCACGGTCACTAGGCACCTTCGGTGGGTAAAAAAGACCATTGACACGTTCGCTAGGCACCTTCGGTGGGTAAAAAAGACCATTGACACGTTCGCTAGGCACCTACGTTAGGCAAAACAACCCGTTGGCTTGATCACTAGCCACCTTCGATCTGAAAACAACCTATTGGAATGATCGCTAGTCAACTTCGGGGGAAAAATAGCCTGTTGGAGTGATCGTTAGTCACTTACAGTGGCAAAACAGTCCGTCGCACATTCGTTACGCACCTTTGTTGGATAAACAACCCGTTCGGAGCCTTGGTGGAAAAATAACCTGTTGGGCACCTTCGGTGGGCAAAACAACCCATTGGTACTGTCGCTAGGCACCTTCGGTGGGAAAACAGCCTTTTGGCACACCTTCGGTGTGCAAAATAATTCGTAGACATTATTGCTAGCCACCTTCGGTGGGAAAAATAGCCTATTGGCACAGTCGCTAGGCATGTTCGTTGGGTAAAAAATCCTATTGGAATGGTCACTAAACATCTTCGTTGGGAAAAACAACACGTTGGCATGACCGCTAGCCAGCTTTGGTGGGGAAAAACCTGTTGGGAGGGTCGTAGTCACTTTTTATGGGAATAGAGCTCGTGGGAACGGTTACTATTCACCTTCAGTGGGTAAAACAGCCTGTTTGCACACCTTTGGTGGGCAAAATAGCCCGTTGGCACGGTCTCTAGCCACCTTTTGTGGGTAAAATAGACCGTTGACACAGTCACTAGCCACATTCGGTGGGAATATAGCCCGTTGGAACGGTCTCTAATCACCTTCAGTGGGTAAAATAGTCCGCTTGCACGCCTTTTGTGGGCAAAATAGCATGTTGGCACACGTTCGATGGGCAAAACAATCCGTTGGCATGGTTGCTAAGCACCATCGGTAGGTAAAAAAACTCGGTGACACAGTTGCTAGACACCATTAGTGGGCAAAACAACTCGTTGGCATGGTCGCTAGGCACCTTGGGTGGGAAAAACTGCATGTTGGCACAAATGTTAGACACCTCTGGATGGTAAAACAACCCATTGGCACAGTCACTAGGCACCCTCGGTGGGCAAAACAACCCGGTGACATAGTCTCTCGGCACCTTTGGTGGGAAACACAGCTAATTGGGCACCTTCGATGGGCAAAATAGCCCATTGACACAATCGCTAGGCACCCTTATGGGAAAAACAGCCTGTTAGGCACCATTTATTGGAAAAACAGCTTCTTGGCATGTTCGCTAGGCACCTTTGGTGGAAAAATAGCCCGTTGGGAACCTTCGATGGGAAAAACAGCCTATTGGAATGATCGCTAGTCAACTTAGGGGGAAAACAGCCTGTTGGAACAGTCGCTAGTCACCTATGGTGGCAAAACAGTCCGTTGGCACGTTCGTTAGGAACCTTTGTTGAAAAATTAACCCGTTGGGAGTCTTGGTAGAAAAATAGCCCGTTGGGCACCTTCAGTGGGTAAAAGAGCCTGTTGGTATTGTCGATAGGCACCTTCGGTAGGAAAACATCCTGTTGGTACACCTTCGGTGTGCAAAACAATCCGTAGACATTGTTGCTAGGCACTTTCAGTGGAAAAAACAACCCGTTAGCACGGTCGCTATGCATCTTTGGTGGGTAAAAAAGCCCATTGGAATAGTCGCTAAGCATCTTCGTTGGGCCAAACAGCACGTTGGCATGATCACTAGCCACCTTTAATGGGAAAAAAAGCCCATTAGGATGGTCACAGTCACCTTCGGTGGGAATACAGCTAGTGGGAACGGTCGCTAGTCACCTTCGATTGGCAAACCAACCCATTTGCACTCCTTTGGTAGGCAAAATAGCCGGTGGGCACAGTCGCTAGGCAACTTCGATGGGCAAAACAACCCGTTGAAACAGTCATTGGCCACCTTCAAAAACAACCCGTTAGCACGATTGGTAGCCACCTTCAGTGGGAAAAAAACTAGTTGGAATGGTTGCTAGTCACCTTCCGGGGGCAAAACAACCCGTTGGCACAATTGTTAGGCACCCTCGGTGAGATAAAGACCCCGTTAGGCATCTTCAGTAGGTAAAACAGCCCGTTGGCAAGTGTACTAGGCACCTTTGGTGGTAAAAATAGCCACTTAACACACCTTCGATGGGCAATACAGTCCGTTGGCACGGTCACTAGGCACATTCAGTAGAAAAAAATGGCCCGTTGGCATAATTAGTAGGCACCTTGGGTGGGCAAAACAAGCCATTGGCATTGGTGGGCAAAATATTTTGTTGGCATTGTCGCTAGGCATTTTTGGTGCGTGAAACAACCTATTGGTAAGGTCACTAGACACCTTTGGTTACAGCTCGTTGCCCACCTTCAGTAGGTAAAACAGCCAATTGGCACGGATGCTAGGCACCCTCGATGGCAAAAATAGCCCGTTGGTAAGGTCGTCAGGCACCTTCAATGGGCAAACATACCATTGGCACAGTCTCTAGGCCCCTTCTGTGCGAAAAATAGCTTATTAGGCACCTTCGATGAGCAAAACAACCCATTGGGACAGTCGCTAGGCACCTTCGATGGGTAAAATAACCCATTGGCACAGTGGTTAGGCACATTTGGTGGGAAAAATAGCCCACTGGCACGATCGCTAGGCTTCCTCGGTGGGCAAAATAGCCCATTGACACGGTGACTATGCACCTTGGGTGGGCAAAATAGTCCATTGACATGGTTGCTAGGCACCATCAGTGGGTAAAACAACCCATTGGCACGGTTGCGATGCACCTTGGATGGGCAAAATAGCCCGTCGGCATAATTGCTAGGCACCATTGGTGGGCAAAACAACCCATTGGGCACCTTCGGTGAGTAAAATAACCCATTGGCATGGTCACTAGGCATCTTCGGTGTGCAAAATAGCTCGTTGGTACGGTCGCTAGCCCCCTTTGGTGGGAAAAACAACCCGTTGGCACAGTCGCTAGGTACCTTCAGTGGGCAAAACAGCCTGTTGGCACAGTCGCTAGGCACATTTAGTAGGAAAAACAACCCTTTGGCACAGTTGCTAGGCACCCTCAGTGGGCAAAACAACCATTTTCCATGGTCACTAGGCAACTTCGAAGGATAAAACAACTATTTGGCACAGTGGCTAGGCATCTTCGATGGAAAAAATAGCCCATTGGGCAGTTTCAATTGGCAAAACAGCCCATTGGCACAGTCGCTAGGCATGTTTGGTGGGAAAAACAGCCGGTTGGAACACCTTCGGTGCGAAAAGAATTCATTGGCACGGTCGTTGGGCACCCTTAGTGGGCAAAAACACCTTTTGGCATGGTCGCTAGGCACCTTTGGTGGGCAAAATTGCCCATTGGGCACCTTCAATGGATAAAAGAGCTCGTTGGCATGGTTTTTAGGCACCTTTGGTGGGCAAAACAGCACGTTGGACACCTTAGATATGCAAAATAGCCTATTGGAATAGTCACTAGGTAGCTTCGTTGGGAGAAACAACCCGTTGGCACACATTCGACGGGCAAAACAGTCCGTTGGCACACATTCGGTGGGCAAAACAGTCCGTTGGCACAGTCGCTAAGCACCATCAGTAGGTAAAAAATCCCGTTGGGCATCTTCGGTGGGTAAAACAACTCATTGGAATGGTTGCTAGGCACTTTTGGTGGGCAAAATAGCCCGTTGATACGGTCGCTAGGCACCCTTGGTGGGCAAAACAGTCAGTTGGCAAGATCGCTAGGCACCCTCGGTGACAAAACAACTCGTTGGCACAGTCGGTAGGCACCTTGGGTGGGTAAAACAGCCTATTCGCACGATCACTAGGCACCTCTGTAGGGCAAAACAACCCGTTGGCCAAGTTGCTAGGCACCCTTGGTGGGCAAAACAACCCGATGGCATGGTCGCTAGGCACCTTCGATTGGCAAAACAGCCCGTTGGCCAAGTGGTTAGGTGCCTTCGGTGGGAAAAACAACCCATTGGGCACCTTCGGTGCGAAAAATAGCTCGTTAGCACAGTCGCAAGGCACCTTCGACGGTAAAAATAACTCGTTGGCACAGTCGCTAGTTACGATCGATAGGCAAAACAACCCATTGACATGGTCGTTAGGCACCTTTGGTGGGGAAAACAACTCATTGGCATGGTCGCTAGGCACCTTTGGTATGTAAAACAGCCCGTTGGCATGGTTGTTAGGCACCATTGTTGTGAAAAACAAACAGTTGGGCACTTTTGGCAGGCAAAACAACCTTTTGGCATAGTCGTTAGGCACCCTCGGTGGGCAAAACTTCTTTAAAAAACCAGCCATTAACCTCATTTAATGAAGAGCATTACCTCATTCTTTAATCAAAAGAATGCTAAATAATGGGCTGCACGTTTTTGTCTACAATACATTCATTTAAAACCCACCATTAAACAATTTAACGATAAGAAGCATGATCGAATAAAATTCTAAGGACTGGACATTGCCCATGGTTTGGGGTGAACTAGTATAAAAATCGCAGTGTCTATTCTCTACTCTTTACTTCAGTTTACTTTTTTGTTAAAAATCATATAGAAGTAATTTGTGATTTAACTAAGTAATAATTTTCATATAAACCTTGTGATATTCTTTTAACAAGAAAGAGAAGTTTTTTTAAAAGATTTTATATTCACAAAGGAGGATACACCATTTAAACCCCCCTTCTTGTGTATCTAGTTTCTTGAACATAAAGTCTATACTAACGTGTGATTTATTTCAATAAAAATTGGTCTCGTGATGCGTTTTGCTTTAACAGAGAAAATCACGCAGAGATTGCGCATTTTAGACAGGAGTTGAGAATTGGCCTATAAATACAGGCATCCACTAAAGGCTCAAATGCACCAAAAAATCATTCTTTCAATTCTTGAGTGATTAGTGAGGTTTCAGTTCCACGAGCTTATCTTTGATAGCTCTAATTATTTTGGGAGTTGTTCTAATTGTAAAGCCTTCTGTGCTAGCTTTTGTACTTTTGTACATTCTCCTCTCATCCTTCGGTCGTGGACATAGGTCATATTGACAAAACACGTAAATATTTGTATTCAGTGTCTCATTTATTTTTCTCTTTCTCTATTTTTTGTTATTTTTTTACGGGTTATTTAATACAACCTGAGTTGGATTCGGGGTATTTTCCCTAATATCCCATTTTTGGAACTTGGGTACCACAGTATCATCTCTAAACCAGAACATGGAGGAAGTGTTAAATGTCCTCAGTAAAAGTTGTATGTCAATAGGAAAGAGCATAAAGGAGACAAGTAGAGTTAGGGGTGCAATATCGATAAGGACTTCGAAAGGGGAAAGGATTCAAGTGACAAAAGGGATAACAACCTATACGCCCATATGTCATAACCAATATGATAAGAAGTTGGAGATGTTGATTTTAAATGGAGAAAGTGATCCAACCTTACGGGCTTTCCAGGTCAAAAGATACTTTGTAATGAACAAGCTGACTAAAGTTTAAAAACTAGAAGCAGTAGGAGTGTGTCTTCGAGGTGCGGCACTATCTTGGCTGCAGTGGGAGGAGAATTGTCATCCCTATTTGACATGGAAAGATCGAAAGAACCAACTTCTGTGACGCTTTTTTCCAAAACGAAAGGGGACCGTACCATAAATGGTCTTGTCACTTTGACAAACATCAAAAGTTGTCCTGTACTGCAAGGATTTCGAAACTTTGACTCTTCTACTAAAGCTACTAGACAACGATATCCTGATAGCTATGTTTATTAACGGATTAAAGGATAGAATCAAGAGTGAGTTAATAAAGATGGACTATAATGGGCTTGTGGATGTGACAGAGTCGACCGAGAGAATTGAAGGAGGGAACCTTATTATGCATTCAAACTATGAAGCAGAAAATAGTAGAACCTTAAAGAAAACACTCTTTGATCCAACTTACACCTTCAACCCAAACTGATATACCACTTGGACGATTGGTTGCAACCAAATAACCCCTTACACTCCAAACCCACCACCAAATGTTATTAAAACTGACCCAAAAAAATACCTTGACACCTTATAAAAGGATAATAGTTACTAAAATTCAATCAAGAAGGGAGAAAAGGATTCAGTCACTAGTGCAAGAACCAATAATTAAATTTCTTGGTCGTTTGTGATGAAGAAGAGAAGGGGCAAATTTAAAAAGTTATTGAAGAAAAAGGCAAGACAGAGATACTGCTCCAAGTATGTGAAGTCTAACTAACGTTAAATTCAATTATTGGGCTCACATAACCACATTTAATACAGCTTAAATGGGAGGAGCAAATAATATATGTAGCAGTCCTTATCAATTATAAGGCAAGACATAACTTTACCAATGATGATTTGGTATACAAATTGGGCATACCAGTAACCAAAAAAGAAAGCTATGGTGTAGCTTTAGGCATGGGAGGTGTCGATAATAGGAAAGGAAATTTGCATGGGAGTCTTGTTAAAAATCTAAGATGTAATGGTGATTGAGGATTTTTTGCCATTCGACATTGAAAGTTTTGATATCATTATGGGGTTAAAATGGTTATGTTAAATGAGACACACTATTTTTGATCGACATAACCTATCCATGAGAATGCCAATTGAGGGAAAAAGGGATGACTATTCAAGGGGACCCTAGTTCAAACAAGTCTGTAATTTCATTGAAGGTGATGATCAAAATGTTGCATCAAGAGGGGTAGGGATTGTTGGTGGAATTAGGCTGCCAAACGATAGCAGTAAAAGGAAAAGAAGGACAGGTCTCAAAGGAAATACAAGAGGTAATCGAGGAGTTTAAGGGAGCATTTGTGTGACCAAATAAACTCCCACCTTGAAGAGAAAAGAGTCATGAGATCAATCTCAAACCAGGGGCTACTTCAATTAATGTTTGACATTATGATGTCCCCACACTCAGAAGGAAGAGATCAAAAACCAGGCAGGGGAAATGCTAGTTACTAGAGTTATCCAATCTAGTGTCAGTCCATTTTCAAGTCCTACACTCCTAGTCTAAAAAGAAACTGGAGGTTTTATGTTGATCATCGAGTACTGAATAGAGTCATTATCCTATATCAATTCCCAATTCCTACCATGGAATTGTTATTTGACAAGCTACAATGAGCTTATTTATTTTCAATTTTGGATTTGAAATCCAACTATCACTAGATTAAAGTAAAAGTTAAAGATGGCCTTCAGGATTTATGAAGGGTATTGTGAATTTTTGGTTATGCCTTTCAAATTAATGAATGCTCCAGCTACATTTCAATATGTCATGAATACGTTGTTTAAACCAATGTTGAGGAAGGATATATTGGTGTTTTCCAATGACATTATGATTTATAATGCATTGCTCAACCAACACCAACACCGTTTAAGAGAGGTATTGACTATTCTAAAAACTAATCGATTATTTGCTAACTTGAAGAACTATTATTTCTATTAAATTTGTATTGAGTATTTAGGCCACATTATTACAGCCAAGGGAGTTTTTATTAATCCTGACAAGGTTAGAACCATGGAACCTATTCCAATGAACCTAAAGGAGTTGAGAGGATTTTTGGGGCTAACTAGTTCCTACTGATAATTTGGCAAAGATTGCAGAAATATAACTACCCCTTTGATTGATTTGCTTAAGAAAGATGCATTTCAGTGGCGTGATGAGGCTATCAAAGCAGTATAGAGATTAAAGCAGGCCATGATAGCAATCCCGACCTTAGCCCTACTCAACTTTGGAGAACGGTTCCTCATTGAGACAAACGCACTAGGGATAGGGATTAGAGTTGTCTTAATGCAAAAAAAAAGGCCACTAGCCTATTTTAGCTAGGCACTTAAAAGAGAGTAAGGTTAAAGTCAGTTTTTGAACGCAAATTCATGGCTATAGTGTTTGCTATACAAAAGTGGCAACGCTACTTGTTGAGAAGGAGATTTCTAGTTCAGGCAAATCAAAAGAGCCTTAAACACCTTGTGGAATAGTGGTTAATAATGGAGGAGCATAAAAAGTGGATCACCAAGTTACTAAGATTTGATTTTGAAATTAAGTATAAACATGGGAGTGAGAATAAGGCAACATATGCATTATCTAGAGTACCCATTCTTATGAACATTACTATGGCACAATGCTTCGATGTAGATGAGTTGATGCGTGAGGTGGATTAGGATCCTAGATTGGGATCTATTAAAAAGCTACTAAGGGAGGACCTAAACGGAAAACTCGGATGGAGTTTAGTCCACAACCAGCTATGTTACAACATTCGCTTGGCAATCTCTAACTCCTCTCCCTTATTACCAAGAATTTTGGCAGAATTTCACAACAATCTAGTAGGGGGACATTCTAGGTTTCTAAAAACATACAAGCAAATCGTGGTTGAGCACTATTGGCTAAGAATGAAAGCAAATATCCGAAAGTATGTGAAGAACTATGAGGCGTGCCAATAAAACAAAAGCTTGTCCTTATCACCTGCAGGTTTGCTATAACCCCTGTCGATACTGGAACAATTGTCGGAAGATGTGTCGATGGATTTTATCGAGGGCTTACCAAAGTCAAGAGGGTTTACTGTTATCCTTGTTGTGGTGGACAAGTTCACTAAATATGCCCACATGTCATATTAAAGCAATTGTTTTCTACTGTAAATGTTATGGATGCATTATGCAAAACATCATTCTTCGTAGGGTTTCGAAGTCTGTTGTTTTATATCAACATAAGGTCTTTATGAACACTTTCTGGATAGACTTATTTTGGCTAGAACAAACCAAATTACATCATAGTACAATATACCATGCTCAAATAGATGGTCAAACTGAAATCGTTAATAGGTGTCTTGAGAATTATTTATGTTGCTTTGTGCACACCCAACCAAAAACTTGAAGCCAATGGTGACCTTGGTGTGAATATTAGTATACAAAGCCTTCCGCACTTCTGTTAACCTCACTCCTTTCAAGGTGGTGTATGGTCAGGACTCGTCACCCTTATTGCACTACTTGCAATCTAACACCTTTAAGTATGCGGTGAAGGAGCAACTATAGGCTCGGGACATGAGCAAGGAAACGAGAGAAAAGTTAGGTTTAGCTCAAGCACGAAGAAACATATAGACCAACGTCGCTGAAATGTAAATTTTCAGGTGGGGGACTTGGTGTACCTGAAAATTCGACCGTACAAAAATAAATCACTAGCTCGAAGGGTGAATGAGAAGTTGTATCCTCGTTATTTTGGTTCCTACCATGTTATTCAAAAATTTCGACCTGCCTATAAACTTGAACTCCCTAGTTCAGCTCTCATTCATCCGGTAGTGAGATGGCAGGTTATTAGGATTCTCTGACTAGGGGCATGTGTGATGTAGGAGGGTGTGAATAATCTGTCAGGCTGTAAGAGTTGAAAAATTGGTCACCTCCAAAATGTGCTTTTATTCTTCGGATATCCATTTTCCTTATCAGTAAAATCCTAAATACTAGCATTCGCCAGGTTTCATTTATTTATTTCTATTTCCTCTTCCACTGACATCCAGTTGCAGAACAGCAGAAGTTGTTCTCAGAATTTAGCAATGTATTGATTTATCATCTCATCCTACACAGATTTCAAAGGCATGGGAAAGACTGGCAATCACCAACTTCAAGAATAATGCTTTTAACAGATTCACCAAATGATTATTGGTTGGGACCAAATCTTCGGTAGTATAGTCGACATACAATATGGGTGCATGACCAGTTTATAATACGGGACTTATCTGTGTATTTGAATCAAGCCCAAAAACAGGAGAAACTTAAGTCACAATCGGGACGATGAAGCTGCAGACAATATCCATGCACTGAGATTCTTCAACAGCTATTTGATCGAGTTTCACGGCAGACCTAGAATCTGAAAATACGCCAATATTAAGGCTATCTATGGAACGACTGCTATTGTGCTCATCACTATGAGCACTTCCGATCACGAGTTATGTCCTGCAAACTATAAGGTTCACATTCCACGCCTCCTTATTTCAGTGGAGGAAATATCCATGCGGAATCTTTCAGCTGGTATGGAGACAAACATCTCTTTTAGAATCTCTGGAATGTCGAAGTCTTCAAGAACCTGCACAATGACCAAACCAAGCACACTGAAAAGGGTTCCAAAATGAAGGTAATGTATGCAGAAATCATGAGGGCCTTTTCAAAAGGCTACAGTATGATTATGAAGGACACCTTGAAAACGCCATCCACGTTACGACCACCAACAAGGAAAGTGCATCCTGTTCTTTTGCATCTATTAAGTATCTCTATCATCTTCTTATAATCCCCGTCATAATATTTTGGCTGAAAAAGCAGTAGAATTAGTAGTCAATAACTGGAAAACATCAATAAAGCACACGGAGTAAGGTTACATTTTAATCCCTAAAGAGTCTAGGGAATCTACATGCATGCCGCATCATATCTTCTATCTAAGGTGTTATTACTTATTATGATCACCAAGTCTGACTCATTATAAAAGTGAAAGCCTGGCTCAGTAACACTTGAAAGCAAGAGGTCACATGTAACATGTGAAAGCAAGAGCTAAGCCCTTATATGATAAGGCACTTTGGGCCACTATTTATGGACAAAGATTGGCAAAAACTGTAAAGAAAGAAGACAAAATAATATTGTTAATTGGGATAGGATCACGTTGCAAATTTAGAGGCTATTTGATTCTGACTTTTGTTTTTAATTTCCTGTTCTCATTTTCAAATTCCATATAAAAAACTTGTTTGGTTCAATTTCTTTAGTTAAACGCCTATGATAATAAATTGAAAGATTTCAAATTTCAAATGGAAAAATGGAAAGAGTATCTTTTTAACCATAGCTTGCACTTATAACCATGATGAAAAACATAACAACGGCTCTAACGAGTAAAGATCTATTTTATGTATTATGGGGCAGCTTACTGGATTCTATCAATACTCAAAATGACATGGCACCAAAACAAACATAGGAAATAACATAGCATTGCCCGATTCATGAGGATAGGAAAAAAATACTTTTCCCTATCCTGGATTAAAATTATCTAAAATGACATTCTCATAACTTATGAAAATCATAATTAGTTTAAGTTTTTTGTTTTCATATTTTTATCATAATCTCATTTTATTATTAACTAAGTAAATATTATTTAATCAGATTGCTAATAGAAATTATGAATAATATAATCCAATAATTCAATTTATTTTAGTTTATTTTTATATTAATTTAAATTTTAAATAAAAATATTTTCAATTTTTATAATTATTTTAGTAATATATTTTCAAACTTAATATATCCTCAAAATACAAATTTTAAAATTAAAAATTTTATTTATTTAAATATTTAATACTTAATAACCTAATATTTAATAAATAAATATTAGTTTACAAACGAAATCTTAAAATTTTCTATTTATTAAATTATTTATTTAAAATTGTGTTCATTACTAAAAGTTATATAATATTTAAACTAAAATTAATTACTGAATTAATTCATATAATTAATTTATCTTTAACTGAGTAATTTATTAGTTTCAGTAGTAAAAGTGTAACTATAGCCCTATTAACAATCAAACAAATTTTTGTTTATGATTTAATAAAATAGAAATCAAAATCAGAAAACGAAAAATAAAAAACAAAAAATCACAACCAAACAGCCTTAGCAAACATTCTTTTACTACACAAATAAAAAATCCACTTCTTCCTAGAGACAAGTATCATGTACAGCTACTGTTAGAAAATGTCATCAACCATAATATGTTCTTGGCAAGGGTAATGCACCTTTAGTAAAACTACATATGATTCTTCAATTCGTTCCACATTCAAAGACGATGAGTTATTGCAATAACCAAAAACCACAGCAGGTAAGACAAACAAATGGACAAGTATGTGTTGCTTAAATCCATTGGTGCTGTAGTAGTTAAACTAAGTTCCTATCAGACAAATTCAGTCTTCCATGACAAAAAAGTCACTCACATTTATAAGCCTCGCTACTGTGTCTGCGCCAATAACAAAGGCACTGCCTGGGAAGAGTTCAGCTTTCTTATAGAAATATGGCTGGTTGGAAATAATTACCGTCTTTCCTGCAATTCAAAAGGATAACTGATCATGTTTATACTAAGTAGTAGCTCCCAAAATTTCCTCCACTTTTACAGGAGAGATAACTTGAAAATTAACTTGATCACTAGAACTTTTTCCTGGTTTAGACCATGAAATATGCATCATTTCCAGCTCATGTAGCAGTTGAATGTCATATCCATTTTATGATGCCAGCTTTCTCACGGAATATCTCATTAGCAGCTAGGCAATGCACATAATAATTCTTTAGACATCCTTAGCTTTAATTATCTGGACTGTAATTATAGACTATAGAAGGCTGTTAGCTTTAATTATCTTGACTGTTATTATAGATTAAAGGCTGCTTCCCACCAGAAGTAATTTTTGTAGGTTACATGATAATTGTCTCCTCCCCATTATTGTCATATTGATATAGCAATTGTCTAAATCTATATTATTACTATATAATTTTCTATATAATATAATTTTCTACATAATATAAAATAAATCTAAAATATAGCAGATTATGAAATAAGATTGATAATTATATAACTACTTGATTCAAGCGGAACTCTGCACATGCAGATCTCAACTCAAACCACCCAGAAATGATCAGATCGCCACTGTAATCCTTCCACACCTAAGTAGTCACAAAACCATATATAGATGCAGAAACATAGATATCATGGAAAATTAAAAAACAGGATATTTATGATGAGACAGACCAACTTTTTCAAATTGTTTGACACGATCTTTGATTTCTGATACTGAAAGTGGAGGTTTGTCAGCATTGACAGCAGATAATTCAAAGCATGGATAGCCACTGCCGCAGACACTGCGTGACAAAAATGTGTGAAAAATACAAGTTATTGTAAGTTCACCATCATTTGCAAGGACTGCACATTTCAACAAGAATACTTAAACGCTCTAAGGAATGAAATACTGACTATAAAAGATGGTCAGAACATATTCAACATCGAGCTGTAGAGCTTGAATCAAAGTAAGAAATATGCATTTCCTGAAACACACATTTTTTCAGAAGAAATTCACATACCTGACAGCAACTTCCAAGAGCTTGAGGTGACCATCATGCAATGGATTAAAAGCACCAGAAAGTATTATTTTTCTCTCTTCATTAGAAGTCTTGGCATCTGAAAGCGAATCAAAAACAATGAAAAATTGTAGAAACTCACTGGGATTTACTCAACCACTAGAATTGACCATACCACTTGGAAATGGATAAATCTTAAAGCATATCTCCCCATTTAGAAGTTGTTCTAACTGTTGGTCTTCATTGAACTGCTTCTCATATTCATCTTGCGTTTCTGTTTCACTTAAATCAGATACAGAACTAACTGGTACTTTGCATGCATTTGCAATGGCCTGTAGCATAACCCAGAAGAAGGGAAGTTCATCCAAAATAAAATGAGATAGAAAACAAACAAAACTAGAGAGATATAAGAGAAAATGCTGCAAACCCAGCAGTGAAGGATGAAAATATTGCAACCCAGCAGAGCAAACTCACATATAGAAAATTGAAAAAATAAAAACTGCATTAGTTCATGGCCGTTAAGGGTCCTTTTGTCAAGTTCTAGCAAACTAATACGTGATCTTAAAATTTCTAGTACTTTTTTCAGAACAAATATAGAAGGAAACATGTTGCTCCCAAGAAATCACATACATCTGAACAATTTACATTTCTGTAGTTATTTTTTTCTTCTAATTCCAGACCTTCATTAAGATATGGCTTGAAAGAGTATCTTCTTGCTCCTGAGTTCGCAAACCCTAAAACAAATAATACAAATAGTTGAATGCTGCAACAAAATATGTTAGAATTCTGTTTGAAGAATTGTATAATTAGCTCACTACCTTAGACAAGGTAACAGTTGATACCCAAAGTCGGTTTGACATTCGTGTTGACAAGTGAAATCTATACATTGCAGTGAGAACAAGGAGTTAAGCACATTTATGCATATCCTAACGAGTTATACTATAAAGATATCTGGTACAGGACAACTGAAAGCAAACCCGGAGTAAAACAATGGACAAGATTACAGGCACATATGCCAATCAAAACCAAGTAAGATGAGGGATTTGAAAACCCATCCATGTGGGTTTTTGACAAACCCCTTCACTGGGAGATTTAAATACAACATTTACTTAGTTAACACTCCTTAACCTAATAAGTAAACAGAAAAGAAACAATAACTGTTGTTATCATGGTATTTTAGTACTTGACTGTCCAACTAAACATAAAGGCAGGAAAATATGATGAAATTCGAATGTCAATTTCAATCATGCATATCATAAAAAACTTGGTACGTGAAAGTCAATTAAGTTACTGGACATTGATACAGAGAAAATCCCCAAGATGAAATGCAGAGTACCTATGATCCCCAAATTTGGGACGCGAGCTTGCCAAAGAACCAGTAAAACCCACACCAAGTACTGGGACTCCTATTCCACAAAAGAACCATAAGAACCATTTTCCTACTCGTTAAAAGCCCGTATTCAACTTCTCAAAGCAGGTTCCTTTTACCAGGACTAGAAAGCTTAAGAGCTCGATTATAAGCCAATAAAGCCAATTCCTCCGCCGTCTGTTCGCTACAATAATGAGTAGGAACCTACAAAATCAACAAAAGATCACATAGAAGATCAGAACATTCCCATCTAAAAAAAGAAAAAATAAACAAATCAAGAACTGGAATTAATTAAAAAAAGTGAAAAGAATAACCTTGTCGAGTAATTGGATCATGGACATTCTGGAGTAAGGTACAACAGATTCAAGGACAGTGTTGGTAGCTCCAGGCACGGACATCAACCATCCAAGAGCCTATCAAAAAGAGAAAAGGAAAGAGTCTTCAGTGAATCTACTTTAAGCACACATAATCATCACCATCAGTGGCCGTTGCGGTGGAGAAGTGCTAACCTGAGAGGCGCCGCCTGAGATGTAGAGGACCGCTTGGAGCGGCGTGGAGTGCACGGCTTCAACAAGAACTCGCACACATGCTTCCGTCATCGCCGTTTTCTCCCTCTCCGGCCGACCTTTTGTCCAAATACAGGACGAATCGGTGGCTTGGATTGAATAGAAGGCTATGCAATGCAAGTACAAAGTCTTAAATTAATGGACTATAATAATCCCCCGATAAATTTGTTTTTGGTTTGAAGTTTTAACTACATGACATGAATACAAAAATAAGAGTCAAAGTAAATGAACAAGATTTTTAACAAATTTCCAAAATTTTAAACACTAAATTATTAAAATCATATTCATTCAGATGCTGAAAAGAGAAAAGATGTCTTGCCCCTGGACCACCCCCGCGATGATCGGCGGTGATTCTAATAGCTAAAGCTTCTCCTTTTCTTAAAACAAAAGAAAGTTATGATTTTACCCCAAAATGTCAAAGATCTATTTTCTTAGATATTTAATTTATTCAGAGAGTGTCCTTAAATAATTGAGTCTTGGTTGGTTGATAAAGCCTTTTAGTTGATTTTTTTGCACAGAAAAGACAATTAGAAGCTGAAACTTATGTTTATTGAAACTTTTATCTTTCCGAAACCAAAAAAAAGGGTTGAAACTTATGCATCAACGCTTCAATTCTAGCTAACCACATTCCCACGGCAATGTTTTCTCATAATTTAGGGGGTACTTGATTGATGGGTTTGGGAAGGAGTTAACAAGTAAGGAATAAAAAGTGAGTAATTGGTTGTTGATTATCATTATAAAGGCAATAGTTTGATATTCCACTTTTAGAGAACCTTCCATTTAGTAGAGGAATGAAACTCATTCTTTAGTGTTGACTTTTTTTAAAAATATTTTTAATACTAATTAATTAAATACAATTAATTAATTAAAATATAATTAATTACAATATAATTAATTAAAATAATATCATTAATTAATTAATTAAAATATAATTAATTAATTACGATATAATTAATCAAAATATAATTATATTATTATTATTATTTATTAAAATACAATTAATTAATTAATTAGTTACAATATAATTAATTAAAATATAATTAATCAATATATTGTAATTAATTTCAAACACGTTGGAAGTATACTCCCCTCCATTGTCTGTTCACAAACACTTCAGCTTCCTCTCAACTTTCCTTTCTACCATAATATGAAACTTCTGGGAAGTTTCAAATAATTGGGGGCAGTTGGTTCGTAAGTGGAAATGGTAATAAGAATGGAAATGAATATAGTGAGGAATCAGAATGGATATTATCATTATAATTAATATGGTTGGTTAACAGGAAGGAATAATTATCATTATAGAAATAAAAATTTATTATACTTTAATTAATTTAGAACAATGCAGTAGATATTTTGCAAGCTAAAAGGATTGCATAAAATTTGAAGTTAAAGAATGAGTTAGTTTGCCACGAAGACTAGTATGAAACACATTCAGCAAAGTGTTGGATATGGTTTGCTTGTTTAAGCTTCTGCTTAGTAGTTTTGCTTATGTTTATTAGTCTAAATAATGAAGGCAAAAAAGGAAATAGTTGTATCTTTAAAACCTTAGCTGGAAATTGTTTGATGTACTAGAACAATGTATAAATGTTCTTCACCTAACTTGATGTTGGAAAGTGCAAAGTGTTAAATGTTTTAACATCTACTATATTACTAATTTGATGTTCTAGTTTGAATTAATTGTATTACTATAATGAGATCTACTGCATTCTGCAAACTATTACCTACTTCAGTCTTCAATTACAGCACATGAATGTTTCAGATCTTCAAAAACCTTATCGCCCATTCACCTCCAATGCAAAAAGAGAGATCTCACACTCATACTACCAAGAAGACACAAGCGAGATTGGAGTGAAGGCACATGCATTAAGTGATGATGGGCCCTAAGGATTGGAGTGAAGACACAACCGAGGGAAGAAAATAAGGGTGAAACATGTGTTCATACAAATCGTTGATTTTAGGGTTGAAGAGTTTTTTGTTGAAGTCAAAATTTAAATGAAATTAATTATTTTTCTTAAACTTCACCTAGCCTGGACAATAAATTAGGTCTATTAACGTGACATCTAAACACTAATTCACCTGCATGTAACGACCTGTGTAAACACGTCTAATTTTCGTTCAAAAAATCTTAAATTAAGCAGACTCGTGAAATTTTAGCCCTTCATTGAGCATGTTTTCAGTTTAAGTCCAAAATGACCAAATTCAAAAAAGTTAAGTCCCACTTTAAACTTTTAGCCATTATTTTGCTCCTACAACTTAAAGAGTTTTTTTTTTGTCATTGATATTTAGTTGATTAGTTAGAGAGTTGTGTTGTTTATTTACTAACATTCTTTAGCTAATAATAATTAAAAAGTTAATGACTACTAACACTATTCATTGTCTACTCCTCTTTATTTTTTACTATAATAAGTGTTATATAATTCAAAATATTAAAATATTGAGTAACTATTTTTTATTAAATAAAAACCCGCCTCTATCTAACAATTGACATTCAGCATATCAATTCCACATAAATAAAAATATGTGAACCTGAAAAAGACACAAGAGTGAATAACAAACATTTATAGAAAAACCTAATATTAAGTGAGTTTAATTTTAATCTTGTATTAAAGTTTTCATAAATCCCTATTTTAAAGGAGTAGTATTATACCTCAATTCAGGACAACTATGGGTGATAAACTTATATACACATAAACTCATTCATCTTTGTCTTTAATGAATGTGAGAATTTGACAACTTATGAGGACATATTTAATATATCTTTTCAATTTCAGTGAGGAATAACATGTTTGACTAAAAAGAAAGAAAATGTGTGTGAAGTTAAAAGATAGAAATTAACATTTGAAAAGCGTAATTAATTAGAATAGATGAGAGAAATGTAGAAAATCCAGTCAAGTTGATAAAAACAAAAGTATACTGATGTACGCGGGAGGGAGGGAATAAAGAAAATGATGCAATGCCATTACCACCTGCTATACGTTTGATATGCGGGAAGGAGGGAATAAAGAAAATGATGGAATACCCTTACCACCCGCTATATGTCCGAATCAAATCTCCTTTTTCTTGTCTGAGTTACCTTCAATTGTGGCTTCGCTTTCGCTTTTATTAGTCAAAAAGAAGATAATTACTTTTTAGGATCAAAGCTCTTTAGCTAAAGCCCTTCGCTTTCATTCTTTAATAACATCCCCATTGAATATTCATTTTCTAAACTAACTTCAAATTAATAAGAATGATTTTATTTCATCCCACGGAGAACAACAAAATCCATGTTATTTTACAATATGAAAACACAAAGTTAGACAATTTCCTGTCATACCGTAATAACATGTTACCTACATCTTTTTTAACAGTGTCACCTGAGTTGTCCAATAAAATATAAGTTACAGTAAGGCAACACCTCAACTCTAATTCCTCCTTTTATGTTCTTTTAAACCACCCCTAGTTTGAATATGCAAGAATCAACTAAAAATCGCAAGGATTAAGCAGTTGTGAGTTCTTAATTGGGATAGGGGATTTTTCAGCCAGTAACT
>JANZXP010000194.1:10521697-10536191 GCA_027576715.1 Erythroxylum flavicans | reverse complement strand
CTAGTTTCATGGTCTAGTAAGAGGCAAAGCTCAATTGCTCTATCTACTACAGAAGCTGAATACATGTCAGCTGCAAGTTGTTGCTCACAGATGTTATGGATTAAGTATCAGTTAGAAGATTATTCAATACAAGAAGAACAAATCCTAATCTTCTGTGATAACACAAGTGCTATCAACCTATCAAAGAATCCAATACAACATTCAAGGGTAAAGCATATCGAAGTAAGGCATCATTTTCTGCAAGACTATGTTCAGAGGGGACTTGTTAGTCTACAGTTTGTTGAGACTAATCATCAATGGGCAGATATATTCACTAAGCCCTTGAATGAAGAAAGATTCAAAGAAATCAAGTGAAATTTGAATATGGTAGTGTTGAGTGATAAATCGTCTGATACGTCATAACCCAGAGGATCTTTACAGAAGGAATATAAAAAGTCGTAAGTTTTCAAGAGCATAGTAACTGTAAGTTACAGACGGTAACTTTTGAGATGGTAGTATATAAGAGAAATCTTGTCAAAAGGTTCAGAATATCACCGACTTAAGAATACTCTTAAATACTTCTGAAACTGACATTTGCGAAGCTCTCAAACAAAAACTGTTCATTACTCCTGATTTCAAGCCCTTTCGTTTACGTTCTCATCTTCAGAAACTAATCTCATTACCTTGAGAAAGTTCCTACTGTCTAAAGAGCATATTGGATCAATCTATGATTTATGGAAGACTACTTGATTTCGACTCCCTGAAGAAGAATCAGATGGACATTGAATCAGAAGTCGAGGTAGCTGGATGAAAAAACTTCTTTCAGGTTCGTGAGGCAGATTATCTGAATGAAGTTTATGAGTTTTGGAAGAATATGAAAGTAGTAGACGATACTGTAGTATCAATGGTGGATAGATTGTAAGTTATTGTGACATTGGAGTTAATCAAGAAGGTCAGTGGATGTCCGTGTGTTGGAGCAGAGGTGTCTCATAACACTAGATGGATGACTGAAAGCCTCGTAGAGAAGGCACATGTCAATCGATAACTATATGGATGTAGCGACCCAAAGGACAAGAAGGTAGCAAATCTTGTTCCGAAGGCTAGGGTTCTACATACGACACTCTTTCACTGTATTCTACCAAGAACAGGATCAAAGAATGTTATGACAAACATTGATGAACAATGCATGTTCTATTTACTCAACCATTAGCCAATAAATCTTCCACACCTAATTTTGGGCTATATGATGAAGACAAAGAGGGATTCCAGTGCCTTACCATATGGCATGGTGTTAACAAGAATCTTTAGAGATTCTGGAATTCTTCTGGACAGAGGAAACAGGATGAAAATGAATATCAAAAGCATTATTAATGTGTCTACTATAAGTAGAATGGAATTGAAAACTGAAGAAAAGGAGGAGACAACTTTTATGGAGAAAGAAAGGACTGAGGGGGAGAGCACAGTTAGACACAGTATGAGTGGAAATGTTGCTCCCACAAGCAGAAAGAAACCTCAACCCTCAGGAAGAATGGTTACAAAAGAAAAGAAGAACAAATCGTCTGAGGTAGCAGTTAAAGATAAGACGATTCTACAAAAAGAAAAAATCCAGTTACATCTATCTGAGAAACAAGTATCGTTGAAAAGGAGAGGAGAGACACTTGATGTTAAGCAAGTTAAGAAATCAAAAAGATCACCAAGGTTACTAACTCTTTGACAAAAAGAGCAGAAGAGAGGAAAAGAATTGATTCCTGGTGAAGATTCTGAGAAGATAGGAAAAGCACCACAGGCTACTAGTTCTTTGGCCTCAATCTTGCAATAATAGTAGCCAAAGTCAACAAAAGAGACCAAAATTAAGAGGAAGTTAGAGTTTGAGAAGAAGAGACCCTAACAACAACCACCTTCTAGACTAGTAGAAGAAAATAAGAAGCTCAAAACTAGTCAGAACGAGAGTACTTCAACTGGTGTTAAACAGAAGGAAAAATCAGTTGACTCTCATAGTTCTATAAGAAAGGAGGAGTTGAAAATGAAGGTGATAAAAGAAATTGTACCTATGAGAAGCAGAAGCTCAATCATAATAAAAGAACTTGTGAAAAGGTTAATCAAGGTACAAGTTAAACCTATCTTGGTCAATAATCGGTCTATACATCTTCTGAATCATAAAGAGAGAAGATATATGGGATTCTGAGAGATGAAAAATCAAAACCATATCTGTTGAAAATGACAAAGGATCAATATACCATCTACCCAGCTACAGGTAGAACATTGATCAAGATTGTACCTGATGTGCAACCTAGAGCTGTAAACATTATACGCAATGTAGAAAAAGGGAACCAAAAGATATACCCTAAAGGAAAAGCAAGTGACCTTACAGATGAGTAGATACAAGAAGCTATGAGAAGCATAGATGATGCATGCAATGCAGAGCAACCAAGAGGCATCTATGTTTCACACCATATTTCAAAGGCATTAGGAAGTCATTGTGAACGCTTCTCCATAGACTCAACTTCTCAGGCTGTTGGAAGGGTGACTAAAGGACGATTCAGAGCTATCAGGGTTGGAGGTATTAGTTTCAACTTAGAAACTTTTGTGAACCTACTTATCCACCTTAGACCTTTGAGTTCTATATCTTCAATAAAATATTTCCTTCACCTTCTTGGAAAACAAATACCAAAATTACCAAAACCTGATGATCTTGATCTCCCAGAAGGAAAACAATTGTTCAAACCTCTTGTTTTGAAAATCATTGAATTGGATATGTTACCTTCAGAAGCACATGATGAACCAAACTTCTATCCATCAAGTGAACATCAACGAGTTCCTACAATTGCAATGGAAGAAGTTAGTCACTCTTAGAACTGGAGTCAGGAAGCCTTAGTGAAGGGGATGGAAGAAATTCATATTAAGGTTGATGATTTGGGTGACTCCATTAGTGATCTACATGAGGAAATATCTTATCTTCAGGTGATAATAGAAGAAGACCTCAAGTTGATCAGGACTGACATGCAACGAATGTTTTCTGAAATCATGCAGCATCTGAGAAAACCTTTTTTATTAATAACAAAGTGGGGGAGAAGAACAAAAGATAGAGGGAGAAAAGAAGAAGGAAGAAGAAAGAGGAAAAGTATAGGGGGAGAAGAACAGAGGCATAAGCAGAAGAAAAACAGAAGCAGAAGCAAGAAAAGAAGATTGCATATGTGTATTTTGTTTAATATTTTCTTAATCATTATCTGAATAAAAATAGTTCATTCCCATTTATCTTTCTAAATTATGATTATTTGTTATCATCAAAAAGGGGGATATTGTTAAGTCAGGAGGTCTTTACTATAATTAATTTTGATGACAATCAAATAAAAATAATGTTAGAAATAAATGAACTAGTTTGATGAGTGTGTTAAATGTGTAGAAGAAAGTAAAACACAGAAGAAATATATAGAAGAAGTAGAAGACAGAAGAAGTAAAAACATAGAAGAAGTAAAAACACAAAAGGAAGAAAAATGCGGAAGAGAAGACACAGAAGAAAAATACAGAAGAAGTGGAGAACACAGAGAAAGAAGAAGACAGAAGAAGAAAAAACATATAAGAAGTAGAAGATACAGAAGAAGCGAAGCACAGAAGAAGTAAAGTACAGAGGAAGCGAAACACAGTAGAAATTGAAATACAGAGGAAGCGAAACACAGAAGAAGTAAAGTACAGAGGAAGCGAAACACAGAGGAAGCAAAACACAGAGGAAGCGAAACACAGAAGAAAGCGAAACACAGAAAAAGTAAAACACAGAGGAAGTAAAGTACAGAAGAAAGTGAAACACAGAAGAAATGAGATACAGAAGAAACAAAACACAGACAATACAAAACAGAAGATACGCTAGTACGTCGAGCAGATAGTTCGTTGGAGTTAGTTACAGAAATCAACTAAATAGTGGTTATCAAGATTTAAGAAGCTGTTATCAAGAATAAAAAAAGTAGTTATCAAGATTCAAAGAAACAGTTATAGACTTAGACTATAAATACTAGTCGTAGTCGAAGACTAAACAATTTTTCAAGAAACCTTTGATCTTACAATTTTTAAGCGCTCAAGTGTATACTTAGAAAAGAAAAACTCTGTAGTGCAATACTGGAGAGCTAAACCTACTATAACAATAGCTTACAATATCTTTCTAGTGAGAGAAAGAAAAGGCTGAGAGCCTAGAGAGGCTAAGATAGCTGAAAGAATACTTAGTGTAAGAGACCTGAAGAGGCTCTAGAAGAAAGAAAGAATACTTGTAATTTGTCGAATTATAGTGAATACTCAGACGAATTCTAAGGACTGGACGTAGCCCACGGTTTGGGGTGAACCAGTATAAAACCGCAGTGTCTATCTTCTATCTCTCAACTTATTCTATTTTGTTCTTAAACAAGTATATAGAAGTTATTTGCGATTTAACTTATAACAATTTTCATATAACGTTTTTGATACTCTTTTAACAAGTTAGAGAAGTTCTTATCAGAAATATAAAGAATTTTGTATTCACAAAAAGATTACACAATTCAACCCTCCTTCTTGTGATTTACTTCAACTCCAGCTGAATTTCAAGGTTCCAAATCAGAATACATTGAGGAATGATATTTTCAAAATTTATAAGGACAAGAAGAGAGAAACATTAAGAGCTTTGTCGAGTGTTCAAGGACAAATTGCCATAATAACGGACATCTGGATAGCAGATAACCAACAGAAGGGTTACATGACAGTGGCGGTACATTATATTGATAATGACTGGAAGTTATGCTATAGACTTTTAAGGTAATTTATAATCTTTAATATTATTATCATTTACTTTTTTCATTGTTTTATGAATTTTTTACTTATATTGTTATGCTTTTTCATGGTAGGTTCATTTATGTGCCGACACTGCATATAAATAAAAAATTGGCAAACGTGTTGAAAGACTGTTTAATGAGTTTGAACATTGAAAACAAAGTTTCCTCCATCACAGTCAATAATTGTAACACAAATAATGCTATGATTGAGAAGTTAAAGGGTAAGATGCGGGTTGGGAGCTTATTGGCTGGAGGTAAGTTGTTTCATATGCGTTGTTTTGTGCATATTCTTAACTTGATTGTGAAGGTTAAGTTAGAGATGATAAAGGAAGCAATAAAGTGTATTCAGAGTAGTGTTTTATATTGGAGTGCAACTCCTAAAAGAGTTGAAACTTTTGAAGATGTTGCACAAATTTTATGTATTCCCTGCACAAAGAAGTTAGTTTTGAATTATCCTACTAAATGAAACTTAACCTTTAAGATGTTGGAGTCAGCAATCCTATATGCTCAGCTATTTATTAGATTAACCGAAAGGGATTCTCAGTACACCTGCGTACCATTAGAGGATTAATGGGACTTGGCTAGAGAAATTTGTATGAAGTTGAAATTATTCTATAGTTAGACTGAATTATTTTTAGGAACAAAATATCCAACTTCACACTGTATCTTTAGCATTATGTCCAATATAAAGCATGTTTTAGGATTGTGGATGTTTGACTCTAATGAAGTGATTCAGACGATGGTAGAGCGGATGACAGAGAAGTTTAATTCTTATTGGTCTAAGGTTGAAGATATTGTTGTAGTATTATATGTGTTGGACCCGAGATATAAGATGGACAGGGTTGAATATATTTATAATGCATTGTACGGTGGTGAAGCTCAAGAGCGTCTACATACCGTGAAACAATTATGGTATCAATTGTTTCATGATTATGAAGTCAGAATGCAACAAACTCATGATCGGGATGCAAGCAGTTAAACTCAGACTTCAGTTTCAAGTTCTACCTTTTCTTTTGACCCATTATTTACAGATTCTCATTCAAATTTTTTGAAAGAGAAAAGAGCTGAGATATCTTATAATACGATGCAGTTAGATAAATATGTTTCTAAGTATCGTATTCCTAAAACTGAAAATGAGTCGTTCGATATACTGTTATGGTGGAAGACGTCTGTACATAATTATTCGATCATGCAAGCCATTACATAGGACTTGTTAGCTATTCCATCATCAACTGTTGCTTCAGAGTCTACATTTAGTACTAATGGTCGGGTCATTACTTCACATCGTGATCGACTTCATTATCGCACTGTGGAAACTCTTATGTGTGCTCAAAGCTGCTTAAATAATAAAGATATTGATAGTAAATTCTTTTCTTTGGTTAAATAACGAAGATATTGATAGTAAATTTTTTTCTTTTTAATATATTTATTTTATCTACCTTTATATTATCTATTTTAATCTTGTGATTTTTATTTCATACAGCCACAACTATTAATACAGAGGGGATTAGTGAAATTAATTGACCATTGGAAAGTTATTTTGATCAAATATATGAAGATGAAGATATTTTTAAATTTCTTTTTATATAATATTACGTTATTAAATATTGTTTTTATTTTAATATTACATTACTAAATATAATATTTGTACATACAGACGATTAGATCCAAATTGTTGATGACCTTACCAACAATTACTATTAATCAATTAGAATCAGATGATACTCTTTCAGTTTTCCCTCTCCAGTCTATCCAGCTGCTGATTTTGTAAATTGTATCTTTTTTTGTAAAATGATTTAGATAATCATTCGTGTACAGCAAAATTTTCTATAGTTAATGAATTTGGTTTTATCAATTCTCTCTTATAATAATTAATAAATAATTTAAGTTAATTACAAATTCATAATTAATTTAATTGAAATTCTTAACTATAACTATTAAGTTAATAACTTTTCATACAAATTTCTAATTAATTGAATTAAATGTGCTAATTAATCATATCATTACATACATCTCAACATTTTATTTTTTGTATGCAAATGTATGTAGTACCCTTCAATATAAACCTGACTTAATGACTTTTAACACAAATTGTGTTAATATTTAGCTCATTAGTCATTATACCTAAAATATTAATTAAAACATTAAGTTGGTGATGTTAGGCTTTCATTTAGTGACTTACATTTTTATTCAAATGAAATATTAAGTAGTTTAAATAAAAAGACTTAAATATTTTGTAATTTAATCTTCGGTAAATTAATAACTTTATTATATCATAATTATATGTTCTTATAATTTAAAGTTGTCACATAATATATATATTAAAAAGAACAAAAGGTAAAAATTTTATAAATTTTATGAAATATGATATGCTTATAGCACTCTAAAGATGAGAAGGATTTAAAGTAATATTTATATCTTATATCAAGGTTTCGATTAAAGATCTAAAAAATTACTCTTAACAAACTTTTAATTCAAGTGACTTAGATAGAAATGAATCTTCTAATATTAGAATTTAGATAGCAGAAAAAATTATGAATATAAATTTAGATTAATTAGAATAAAATAATTTTAGAAAAAAGTAAAGAATTATCTTTGGAAGTAATTATAAAATGTATTTATAAAATGTATTCTAGTTTTAATAAAATAATAGTTATTTTCAATATAATATACTGTACTTATTTGTTTTTATAATTGAATTACTTATATATTATTTTGGGATTGATACATTATGATTAATAAAGTGATTAATTAATTTTAAGATTAATATAAATACATATATGCATAATGTATATACTGTCTGAATATGAAAAATAAAATAAAAGTTTAAATTGACTTGTTTGTATAGGGAATAATTATGACAACATTATCATTTCTATATATTTATAATAAATATAAATTGGTTTGTATTTTATATCTTTTATTTTATATAAATATTTTTATATAATTTATGGATAATTTCATTTTACATTTTACTATAAATGATTATATTATAATTTATAATTTATGAATTTTAAAAAATACAACTACAACTTTTTGAAATTGTCTTAAAGTAAAAAAATTTTAAAATATGTTAAACGAGCGCGCCAACTAAGGCTCAACGGGTTGCCCGAGCAGGGCAATGAGCCTGGCCATGGGCTGGTTGGCCTCGGCCTGCCCACGGGCCACGAACCACGGGTTGCAACATGCCTAATGGTGGCTGACAACCTCAGATTTGTGGGTAAGGGACTAACCAACATTAGTTACAATATTTTGGCATTTTGTTTTCCCCAAAGAGCTTACGCTGAACCAAACCGCATCCTCATCTCTTTTCTTTGTTTAGGTTTGGAAACCTTGTGCAAGTTGAGTGTATTTCATAATTCGCCATGTAGAGTGACAAAACTGATAATACGCTTAGTCACTAATTTGTTGTAGTCCTTTGGACAACTTCTAAAGGTGTAGGTTTCACAATTTGTATAATTTACGTACGTTTGGCAATGAACGTCTTGGAATCTTCAATATCATCATCCCTGCACAGCCTCATATCTTTATTCAAAAGAAGACTCCAAACGAGTTCTTATCTTTGTGAAAATAAAATGCCAAAATTTTGTAACTAATATTGGTTAGCCCTGACCTACAAATCTTACGTTGTCATCCACCACACAGTTATATATCACACACACCATTGGAGCATTTATTCACATCACAGCACAATATTAAAGCAGAAACACTACAATTCCAAGTTTTTATTACTTTAAGCTAAAAAAAAAAAGAAAAGGGCTTTAGTTGCAATGCTTGTAGTAATAGCCTTGATTCAGCTCATAGCAAAGCCAGGACAAGCAGTGACTTGCAGCCAAGTGGATGCTTCTCTGGCCTCCTGCATTCCCTACCTCACCGGCGGAGGGAATCCTCCCACCGCCTGTTGTGACGGAGTCAAAACTATCAAGGCAATCACTCCGACCACCGCAGATAGAAGAGCAGCATGCAACTGTGTTAAGGCAGCCGCTGCTCGCTATCCCAATATCAAGCCAGATGCAGCGTCTTCTCTGCCTCAAAAATGCGGTGTTGAAATGAGCATTCCTATCTCTCAAGCCACTAACTGGGAAAAGTGAGTCTTCTTATTTTCCGTAGCATTTCTTAATTAATTTAACCCTTTTTGCCTGTTATATTATTCTTGACAACCAACTAGACTAAACTGTTCTTACTTCATGCTTTTTCTTGATGACAAAGCATTAACTGAAGAGATGGAAGCCATTGAGTTGAAGAATAAAGCAAAGCGTGCAACTTAGATGTTTCCAACAGCCGACGATCATCAGTCACATATATATATGCATCGGCTGTATTATTTCCAATAATCACATCAAATGAAATCACAGAAGATTATTCCTGTTATGTTGTCTATTTGATAAGTCCAATGCAAAACTTTTCCGATAAACTCTTAATTCTTATATCATTCCATCGAACATCTTCCATTTTAGAAGGAAATATACATGATGAAGTTTAGGATTACGCCAAAAAAAAAAAACAAACGTCACTTATGCTTTAAGAAATAGCCAACACTTATAAAATAAATTAGGAAAATATATTTTAAAATATTTAAATTTTATTGTATATAATAATAATTCTCAAAATTCTAAAAAGATAATAAATTATTCTGACTTTTAATTTATTTAATAAAAATATACCGTTAATTTTCCAATTGAGAAAAATAATAAAAACATGTGCCAAGTATGTGTTCTCTAATTATTAAGTTATAATAAATATTAAAATTTAAAATTATTTAGAGAACAATTATTCAATCGTTGTCTTCTCCAAAATATTTATAGTCTTGAGAATTTAGTGTTTGTTCATACAGTTTCCAATTTATGTTTGAATAGAGCTCAAAAGATGGTTATTCCTACCTCTCTTATCATCCTTTTTCGGCATATTGTAGCTACTTAGGAACCTTGTACTTTGATTGATAACCTTGTTTAAGAATATGAGTACCAAAACAGTGATGGAAACAGAAGAACTCCTTCCCCCACCCGACAACGATGAATGAAACATGAAGAAGGTCAAGTTCAGAGCTCTAAAAGATGAGGCTATGGAGTCGGAGAATAGGTCACCGTTACCTTCCTTCAAAGAGACACTACCGGAAACCAAGACTAAAGAGCCAAGGCTTGACTTAGACCAAGAGCTAGATGTAGTTCTACAACCAGAAGATGTAGAGATTATGGAAGGAACTGATATTCCAATTACTCCAACTATTCAGTTCTCCGAGATAACACTTTAGCTACTTCTCTCAAGCAAACGGTTGTTGTTAGACTGCTGGGAGGAGTGATGAGAGTGCGAGCATTGCAGACTCACATTGAAACATTGTGGAAGCCAATGGGCAAGTATAAGGCGGTGGATCTAGAAAATCATTATTTTTTGGTTAAATTCTAACTATCAATTGATTATGTCGATGTTCTCGTGGGAGGACATTGGATAGTGCGAGACACATATTTGACAGTCCAGTCCTAGAGTCCAGCATTCTCTACCTTTGATGTTACACCAACCGCAGTAGTAGCTTGGGTGAGGTTCCCTAGTATGCCCCTCTAATACTATCACAAGAGCATGTTACGTGTAAGTCATTAGGATTGACTATAATACTATCGCTGGAGATAGAGGGAAGTTCGCATGAGTAGCAGTGGAACTCGATCTTACTAAACCATTAATTCCACATATAGTGGTGGATGGCTGCATCCAAAGGGTAGAGTATGAAGGCATAACATATGTTTATTACACTTATGGAAGATATGGACATGTGATTACCGAGTGTCGGGAGGCACTATTAAAGACAACCGTGGAAGAGGATATTCAGATGAAGTCTCCAACCTTACCACCCAATGTGGCAGCCCCGCCCCTTGCTGCAAACACCACCTTTGGCCCCTGGATGCAAGTGGTAGCTAGAGTAAAGAGACCATACGTAAGGCACAACCAAGATGTGGGAAGCATTTGACCTACTCCTACACCTCTACTAAAACAAAGGACATATTGGGGTATGACTCACGTTTTGATACGCTTGCATTACTTGGGGACAATGACTTGCCACCAAAAGAAACTGTACAACGTACCCACGAAGCTACAACAAGCATAATACAGTCCTTAGGAAAAGATGCCCTGTAACATTGCCTCCTAACTGAGCCCACACCTACTAGAGGGTGGACAACAATAGTTTTCGGGATGGATGGGACACCAACTCTCACTCCCAATGGAATACAATTGCTACTCAATACCTCGAAACCTATGATACAATCCACTATAGAGGCAGATGCAGTCGACTCTCTAGGCACCGAGATGTAGGGCTTGGAATACTCCATAGAACCTACTACCTCGATCCATACAACACACCGCTCTTGTCATACGTGCACTTGGAGATTCTACCCTACTAGGTACCAGCCCCTTCCCGACGTTTCTTCCTACACTCCATAATCCCACTCAAGTGATAACATGGGTGCTCCAGATAGGCTGCCCGACCCAAAGTATAGTAAGGGCCATTGGTGAATCTAAGAGTGAAGAAGGGTACACGACTTAAGAAATCGGCCACATCAACATGTAAAGCATTGGAACTGTACCTGAACATCGACAATGTTAGCCCTGATTTAGAGGGAAGAATTACTACCAAGATGGAAACTGTGGAAATGGTTAAGACGTCCTCGCCTGTGTCATCCGAACGACTGCCCTTCCACTCCCCTACGTTACCATGATGGAAAACATTTTTATGTGTAATCGTCGTGGTATAGATAGCCTACAGTTTTTGTGTTTCTTCTTGAATATAAACAGACCCATCATCCAGACTTAGTAGTTCTTATGGAACCTAAGATTAGTTAGTTCTTATGGAACCTAAGATTAGTGGCAGAAAGGCGGATGAGGTGACTCTCTATATGGACTTTCTGTTCTCGTTTTGTGTAGAAGCAATTGGAGTCAGTGGAGGAATCTGGATACTTTGGATGGCAAACATGCATATCAGCATAGACTATTGCCATCCCTAATTCATCCACTTGAGTATGTAAGGAGCTATGGGACCTTTGTATTTTTTGACCGCTATCTATGCGAGTCCTAATCCCTCTAAGCAAAAGGTTTTATGACCTGCTTTACGACAATTCTATGTAACCTTCCGAAATCAACCCTGGCTCCTTGCAGGGTATTCTAATGCCATGCTAATGTCTGAGGATAGGAAAGGAGGTCAGTCTTAGAGACGTGGCCCGTGTCAGCTTATCAGGAACTTTCTTCAACATAATGGACTATATGACTTGGGATTTAATAAGCCTTGGTATACTTGGTCTAGGGGAGAACTAATGGAGGGACTTGATCAGGCATTGGGAAACTATACCTGGCTTTATCAGTTCCACACTTGCTCAATCATCCATCTCCCTAAATTCCATTCTGACCATCAATCACTCATCATTCAAACAGGTAGGTTAATACAGTGGGACAATTGGTCGGCCTTTTGATTCTTAGTTCCCTGGCTTACTCACGACTCTTTCACAACTTTAGTTCATACATACTAGAATTCTAATATTCCTACATTTCAAGAGGCTAGTGCTTTTACGACGGTGGTCAAAGAATGGAACTGTACTGTATTTGGCAGTATCTGGCATCAAAAAAGGCAACTCGAGGCTCGCCTAATTGGCCTGCAAAAGTCATTGGAACATCATCACAAATTTTGTAGAACCTGGAACATACTCTATTAGAGGAGTATGAGACTATTAGACTATTCTCATGCAAAAGGAATTGTTATGGCACCAATGGGCGAGATGTGATTGGATTCAGTTGGGAGATCGTAATACCTCTTATTTTCATGCTAAAACAAGAGCATGAAGACAGAAAATCGTATCAATATGTTGAAGCTCAAAGGTAACAATTGGTGCAATGATGAGGAGGCATCGTGCCAAGCAGCAATCCATTTCTTCATCATCCCATACACCACAGATAAGGGGGAACTTCGTCGATATGTATTTAGGGTAAATTCCCTCTCGTCACAGACAGGGATATGCAGCACCTCGTGAGTCCAGTACACCATACTGAAGAGTAGCAGGTGCTATTTGCCATGGGTCTAATGAAAGCAACTAGAAGTGATGGATTTCCTACACTTTTCTATCAAATTCAATGGGAAGTTGTCAGCCCATCATTGGTTATTATAGTATAAGAAGCCTTTTCTAAGGGGGAAATTTTGGAAACCCTGAACTTAACACTCTTGCTCCTTATTCCTAAAGTTGAAAGTCCTGTGCGTTTGCCCCAGTTTCATCCGATTAGTTTGTGTAATATGTTGTATAAGCTAATCACAAAAGTGATTATAAACTGGTTAAAATGGTTGCTCCCTACCTTGGCGAATATGTCACAAACAAGCTTTGTATCGAGATGCGGGCAACATTATCATTGCTCAAGAGATCCTTTATTCTATGAGACTAGGCAAGATGTGATATGAATGGATCTTGCTATATTTTTTTTATGTTTTTTCATTTGAATTCATTCTTTTTTTTTAGTTTAATTGCTCATTTTGTGTTCCTATTGACTTTACATGTAGATTTAATGATTGAATATAAATACAAGATTAAACCATGAAGTTTTGAAGCCATTGGAAGCATCAAAGAGGTTGTCCAAAAATGACAGCCCATGAAGAAAAATCCAACAGCCAAAATGACAGCACAGATGAGAGGCAAAAGAAGCAAAACCCAGTCTGCATTTTACGCAAACAACTACGTTAAACGCAGACGATAGCTGCGTTTCAAGGAGTACGCAACAATAGGTTTTAAAACGAAGATAACTTTATTCGTCCCATCACGTTATAGTAAAAGAGAGTGAAGTGTGGCGCTATAATGAGTGAAGAGAGTTGTGGTGGTAGAAATAAAAAGAAGTGGCGAGTACAGTAGTTAGGGACATTAGAGTTTATTCGTCCTATCAGCTACAATGAAGAGAGAGTTACGATAGTACCTTAAAACAAAAGGCAGTTTTGGTTGGGGATGGTTTTAATAGGGTTGAAGCATTTGTTTGAGAGACTCATGGACGGATAGACATTCTAACGCTGATTTAAAGACGACATCGCCACCGACGACCCGGGTTAAGTATACTTTTGGTTTTTGTTGTTTCTTTCTCTCATTAGAAATTGATTGTGTTATCCTATGTTAATTGATTTGGGTTTTATGTATAGATAATCGAATTTTCTTTATTGTTCTGTTATTGTGTATGAACCTATTGGGATTGTGAAAGGATTATTTTAATTCATTCATTGAATTGTTTGAGTGCACACCCATTGCTAAAATTTTGATATAATCCGTAATTGATATGTTAAAATTCATGTGTAGCAACTACTGATTCGTAATCATTAGGGATGACATAACCTAGGTTAAATTACGCATCATATGTGGTTGTTGTCTTGATTAATCAATTTTCCTAATTCTTAATCCTACTGCCTAATTAAATCCAAAGATCGTATTCTCGGTTATTTGGTAGTTAGGTTTAATCAACGATCATATCTTGATTAAACAAAACCTAAGGGAAAACTTGGGTTAATTATTAACCCACGATTAATAGTTTCTAGGAGAGATTTGAGAATAACAAATCAATGAAATATGCTTAATTAAGGTGTAGGCTGAGATTGAACTAAAGAACCGGATCCCTACTGAATTCCCTAATTTTAACATTTTTCATATATTTTCTTTAATTTGTTTTTATTAGTTAGATTCATTTTATTTTCTTATTCCGAAATCCTAACCCCCCCC
>JANZXP010000194.1:10492633-10521597 GCA_027576715.1 Erythroxylum flavicans | reverse complement strand
AAGGCAAATAACGATGCTTTTCTCATAAAGTTAGCCTGGCATGTCCTTACTAATCCTCAATCTCTTTGGGTTTAGGTTTTACGAGACAAATATCTTCACAATGTGACAGCCATACCTCAGACAATAAACGCGGGAAGTTGCTCATTCCTTTGGCGAGCACTTTGTCGGGTATGGCCAGTCATGTCCACAGGTATTCAGTAAGCTTTAGGGGATGGTACTATCGAACGGTTTTGGGAATATATCTAGCTGAGAACTACTAAACTATCTGAGTTACCAGTGTCTCCTATTTCTCAAGGCGAGCAAAATGCTTAGGTGAAAGATTGTGTCACTGCAGGCAGTCAATGGAACTGGAATATTCTCTAGGCCCAACTCCCAGCCACTGTTTGCGTAAGTCTTGCATCCATGAGCCCTCCTACAGATACAACTGTACGTGATCTAATGTATAATGTTTGGACGACTTCAGGATGCTTTTGTGTTAAATCTACTTGTGAGAAGCTATGTAATCACTACTGGAACCCACCGGATATTCACTTGAAACTTCCGTGGAACTTCAAGGGCCCTCAACACATTCGCACGTTTCTTTGGCTAGCTCTGCAAGGCAAACTTTTGACTAACATAGAAAGATGTCGCAGGCACCTCAATACTGATAATACCTGTGGAAGGTGCTTAATCATCGAGGATTCCTGCATCCACGTACTGCGTGATTGCCCAACCGTTGCCACAGTTTGGAGAAGGCTGTTTCCCCACTGTTTCTGAAGTTTTTTTTTTTTTTTTTGCAGAATCCAACCCCTGGGTGATTGGTAATTTATCCCACGCCACTTATGTTGTTGATGTGTTTGAATTGAGCATCATCTTTAGTGTGACTTGTTGGTTTCTATGGAAGTGGTGCAATCAGCGAATATTCTATGAGGTCCCTCTGAATCCTCAAGTAGGTGTGATTATGGCTCGGGTTAAAATAATTGTGCAGGCAAATACTCTTACGAACCTAGCTAACCTGTAAGCTTCTTACTATACGTTACAAATCGGGTTACGTGCCCCACCACTGGGCTAGTGCAAGCTAAATACGGATAGCCTCGTGAAAGGAACTAGTGGATTGGCATTAACGGGAGGAGTACTGCGGGATAAACAGGGATATTGGAAGACAAGTTTTTCCTTTCATATTGGCAATTGCACACCTATCGCTTCCGAACTATGGGGAGCTTTGAAAGGGTTAGAATTGACATAAGATGCAGGTGTGAGGCGTGTCATCTTGGAGGTGGATAATAAAAATGTATTGACACTTTTAACTGAGATAAATCCTATCGTCCATTGCAACTGGACATTGGTCTCTAAGATCAAAAATTTTCTCTCCAAAGACTGGGAAATCCGCCTAGTACATACTTATCGTGAAGGAAACTGTGCAGCAGATTGGATCGCAAATTTTGCCTTAAGCCTCCCGTTCAGTTACCATGTTTTCACTACCCCTTCTTTAGGGATCATCACCACTTTAGACAAGGATCGCTTCAGTACCACCATCCCCAAGATGTGTCTGCTGTAATTGGCAGTTAGTAGCATTTTGCCTCCCATATTATTAAAAAAAAAGAAGACAATCAATACATGGGAGGCACGTGTCTTTTTGTTATAACTAACTAATTATCTAAACTATGCATCTAATATATGTGAACTATAATATGACATCATTACGAACTTCTTCTCTCTATTTATAACAACAATCTAACTCATTATATATGGAACTCTCTTATCAAATCAATACCAAGCTATCTGTTTGACCCTTAAGTCTAACAAATTGTGTAACAATTATCCTTTTTTGAAAACAAAGTAGCCACTAAGAAAATAGTTGTTAGCATTCAACCATTATAACTTGTTATCTTTAAAAGACCAACTAGGTTTCTCATAAAAGAAATTATGTCACGATAGCAATTACATAAGTTATTTAAGATTTAAACTAAATGTAGCGTGAAACTTTATTTTGAATATTTTTAAATATTAGGATCTGGCATATATTTTAATAAAATGTTAGAATCAAAAACACTTTTGTCAATTTTTTAACGAATAATCTTTGTAAAGCAAAGCAAAGCAATTTTTTTCAAAATAAAGTAAAGCAAACCAAAGCAAATGTTGCTTGGGTAGATCTCAACGTTATAGAAGCCCACTGAAATATAAGGCCCATTATAACCCACTCTCATTCTGATGATTCTTTTTCTTCCTCTCTATTCCCGTCTTCGCGAGCTGATGCTCCCACTTTAAAGAGTTGATGAAAAAACTTCCAAGACCTTGGCGGCCATTGAATATCGAAGAAGCTTGTACACACAGAACTGAAACTCCGTCTTCAAGATATACTTATGTCCAGCAACGAAGCAGTGGAAGTGAAGAGGCTGTTTATAGGAGCTGGTTGCAACAGAATAGTTAACAACGTCTCATGGGGTGCTTGTGATTTGGTTGCTTTCGGTGCCCAGAACGCCGTTTCCATTTTCTGCCCCAAGGTCTCTCCTTTATTCGGTTTCTATCTGTCTTTAACCGCTTTTTCAAGTCTTAATGTTTCCAAACGTTTGTCTTTAATTTTTCCTGAACAGAGAGCTCAGATTTTAACTACGTTGCCTGGTCACAAGGCCTCCGTGAACTGTACTCATTGGATTCCAAGCAATAAGTTTGCTTTTAGAGGTACCCGTTTGTTCTTTTAGTTCCATTTTATTTTCTCAAAATATGGATTTTTAATATATTGTTATGCGTGATACCATTCTATTATTGATTCTTATGCTTTTGCTGTCAGAGTTCAGGGTTTTTTAGTAAGAGTAGTCCGGTATATCTATTTTACTATTTAAGCATATTAATTGCTTATCTTACCTTTGTTTTCTGGGAAGTGCTCAGAGATGAGAAAGAGTTGGAATTTTGGTTTTTGCAGTTTTATGCATTTGGCTTTGTAATTTGACAAGCCAAGATAATGATGGGAGGCTATAAATTCATACCGGGAAATGCTTTTCTGATTGACTAGCTTTGGTTATATTTTATTATTTTCTTAATATACTGTTTTATTTGTCAGCAGCAAAGAAGTTAGAGCAGCATTATCTGCTGTCTGGAGATGCTAGTGGTGCCATTATCCTATGGGAATTCTCAATTGGTGACAGAAAGGTTTTTCTTTTTCATTCTTTTAGGTTTTTATGTTTTGTTAAAAAAGTACCTTTGAGGAAACCAAATGTTGCACCAGGGTTCTGTGGAATTTCCTTTTCTTGGTAGTTTGTCTTGGTCATATTTCTAACTCCTTTATTTTGGTTTTGTTAACAGTGGAGGGAAGTGCTAGAACTACCACAATCACACAAGAAGGGTGTGACGTGCTTAACTGGAATTATGATTTCTGAAACTGATGCAATCTTTGCCTCTAGTTCTTCAGATGGAACAGTTTGTTTATGGGAATTGATACTGCCTTTGGCTCCTGACAGTGAGCAAATATAACCAATTGTTTGCTTCCTTATTACTTATTATCCTCGCAAGATGTTGTTGAGATAGAGCTTGGCATTGTCTAAAATGAAAATCATAAGTATACCTTTCTTGCAAGCATCTTATCTCATAAAACTTTCTTCCTTCAGCTTTTGTTCATCCTTTTTGCCAAACTTTAAAGCTGATCTTCCAATTGCCTGGTTGATTTCTGCAGTTAAGTGATCTAGTTGTATACTTTTTCCTGTCATGTCTGTGTTTTGAATAGAAGAAGTCATGCTTACAATGTTTCTATGTACTTTTAGTTCTTACTAAGTCTGCATGTGATTCAAACCGGATGCTCTTCCTGCTGGCAAACTAGAGATTGGCTGAGTAGATAGATTCACTGAATTCTAGATGTATTACTTTTAAAAATACTTTGATCAAGCGTTATTGGTATCCAGATGGTGTGAACGAACTAATCTGATTTACAGTTTGTAAAGTGTTGCTTTACTTTTTAATGATTGTTAGGCTTCATAGATTTTATTAGCATTATTCTCATTATGACTCTATTATGGTTCTGTATTTTAAGAATGGATTGTCAATCCTGTTTGGTATCTTTAGTGTAAGAATTAACTAATTTCTGTTTTTATAATATAAATGCTTAATTTGTTTTTTCAGGAGACTATAAATTGCAATGTCTGGACACCAACTTTGTTGGTTCAAGGCCTATGGTGACTCTTGCACTGGCAAAATTGCCGGGGACTTCTGGGCATATAGTCATCGCAATGGGTGGTTTAGATAATAAAGTTCATCTTTATTGTGGAGATAGGAAAGGAAAGGTATCTAAGTTTTGATTTTACATGATTCTTGTGGAAAATACTCTTGTGCCCCATGAATATATTGGTCTAATAAGTGTATATGCATTCAGTTTATTCACTGTTGTGAGTTGAAAGCTCATACAGATTGGATCAGGAGTTTAGACTTCTCGTTACCCATCTGCTCAAATGGTCAATCAAATAGCATTCTGCTTGTAAGTTCGTCTCAAGACAGAGGAATACGCATATGGAGAATTGCTCATAAAGGTTCATCAGTCACCAGCAATGGTACAAGCAAGCAAGAGGGAACAAGTTTAGCATCTTATATTGAAGGTCCTGTACTCGTATGTGGCTCTAATTCATATCAGATATCTTTGGAATCTCTTCTAATTGGACATGAGGATTGGGTGTATTCAGTGGAGTGGCAACCTCCTTTAACTGCATCTACAGATGAAACATTTTTCCATCAACCTCAAAGTCTTCTGTCTGCTGCAATGGACAAGACAATGATGATTTGGCAACCTGAGAAGAAATCTGGTATTTGGATGAATATTGTCACTGTTGGGGAGTTGAGTCATTCTGCTCTGGGGTTTTATGGCGGCCACTGGAGTCCCGAGGGAAATTCAATTTTGGCACATGGATATGGTGGAGCATTCCATCTATGGAAAAACATTGGGGTAAATGTGGATAGTTGGCAACCACAAAAGGTTCCATCAGGGCATTTTGCTGCTGTGACAGATATTGCCTGGGCAAGATCTGGTGAATACATATTGTCAGTTAGCCATGACCAGGTACTGTCTATATCCTTTGCAAGGTCGTCCCTCTTCAGGGTACTCTTGTACATCGTGCAATGTCTATAGAAACTACTTGAATTTCATTGTGTTAGTTACAAGTGGATGAAACTCTCCTGAAAAGAGAAGCTGAAAAGTTAAAGTTATGTGATGATCATTGGCCTGAGGTTGGGCGCAACAAGAAATTAAGTAGAAAGGCTTGGTTTACAATCAAGCGTCATCCTTTTGATTTAATCAGTTACTAATAACTTGATAAAAGTCGGTTTACAAGTCCCACTACGTGTCTTTGAGAGAGTGCCTTGATTCAATGCAAAAATTTTGTTAGTATTGTTATTTCAGGCATATCTACTTGTTACCTGTTCATTTGAGTAAAAGAGAAACTTAAGGATTAATTAGTCCTAATGTCAGAATCATATTTTGATGTATTAAACTACTGTTTGTTGATTAATAAAATATTGAATTGCTTCATCAAATCTATTTGATTAAGCAATTTTGAATCCTTAAGAAACAAAGTTCTGTGACAGAGCTCTGAATTTTACTCACGCGTAAAGTATTTAAAGTGTATAAATATATCTTGCTTTCCAGACAACCCGTGTCTTTGCTCCTTGGAAAAATGAGTCATCTTGTATAGATCAACAGTCATGGCATGAAATTGCTCGTCCTCAAATTCATGGCCATGACATTAACTGTGTGGCTATGATCCAAGGGGAGGGAAACCATCGGTTTGTTTGTGGTGCTGATGAGAAAGTTGCTAGGGTATTTGAAGCTCCTCTGTCATTTTTGAAGACCTTGAATCATGCCATTTGTCAAGAGTCTACTTTCAGTGAAGATCTCCACGTCGATGTTCAGGTTCTGGGAGCCAATATGTCTGCTCTTGGCTTGTCACAGAAACCTATATATGTCCATGGTGACTCTCTCTCCCTTTCTGTTGCATCCAAGTAGCTTATTGCACTAAGATATTAATTAGATAACAATGGAGTTGAATGTTGTCTGCACCCTTATGTGTACAAGTGCTCATTTCTTCTGCCAAATAGAGGGAGCTTTAGCAAACAGCTGATTTGTTATTCACCTGCTTATCAGAGACATATTTAGCTTCATGCATTCCATTTTACTATTCTCACATAATATTTAACAACTCATTGTAACCCATTGAGCTTTTATTATATGTGATGGCCTTGAAGTTTTTGTTGGTAAGTAGTGTACTTTCAAGGTCCCATTTATAATTCTGGATTATATGATGTTGAAAGCAACCTGAGTAACAATTGCACTTTTCAAGTCCATGGTAATAGCTTTTTTAAAGCATATAAATTGGGAAGATAAGAGCTTAACCTGATCCTGCTATCAGTGCAGGAAGTTATTATATCACTCCATAATAATGTTGTAGATTTAGTTGACAACTGTGAGTTGAGCTGCTGATAACTTTACTTAATATGTTACTTAATATGGCTCATCATCAAGTTTAATATGTTGAGAGATGCTAGCTCAGGGACCTATTGTTAGGATGTTGTGATCAAAAATTGGATTTATTTCAGTAAGCTACTTGATGCTATTGCTGCATACTTTGAGATGTGTCAGGGATCAGTTACGGCATCAATAATCTGCTTGATTTTTCCATTTTTTGTTTGTTAAGTTCTGCATCACGGCCTCAGTGCTTCTTGATTTGATGTTTTGATACAATGACGGAAAATTGCTAGTGCTAATTATCCTTTGATAAGAACAATTATTTTAAATAGGCTGTGGCTTGGACCAGAAGTTTTCTCTATCAGAAAGACCTAATATAGTTTTCTTGTGCAGCTGTACATGATATCCCAGACAGAAATGCAAATGATAGTCTTGACGCTCTTGAAAGCATTCCTGATGCAGTTCCTGTTGTGTTGACTAAGCCTCCAATAGAAGATCAACTGGCATACAATACTTTATGGCCAGAGTCACACAAACTTTATGGTCATGGCAATGAGTTGTTTGCCCTTTGTTGTGACCGCGAAGGGAAGCTTGTTGCTTCGTCATGTAAGGTATCTACTTCTAATACATATCTTTCTGATTTAATCACAGAAAAATAACTACTGGTTTTGGGCGTGGAAAGGAAACAATTTTTTGAGGATTTGCATTTTTAATTTTTCATTAGAATGTCTGGATCAGGTTTCCTGACTGAAGGGAAAGATAATAAAAAGTTACTACTACGGTCTTGCTTTAAACAATTTGTTTCGTGTAGTTAGAATAGGTGAACTTTTTACGTGCCAAATGATGCAGATGTAGAAACAATAATGAGGGAAGAAAAACGAAAATTAAAAAAATATATAGATTGAAGGGAAGAAAGGAGGAGGGCAGATAAAATGAAGAATAGATGTTATATGGTACTATGATAGAGAAGCCACTGCAGCAATAAAACAATAATTCCAATTGTTACTTTCTAACTGAAAACCTTAAGATAGCCCTCAAATTAAATGACAAGAAATTGTGATTTCATGATTATCCTTCTATTCCCCTAAACTTATATCATGAACAATAAACTTAAATGTTTATACGGGGAAAAAAAAAGATGGATGCCAAGTATTAGTATTTGAGAGTTTTAAACCTTTCACAAAAAAAAAAAAAACATCCAGAGTCCCCTTACCCCACGCCAAAACGAAAGAAAAAGAACATCCTGATCTTATTATATTTCACTTAAAATGTATTTCAGGTACTTTATGATTTTTTTTTTTTGGGTATTTTACAGGCCCAGTCAGCAACAGTGGCAGAAATATGGCTATGGGAAGTGGGTTCATGGAAGGCAGTTGGTCGTTTGCCATCACATAGCTTAACAGTGACGCAAATGGAATTCTCTCACGACAATAGTATGCTTTTAGCTGTCTCAAGGGACAGGCAGTTCTCTGTTTTCAGAATCATAAGAACAGGTACCATCCTCTCCGCAAGAATATGTGTTGGGTTACAATTGCTAAGTTGAAGAGTTGCAGGCAACAATAAAAATGGAAAAGTAAGATGCAAATCAATTGCAAGGGAATTGTATTTTTTGTGCCCCACGACAGACTTAAGCAGTACCTTGCTTTATCTCTTGTTCTTTTTATATCGGAAATAATATCAAACTTACAGATTACGGTTTTTGGTTGTGAAGTAGATTTGTGATTGTGGAGTTGCTAAGAGCAATTTATAACCCTTAAATGACTTTCATGCTTGATGGAACATCAGTATTGTTACAATGATGATCACATCTGGTATTTGCATAGGTGGTGATGAAATCAGTTACCAGCTTCTAGCAAGGCAGGAGGCTCATAAAAGAATTATATGGTCATGTTCTTGGAACCCTTTTGGTCAGGAATTTACAACTGGATCAAGGGACAAAACGGTGAAACTGTGGGGTGTGGAGAAGGAATCTTGTGCCGTTAGGCACATGATAACTTTGCCACAATTCAACAGTAGTGTGACTGCTCTGTCTTGGGTTGGTATTGACCGTCAAAGAAACTATGGGTTCCTTGCAGTCGGAATGGAGAATGGGCTCATCGAATTGTGGAGTCTGGTTATTACAAGTAGTCACAGGAATATGTCGTTGGCGGAGGTACCTGCATCTGCAGCTCTTGTTGTACGGCTAGATCCCTACATGTGCCATGCTTCTACAGTCAACCGGTTGTCCTGGAGAAATCCCGAAAAGACCCAGAATAACAGGAATATGCAGCTTGCTTCTTGTGGATCTGACCAATGTGTGAGAGTTTTTGATGTACTTGTTGGTTAGTAGAAAGATTGTATTCCTTTTTTTTTTTTAATTAATGCATTCATTAACAATTTGTCCTATTCTATACTCGTCTCTGCACTTAGAAACTGGCTTGCCTAGTCCCATAGTTTCACAATAGAAGGCTGCTTAGCTTAGGTGTTTTTCTCTCTTGGAAGAGACAAGTAAGCCTTTAACCATTTTTGCTTAGCTTGTCCAGTTGTTTATCTTCTTAATTATCTTACGGAAAACTCTGATCTCAATGCAAAAAGGTCACCGGTTACACACACAGAATCTAATGTAATAATGTCAGGGGTCAGTCACATGAGAATCAGTGAGCGCTAACTGGCGATAAGTAATGATAAAAGGGGTGGAGTAATCTAATGTTTGCAGTCATAAACTTTTGATAGAAGTAGATAAAATAACATTTAAGATTTAATTATCTTTTAAAAATTATTCTAATCAAATAAAATTATTCAAGGTAACTTAAATTAATTTAAAATTAAACATAATTAGTTAAAGTCATGTTTAAGAGTTGAATTCAATTACTATATCACATGTATTATTAATATTTCATATTTATTTTTTAATGAAAAATTAAACCATAATTAAAAAAATTAAAATTAAGCAGTCCTATTCTTTTGACCCTAAAATAAAATCCAACGGTGGTAGTTGGGTTAGGGCTGAGGATGAGGATGAGCAATGGAAAAAATGATTCAAGTAGGAAGCAGATAAAGGTGGGTGGTGGGTGGGTATCTTTTTTCAAATAATCTAATAATTGCTGCATGAGGGGGAAGGGGTATCGGGACAATGTATCTCGTATCATCTCTACAAAATCAAACTTAAGCTTCTTCTATCTCTTTATTTTTATAGGAAAGTTTAAGAACTTTATTGTTATAACACAAGCTCACTTATCAGCCTATGCTGGTCCCCGTGCATTAGGAGCTAATACCGGTTGCTCAAGTTATGTGTACTACTAAGAATCTAAGTGAGTGGCAAACAATATGCTGGACTCAACACAAAAGCTTAAACTACAGCGTAACACTTAATTTTGGAATAAGAAGCAGATCTAAGATTGTATACCACTCAGAACATCAAGGCAGCAGAAGGTCGAGGAACAAACAGGATCTATCTTCTTGTTGCATGACAATCTCAAATCCTAGCAACAACTGATGTTAGTAGACCGCAATAACTCAAAAAAACAATTCTGGATCAAAAGCGTAATTCTGTGGAAAACCTTATCAAGAAAGCCTTCCAAGTAACAGAGTTTGCATATGAGACTAACATTAGTTTGTTCATTTAAGCAACAAAAAGAGAAAAGTAGTTGTTGCACATCAAGCCTCTGACCAACTAATCTCCCATGATCTAAGCATCCAAGAGTACAATTAACATAAAAGCTCTTACCATTTATATGACTTTTATTTAGTAACTCATATTTCAACTGCACAAGCACACAATATAATGTTGTTTCCAGCTTACAGTATACCCCCAGACCACCTTCATTTCTTATGACATTGACAATATGACAGCAATGAAAGAGTAAAGACGATGAAACTCCCTTATTATCTATGACAAAGCCAAAACCATGAAACAATACCAATAGTAAGACAAATACTAGACACAAAATTTAATACAAACCACAAAACCTTCTCCCAAAATTGTTTCTCCTCTTTGGAATGACTCACATTGGCTGTGAGGTTCTGATCTGTTGCTTAGTGTTCTCGGTAGCAAGCTGAGCAGATGCTTCTGACAATCCAACACCAGCAGCAGCTGCCATGGTCTGGTACTGAGAAGGAATTGTTGGAGCCAGAGGTTGAGTGTAGTATATCTGAGCATGAGCAGGATCTGCCAATTCATATGAGTAGTTAGCAGTGCCAGTGGAGGTAGGCGCAACAGATTGAGATGGGTGATGAACTTGAGCATAGCCAACATATTGTTGTTGATGTTGGTTAGGCTGGACTTGAACTAGTTGTGGTGTGCCTGTAGTGGTTGTTCTGTACATCCCCGCAGCAGTCACTTCTTGCTTAGCCACTGGAGCAGTCTTTACCGGGTTGTAAGCTGAAGGAGGAGGCACCACGGCAGGATTTGGAGGAGTTTGTGGACGAGTAGCTAAAATTGTAGTAGTTTCAGCTACATTGGGCTGCTGAACAGGTAGATTATAAGCTTGGGGCTGCCTCGTCTGCACATAGTACACTGGGTATTGCTGCTCAAGCTGGTGATGATGCTGGTGATGTTGCTGCTGCATAGGATATACAGGATAATATGCTGACATCGGGACTGCCCCAGTGGGGTGATGATGAATGTAATGAGGAGCAGCATGAATATACTGTTGCGGTTGATGGTGCTGCTGCTGTTGCTGTTGCTGCTGCTGCTGCTGTTGCTGTTGCTGTTGATCCAACTGAGGTTGCATCACATACCCAGTATCCTGAACATGATGTTGAATCTGAACCCGGGAGCTCGGATCAGAGGCGGTGATTTTAAGATCGCGGTTAGTTCCAGAGGGGAATTGCACGACCGATTCTTGATAAATCACAGGCTTTTGGCGGTTTATTGCATTGCTAAGGCTACTATCACTGAGATATTCAAATGAACAAAAAGAACGCAATTCAAATCCTTATTATTGTTCTCCAATGACACAACTGAAAGGGGCAAAACGTTAGATAAATACCTTGAAACTGAATCTGGAGAAGGCAAATCGATTGCGCCACCACTACTACCGCCACCACTTGACTTCTGTTGTGTTTGTGGAGGCAAAGTCTGTGTCTGCGACTGTGTTGGTGGTGCCTTTCTCTGACCAACAGTAACACCATGGTCCGATCTCTCATCATCAGAGAAAACCCGGTTTTGATAATCACCCACCACCACGGGAGCACCCACCGGCACACCGGAAACCGCAATAGAGACCGGAATCTGCGACGGCGGCGGCGGCGGACCACCAACAACGCTAATCTGCGAAAACTGTTCCTCAAGACCCACCACCTTCTGCTCCTGCACAACACCTCTATTGTCCTCAACATGAACCCTTATCGGAGGCAAATTGGCAAGAGACGGGGAAGAAGAAGCGGACCCAAACGACGAAGTGGTCTCCAACATAGGAGAGTCCGGAACAGAGTGAACATCCTGCCTCACAGTCTTGTTCAAACCGTCAACATCTCTAATATTATTGCTAATCACATTCAACCCACCGTCATCGTCAAGACCCAGCAAGCAATTGACCGTAGCTGAATCAGAGAATCCTCTATTCAACAACCCGGGAGTCGTCCCATTCAACGCGTTCAAGAACCAGTCTTCTGACTTGGCACTACCCTCGAGAATCGGCCCAATCGACTGCGACGAGTCGGGCTTAACGGGGAAGAGAAAAAGACGAAGCCTGGAGGGTTTGGAGGAATTGTTGTTTGTACGATCGTATTCGTCGATCATGTTATCCAAGTCCTCGTCGGTAGTGACAGAGATGAGAGAGTCCAAGTCTTCGCTGGGAAGCTGATATTTGAGAGTGAACGACCTGCCGTTGAAGAGAGTGTTGGAGAGGCGAGTGGAGAGGAAGGAGAGAGACGTGTGTCGGTCCACGACGACGAGTCGGGTGTCGCCACCTATGTAGCATAACGACTTGTCGTGGGGGCGCGGGACTATGTGGCCGCCGAAGGAGCACATGAGGCGGAGCTTTGAGGAGAGGAGCTGTGGGTCGTCTAGGTAGGAATCGGTGGTGCGGGAGCGAGGAGAGGAATCGATGGAGTCTGGATAGGTTGTGGTGGCGGCGGCGGCGGCGGCGGCGGCAGAGAGTGGGGTAGCAGGCGGTGCTTGTGGTGGTGGTGGGGGGTCCATGGTGGTCAGTTGGGGAAATGAAGAGCGAGGGCGAGTAGTAGCAGGACTTGATTATGATGTTCTTATGGTTAATTTTTGGTTATATGTGCACATGTAATGTAATTGATGGGAAATTGAGGGAAAATAATTAAAATGTATTGACGTAGGAGTGAGAATGAGATGGTAATTTGACAGCTGTTTTACTGATTGGCTACAGGTAGGCTGCTTGTGGAAGGTGTTAGTATCTGCTACAACCGCAACTATGATCTACATAGTGATGATGAAGTTGAGAGCGTTGGATATACTGATTCAGTTGGAATGTAACGCGGTTAGGTTAGGTTGAACTGTTTTCTTATTAGCAGTAATAATTAGACTAAAGCAGATCATGAAATGCAAGTGAACAAGACGGAAAGAACGAACGTAGTGGGGGAGTGGAGGAGAGATGTATTTCTCAATTTACATAAAAGAACCAAAACGTCACAAATAATACAAATTGGTATTTATTACCCCCTTGGAACAAACAATCCTTCAAGCTCTTACTCTAGTCTAGTATCGTTGTTTTGCATAAAACTGAAACAGCGGAGATTCTCAAACGTATTGGGCTGATTAGGTGGGAGTGACAGTTAGACAGGCGGCTTGGCTTTCAATGCCAATGCCAAAGCCCTCCTAATCAAGCCAAAGAAAATAAAAAATAAAAAGCCAAGAATCAGGTTCTTCTTGTCTCCTTCTACCCTACTTTTATCTTCTTTTTCTTAATATTTTCAATTTGCGTCAGATGGGATAGATTTTGGTATACTTAGAAGAAATAGATTTATTTGTCCATGTTTGAAGATGAAACATTTATTTCAATTTCTCATTCACCTGGCCAACATTTGATCAAGCCCTTAACTTTCTCATTCAACTATGTTAGATAGGCTATAGTGGATCTGATCCTATTGTTAACTTTACCAGTTTCAATCTCAATAAAACAAAAGAGCGGTCTGTTTACCTCCTTCTTGGACTTGGTTTCTTACTTTCTCTTTTCCACCTCTTGCTGCTCAGTATTAATGTTTAGACTAATTATTGTGATGCTTAAACGTCACTTAAACGCTAAGAAAATCAAAACAAGATGAGTTACAATTGCAAAAAAATTACTTGGAGTGACTAAATTTGTCAAATCTGAAACAAAGAAATTGAAAGTCCAGAATTGTTGTTACATCCTACCAAAAGCATAGCCAAGTGTAGAATACTTACAACTTTGGTAATTTGAAGCTTGAAATAGGAAGAAGGGATTCGTTTTCTTTTGAAACTGATTCTTGGAAATCAGATAACCCCAAATGCTAAAAGGAAAATGATTCTCGCAAATAATCATATATTCCAAATGCATGCTTATCTCAATTTTCTCCTTCCGGTCACTGTCTTCATCTCCAAGCCAGTCAAGTTTTGTCCGTTTGATTGGCTACTGTCATCTGTCCTGATCTCCTTGTTGCTTCTGACATAATTTCCTACCATGATTTTCCTTTTAAATTACCAGTTCCTCTACATTCAAGTCAAATAAGATTAAGAGGTGCATGATCATGTTGTTATATATGTCGATTACATTGTCCCCTACCACTTCTGCTTTTCATTAGTTGTAAGATTTTAATTGGGGATTAATATTAGTAAGACTAAACATCTTTATCCACCTCGTAAACATTTGAATTCAATAATCTCTTGATTTAAGAAACAATATCTTAATTGAACTACTCACATAATCTATGTGGCCAAGTTGACCTTGGTTTAGTTTAGATTAATAGTTCATCCACCAAGACATACTTAGTGGATAATGTAGGGTTTTAGGTTAACTTCCTCATTGGTTAGATTAAACCCATAAACAGTGACATCAAGATCGTTTCTCTCACTTTTCTATTGTTGATTTCCTCGGCTTCAATCATGCTCTTCTTGGTACAAGGCAACCGCCAAACCGTTTGCCTTTGCTCATAAATTTGGGATTCCGGTCGTAAAATAAAAACCGATCATCTAAAATACTTTGAACCATTTGATCTAAAATAAATGACTTGTCATTAAGTTAAAATTTTATCTAACTATTAATAAAGACTCCATGTTACTTCATTAAACACTACTGAAATTGATAAATACAAAATTTTAACTTAAACAAAAGATAAGATTCATAGGATAATGACCTCAATTTCCCAAATCAATTCATTTTTTTCACGAACACATAAATCTAAATAAAAATAATGATTTTCTGATTGCGTTTATTTTATATATACACATATACAGTAATCTATAACTAAAGAAATTTGAGAAGCATAGTAATTTGAGGAGAAAAAAATGAATATGAACGTTTTTATATACAAAAATTTATTTATTATTCTAAGATTTCGAATTGTCTTCCATAAAAAACAAATAGATGTGAATAAGAAAATAAACACATGTTTATAAACAAAACTTTATTCATCGTTGCATGTTTTTATATATATTGACTTGTAATTATTTTGTATCTAGAAAATATTTAAGATAAATATTAGAAATCAATAATAATTTTTTTTGAAAGATGAAAATGATTTATTAAAAGGGAACAATAAAGAAATACAAGGAGATAAAACTAAAACTAGTAGCTTAGTTGATAAGGAGCTACTGGCATTACTCAATTATTTCAAATTATTGCATGCTAGTGGGAATAGGAGGTTATTAGTGAAGCAACAAGGTGAAACTTTTAAAGAGAGTGCCAAAAGGATTCAGTAAACTTGAAGAAGTCCAAGAATAGTACAAAGCAAAACGTAAGTAAAAAGGAGTTCAAGTGGGGAGATAATCATTCCATCTGGATACTAGCTCTAGCCCATCTTCAAGTTAATGTTCTTTAGTGATATCGATCCAATGGATGATTGATATTGTGAACTTTTAGGAATTAAGACTTCCATTGAAAAAGGTTCTCCTATTTCTTTCCCTCTAGATTCTGAAAGTGTCACAGTCAATGACCAGCTTAAATACCGTCAAGTCTTTTTTGTGAGTGAATCTAACTTCCCCTGCTCAATTAACAAACGAAAACTATCTACTTTCCAAAATTTGAATTATATTGATATTCAGTACATTGCTCCAAAAGGAGTATGTGTATAAGTATGAAAAGAGTTGAGTGGCCTGTAGTTTTAAGTTTTAGGTTACATGATTTGCACAAGAAGTTAGTAGGTGGAGATACTTTTAGTTTGTCTAAGGTAATTAATCTTTGCTTAATGACAATCTGAAATATAAAGGAAGCTTTTAGGTAATTATCTAAGAACTATACTAATTTCCACCATATAATTAGAGGTTTGGGAGTTTGGAAATGATGGATGTAAGATTTGATTATGAATACCTTAGAGTTATGGGTTTTTTAAGTACTTTTGTCCTCCTCTTGAGTATTTGGCAAGTAGTTTGGAATCTTATTCATAATGGTATGAAGGCCCCTAAATCCATTCTTTATGATGACATTTGACTTGGCTTTTAATGGAATATGGAGCTTGAGATTCTTCATGCCTTGTGGTAGATAAAAAGTTCTTAAATCGTTTTAATTATCAAACCAAAACCGAGCATTATTCATATTATGCATGACAATTTTCATTTTTTTGTTCACGATGGTCCTAAACTTTAACACTTGTTTTATAAACCAAGAATTGCTTTGACTTAGTCTAATATTCTAGACACTTCTCCCCTTTAGGATGTATAAGTGTATCCTTTTAACCCAGTCCGATTCACTTATAGTTAATAGTTTCTAAATATGTTTTCCAAGTAGCATCCTACTGAAGTTTCTGATTGAATTTATCCTTAAACCCCCTTCTTGTTATGATAGAACCATTAGACGACTTCACTTTGACATTGAAACACCATTAGATTTTCTAGTGCAAAAGAAGTTCTTTAAGATATTCTATATATCCTTTGTCAAGTTTGGAGGAAGGAATAAGTGGCAACATAAGCAAGTATTGAGATTGTTTAAAACTAAGATGATTAGTTTCGATCTTCTAAAAATTTTAAGAATTTATAATTCCACTGATCAATGTTCCTATGAATTGCATCATAAAGAGGCTAAAAATCTCTATATATTATTCTTGTAGCTAAGATTAGAATCCTTAAGTATTTGAATGTGAGTACATGACTTCTAAGACCTGAAATTTTTAAAACTGTGTTTCTCATTTCCGTCTTATCTGCTGAGACAAACAAATTGCTTCAACTTTGTTTATAGCTTAGCCAGTCATAAGGCTAAATATATTTAAGGTGTCCATTAGCATTTTGACTAAGTTAGTATAGAATTAGAAGTACAAGAGCACCTACAAAAGAAGGTTAATCAACCTCATGTTTTTACATTTATCATAGTATTTGAATATGTTATCCTGATTAGTTCCAAGTATTGTCATTTTCCAAATAATCTTAATACTTAAAGGAAAAAAGTTAAAGAGATAGAGATTATCATTGCCTTAACCTTTGACATCATTAAATCAATAAATGGGCCCACTATTTACTAGAATTACAATAGAGGAGAAGGTCATACATTGTTCTATCGAGGTGATAAATACAATGTGGAAACTAAAGGCTCTTAGGGCATGAATTATGAAGCCAAAAAAAAAAAAAACCAAATACCATTTCAAAATCTACCTTCATTGAGCATCTTTTAAAGGTTTTTTGCTTTGATAGCTCTTAAATAGTAAGTTATCCCATTTCCTTCTTCCTTTGATAAATTCCCATTTATTTAGATTTATTAACCCTTTTAGCACCTCTTTAAGCCTAATAGCAAGCATTTTAGAAATATTTTTGTAGACGACACTGCAGCATGAAATCAATATATAATCATTTAGGAAATATGGATTAGATTTTTTTAGGACCAAACATGCATAATTTTTGTTGAGCTCACTTAGTAACTTGCTTTTAGAGAAGAATTACATTATACAGTTAGTTATCAGGATTCAAGTCAGATGAGAAATCTCTTTGAAGAAGCATTTACCTAGTCCATCCGGACCTAGAAATTCTTTTGGATTGATATTGAAGAGAGTTGTCTTGATGTCTAAATTATTGAAAGACTTGATCAATGTTTCTTTCAGTTGTTGAGATAGAGATTGAAAGATTACATTCTTGAGAACTTACATACATGGGAATGTTTTGTTATAATTCCCTAGGATTTTTAAAAAGTGATTAATTAAAGACTTTTTTTTCAATCCTTCTCGATCGATGATGCTCCTTCCTTCTTTATTCTCCAAAGAAAATATTTTTGTTCTTATTACTTCTACGTAGGACTGAGTTGTGAAAGTATATAATATTTCTATCTCCATCTTTCTTCTAAATGAATATGACTTTTGCTTTAAAATAGAACGATGATTTTGCAATGCTTGTGTGTAAGTATCAAGGGATTTCTTTTTCTTCTTCTTTTTATCCTTCTTCTAAGGAGGTCTTTGAAGTTCTAATTATGTAGATTTTACCTCCTCTCTGGCTTTATTGACAATTTCATTTACGTAATGGATTTTCTCCTTGTGAAGCTTTTTTAATTTAATTTTCACTTATTGTAATTTTCTTATGCATTTATAGGCTTCATATCTTACAGTATGAATATCAAGTCTTCTTTTCACAACTTCTTCAAATCCCTTAATCTTAGATAGAAAGTTGATAAAGGAGTACTTTAGTTTCCCTAAGGTTGTGTCGTATCTCCTAGGGTTTTACTAAGATCACCTAAGATTCCTTCAACTTCTTGAACTAGTATATCAAGTGCAATATTCCCATTGCCAAGAGACATAGAGGAATTAGCTACATCTGATGTGCACTTATTGAGCATTATATTTGGTTTCCTAATTGAGTTTCTTTCTCCTCGAAGTTTTCCTTGCATTATATTTGGTTTCCTAATTGAGTTTCTTTCTCCTCTGATTTTTCCTAGGGGTTTGCCTATTTAGAGCTTAAGAGTTCTATGCTTTCCCTTATGGCAAAGGTTCTCTTTGTATATTTTCACCAATTTTTCTTCTTCACAACCTTAAACGTCCATTGGTAATGTAAAGTAATTTCTTAATCTATTAAGATATTATCCTCATTTAAATGTTTTATTTTCAGTGTCCCTGCTAATTATTTTTAGAGCTCAACTTCCACAAAAATTTAAGCATGTCTAAAGCTTTTTAATTCCATTGTGTGCTTATCTAAGCATAAGGCATCCTAATTAAACCAAATAGATAACTTAAGTCTATAAAGGACCAGTATTCAAGTGACACATAATGGCAGTTTATCCACAACGAGATCTTCCTTATATTATACCTTTCTAGAGATATACTAGGCCTCCATTTTTATATCAACATTGGTTTCCTCAAGATGTGCCATGGACCTAATTTTATTACTTTATGCATACCTTCCTAGCTTCCATATTTGAAGACAAAGGAGTCTTGTTTATTTATAAGGACGCTCTCTAATTCTAACTTACCTTAATCCTTCTCTACCCAATATTGAACAATTGAAAAGGAAAGTCTTTTATCAAGAAAATTGCCTACCAATATAAAGTTCCATCTCTATGCTCTAGCTCTTAGTAGAACCACTGGACATAAGGTTATAATTGCTTTATTATCAGAAAGCAGAGGTATGTACTTTAGCTTTTTAAAAGGAACATGGTTTCCCACAAACTAATTCTTTGTTTGTATTCAAGTTGTATTTTTTTGGTTCTTTAGTGGACTTTTATTAAGAAGAAAAGGAGTGCAGGAGTAGAAGAATTGGGGTCTAAAGGAGGGGGGAAGGTGAAAGTCTCTAAGGTTAGTAACTTAAGGAATCATGAAGAGTGTGCATAAGGGAGGAAAATAGAGCCAGAACTTACTGAAGTTTCATGGAGTATGGGATGAGAAGAAGGAGACAAAGGAGGTGAATTTTAAAGGTTGGAAAGTAAGTAACTGCTATGAAAAGGTAGAAGAGCTCCAAAAGAGAGAGTTTTCCATGTTAAACTTTATTTTCATAAATGGAAAGCATCCAGTTAGGCTAGAGAATTCTTGCGTTTAAAAATTACAAAAGAGAACGATATCAAAGTTTATGCTATTCAATTTTCTTTGTAATTTTCCCTACATCCCCTTGCATTAAATGGCTTGAGTTAAGAATCTAAAAATTAAAGGATAATAATAGTGATTTTGTATATTTAAGAAGACAAAACTAGATAACAAGTTTATGGGTACCTTGACAAAAAGATTAATTTGACTAGATGTAGTTGGCAAGGAGGAAGGCTCGTCCTTATAATCCTTAGATCGAAAGTGATGAAAATTATGTCATGTTCGAACTTTAATTTAGACTAAAGATGTAGAGAAAAAGGGCGTAAGTCCAAATGACCTAATGTGAAGTTGAATCTAGTTTTAGACCTTATTTTAAGGTCAAACGAAATTCTTATTAAAATCATGTATGGATTCTGGATTGTTGTTACATGGGACGAAATGATGGTGAAAAAAAAAAAGGAGGCTATTTGAATGAGTTTCTTCAATTAAAGTTACCTAAATATTGATAATTATATTAAGAAAGTTTTTTTTAACATGTTTGTGACTTAAACACAATCGATGTTGAATTTAAAATTATATAAAAGTAAGCTTAAAATTATATAAAAGTAACGAGAGGGACTTTTAATGTTAAAATGATGTTAAGTTTATTTTATAAGTATTTTTAAATTTGTAAAATAATTTTCTCAAATTAAAATATTATGCACAAATGAATTTCTTATATTTTAAAAAATATTATAACTCAATCAGTTAAAATTTTAAATTAAATATAATACCTTTATTTATATGCAAGTTCACTTTAATTTAGTTCAAAAATTTTAAAATTGTAAATATATATATAGTTTTATTGAAATTAATTAAACTTCTCTTTATTGAATTTGATTGGAACTTTTGTTCATTAAAATTGTAGTGTTAGTTGAATTGATTTAAGTTCTTTTATTAGTTAAATTTGTGTTTATATGGAGCTAAGCGAATATGTATTGACATCCTCCCATACTATTATGATAATTATTGTAGTTATGTAGTGGATTACCTAATTAATTCGGGTTGCAGCAGGAGCAAGCATTATGAGTTTCGTACACGCACGTTTGTTTTCGCAAGAGGATGGACAATGTAGCCCATTGCTCCGGCCCCTCCGTTTACGTGTACATTCCTTCAACGAAAACATTAAACAAGTGTGTCCATGATACTATTATAAAATTTCATTTTTTAAAATGTCATTGTCTTGGCAACTTACTAAAGTTAGCTCTTGATAATACTCTTTTATTTGAATTTAGTGGTTAATTTTAAAAATTTATAAATATAGTTATTTTAAATTATAAAAATAAAAAAAGTGAGTTATATATAAATATATAACTTTTACTATGTTACTTTAAAATTTTGAATTGAGATATAAAATTTTTGGTTCTATATATATTTATTTGAACCTGTTATAATTTTTATACGATTTGTTTTAAAATCCTTTATTAGTATGAATAGAGATTCTTAGATTTGAGTATAATAAATAATTATTCATTAAGTAAATCAAATAATTTAGTATTAGTTATGAGTAGAGAGATAATTAGTTTGATATAAATGAACTCATTAATGAGAAGAAAATATTGAAAATTTATAAATAATTTTTAACATAAAAAATACTCCACATATTCAATCCAAGAAACATAAATTGAATTATATGTAAAATGGAACTAATAATTTAGTATTTAAAATTTTGAATTAAAATATAATAATCTAGTCAAATTTTTTCTCAAGACTAAACAAAATAGTCTAAACAAATATACTTCTGTCACGGACTTCTGTCTCGTGGCCGTGGGTCCTCTTTAATTAATGTAAGTTGTTATTTCTAATTTTTGTATTATAGATTTATAGGAGATTAAAAAAAAAGGACAAAAGATTTGGGTGAATCCAAGTGACAGACAGCAAGGCTACATACAAGGAGGCGACAGCTAATAAAAGTTTGGGAGAACAGGAGCACTTGAGGAAACGGTTAAAACGACGTGACTCGTGAGCCCATTGGCAAAGCAAATCCGCCTTAGGTCGGGAACAGATTTGCTGTATCCGCTGTATTTGAATAAATTTCAGTTATTAATTTAATTTAAATTAAATGATTAAGATCTTAGAGATACAACAGAACACAGCAGGAGCAGCAAATCTGCTTGGTCTTACTCATCTTACAGGAAGCACCCGACATGCCGTCAAACTTCCAAAAGCTTCCTCGATTTTACCTACCCATGTCACACACGTCCCCATGTTCATTCCACCCTTTCCCGGTTTCCTGCGACACTTGCCCCTCTTTTTCAATGTACGCCCAAGTACCAACTTAATACTTGTTTGCTCAATTGCTCTATCCAATTCTTCCGCTTCATATTGTGTTATTATTATTACAAGGGATCAAATGGAAATAATATGTTTGGCGCAAAATCAAATTTGTAAAAATTCAATACCACATTGCATCCCTCAACATCATAATTTTAAAAGGCACATTTAAACGCAACAATTAATGAATATTGTTTTCTTATATTATTGTAAACTTGCTATTTTGGAATCAAGATTGGTTTTGTAGTTATCTAAGCTTTCGAGACGGTGGAGACCACCTTTGACATTTTAACACTTATATTATAAATACAGACGCCACTGCAACAGAAACACAGCAAATATTCCTATGATACTGTATATGATTTTCTTTACTTATTTCTGATAATGATAATGTGATACAAAGCGACCCATTTTTAAATTTCAATTTATGAAACTCGTCTTTGGAGAATAATAAAAAGGTTAACAAGATTACCTGAAGATAAGAATATGTCCTCAAGACATTGTTTTCTTACACAAAAGTGCACATCGGCGCAGTTCAAACTAGCTTCTTTATTCCCATTTCCTTGTTTCTTTCTTTCTTTCTCTCCTTTCCTTTTTTTCTTTATAAGTATTTTTTTGACCTTTTCAGTTGCTTTAACCGTATATAAATATAATTATGGAAGAAGACCCTTTGGATCGTGCCTTAATTGTTGTCAAAATCACTAGTTATCGGAAAGCAATCAATCAACTTCAAATTCTTTGTTGTCATAAATTATTCACGAATCTCATTCTTTAAGACCGTACAGCCGAGCTTTTTCAACGCTTAATGTGGAGGTCAGATCACCTGATCCACTAAGCCTGTATTAGGTATCACTTAGTAGAACAGGATTTTAAAGGTAATTTGTTTCATCGAATATATTAATTTTTTTGGAAATTGACAAGTTTTCATGACCCACCCTCTTCACTTTGAGATCAATCGAATGAATAGTAAATCCATAAGATGTTATATTATTTGGAATAACTATCTTGATAAGATCATTCTGGAAATCCAAATTCCAACTACCAAATATATTTTATTTACCTCTTCAATTCAATAAAAGAAAATTATTATTTAATGTTGCAAAACAATTTTTAGTTGTTTATTGAAACAAATAAGATTCAGTGGGCTTATGAGTGACGCATCTGCTTCAATATTCGTGGATTGGCTTTCATAATTTTCTCAGCCAACGCATGCTTTCACGTCACATTCTCTTCTCTTCAATACTACTCACCTAATTCCCACGTCTGCTTTCAGGACAGATCAGCCTCCAGTTAGTTGCCTTGACTCTAATTTCTCGTTTGATAATCAGTAACGAAAAAATTGGAATAAAAAATAAAAATAAGAATAAAAAGTGAGAACCGAAATGAGATTAAAATTATCGATTATGCAAATTTAGTATGGTATTAAATAAAATTAATACTTATTCTAATATTTGTTATTAAATATTAAAAACAATCATAAGAAATTTTTGTACTCATATTTAGTTATCATATGATTTATTTTGTAAATAATTAATTAAAATATTTTATATTTTATAAATAATTAATCAAAATTTTTAATGATTTATAAAATTAATTTTTGAATAATTATGAATGATTTATATGATAACAATAGAAGTATCAATGAAATAAAATAAATTAATTTTTAAATAAATTAATATAAAAGATTGTAATATGCCATTTTGACGACAATGTTTTAATAAGAATCAATATCTTGATAATATTTTAATAATAACTTAATGATATTCTAATAATATTTCTTTTTTATTACCGATATTTGATTCCAACATATACCTTAACCATCCCTAGGAATAAAAGTTATTTATTGGTAGTAACCAAATAACTAAAAGTTAGGGAATAAAAGTTGCATTCTCATTCCTACCTTTTTATTTCTAGTTACCAAACAAGACCTAAAGGCATTGGCCTGCCTTTTCTAGATGATGTTAAACTTACTTTTTAAAGGCATTAATGGTTGGCATGGATGCCGTAATCCATTAGGTCTACGCCATAAGTATAGTTAAAAGCTCAAATTAAAAATGTTGAACACTTGGCAATTATCTTTGTTAGTAATTTTTTAATTAGATAATTATAATTAAATGATCTTCATAAAATTATGGTTAAGAAAATAAAATTTGATATGGATTAAAGAAAATAAAGAAGATCAATAAAGGATTCGGTTTAATAGGCTAAAGTTCAGTGAGAAAAATGAGTCCTAATCAGTGTCGGCTGGTTATGTATTTGGCATGTGATGGGAGGCCTAACAAGATTACTATAGATAGCTACTAAGGTATCCTACTATCTGCTTAAGTAAGCTTGTAGACATTTAGTTTCTTTGACCTGTTAAGAGGCCTATGCATTAAGAAAGACGCATAAAGATGTTAATGACTTAAAGATATATAACTTTTATAAAGGTTAATTGAAAGTTTCAAGAGTTTGTTCAAAAATTGAGAGCTTGTTCGAGCAATTCGATAGCTTGTTCATCGAGTAATGGATAGCAAAACACTATCGAGTAATGGATAGCAAAACATGTATTTTTCATATTCTCTCCTTTAATACAAGTTCATGGTTGATCCTCAGTCCATTATTAAAGTTCGTGTTATAACTAACAAGTGGCATCAGACTAGTTCCATGTTCGTATGAATTTGAACGGAGATTTTTGAATTTCTCCACAAAGAAATAAGAGAATTAATCTGTTTTTGCTTGTATAAATTGAATATTTGTTGCTTGAATTGATGTTGAAAAAGCATTACCTGGAAAACAGGTTAAAAATGATTGAGAATATCATTGAAGAAGCAACAGTATTTGGCGCGTGTGTGACAGCTAGCGCATGCAAAAGCCAGGCATTGGAAGCGTGTTCAGTAATAGAGATGCACATGCCAGAAGCAGTGGGCACGTCTACATGTGACCGTATGTGTCGAATATGAGCCATTGGACGTGTATGCATTTGTGTGCCTGTAGCATATGATGATCATGCAGTGGATGCATCCAAAGTGTGTCAGACATAGCTCATCAGTACATGCTCTATAGCCTACACACAATGTTGATATTAGCTGCTAATGTTAGCACACTATAAGACAAAAGAGAACTCAATATTTTCAAAATTAACAAAATGATCCCTCAAGTTATTTTAAGTCATTTTTTAGGGCTTTGTGAATTTTTAAAGTGAGTTTTTTTAATTTTTTTGGATTTATTACATTAGTAGTAACTAAGATTTAACTTCAGAAAAATAAAATAAGGTTAGTAAAGCCATCATTAAGTGACTTTTCATGCATTTGACTTGAAATAACAAGGATATGTATAGTTTTGGTATCTCATATGGTATAGTTATGTCTGTGATGAATTCTCCAATAAAGTTTATTGATAATGTGTTCAACACTAATATGTGATAATGAGTATGTGCATAAGGATTTTGCATTTATGAATGGTAAATTGTCACTTATTATATGCCCGTATAGAAGAATGTGAGGATAACATATAGGTGTGTCCTTTGTGCTTATGGATCTATTTAGGTACTAATGAGAATGTAGTCACCATAGTAGCCTTTCAAGTTAGTATTTGAATTGTTTTACTTATAAGTTTAGGGATGTCTCTAATATTGTATTTGGTTATTCTGCCTACAAGTTTTGGCCTTATATGAGACTTTGAGATGTGCATAAAGGGATAAGATGGAGGAAATTATTGTTTAAGTGATCTATTCACCTATAGGTGGTAAAATCATAAAAGTTAATATATGGACCTTGATCGCTTTTATGTAAAGGTCTTATTTGTAGATATTATGTATGTAGCCTGCATGTGTTTCATGATCTGTGTGAGAAGATGCTCATAATATATACTATTTTGTGGCTTTGAGTATTGATGTTATCCTACATTTGTGCTGATAATTTACATTATCAATTTTGCGGTCACCTTCTCCATTAACAATAATAATGTCACAATTAAAACCCTCGTTAGTTTTAATTTTAAGAAATGGAAGCCAGATGTAGAATTTGCATTGGAGATGCCAGATATAAACGTGGCTATGGTCAAGGATAGGTCATCTGCACCTACATCCATCAGCTTGAAGGTTGAGAGAGCAGCATATACAGCCTATAAAAAGTCAACAATATGTTTTATTTGACCATAAAGAGATCCATTCTAGACTATCTGCTAAGTGGACTTCCAGAAACAAACATTGCATAAGATTTCCTCAATAATATCTTACAAAGATATAAGGTATCTTCTAAAGCTAAAATAGGTACTTTATTAAAGGAATTGTACTGTATGATATATATATGAGTAGGGGGTGAGGGAGTACAACATTAGGATGATCCACCTTTAGATTAAGCCAAGGGCATTAAATATTTACATTCCTGATGCTTGTATAATTCACAAGCTCTAAATACACTGCCATATACAATTTGTATTTCAAATTGCATATGTTATTTGTATTTCAAATAACATATACAATTCTCAATATAAAGCTTGATAAATAAATGCATTAATCACCCTTTGTGTTATTAAGAAGAAAAGTTGAAGAATACAGCTTGTATAACCTTAATAGCAATCAAGGAGAAAACAAAGGTAAAGTCCTATAAATTTAAAGGTAAGAAATCTAAATTTCTTTCATATGTAGATGTTGGACAATTTAATGTTGTTGGACATCCTGGGAATGTTGTAAAGAGTATGATGTGTTTCTTCTGTAAAAAAAAAGGGGACATAAAAAGCTAGACTACCAGAAGTGCAAAACCTAGAAAGAAAGGCAAGAGTTATCAGGTAACTCCTTGGCTTGTATGATCCATGAGTCTAATCTTACTATAGCCACATCAAGTTCTTAATGGCTAGATAATGGAGTTTCTAATCATGTTGCTTCCACAATACAGGGATTTATACAAAAGAGAAAGTCGAATAGGGAGGAGGAAAAACTGACAGTGTGCAATAACGAAGAAGTTAATGTAATCTTTGTAAGGGATATTTGTTTGAAGCTTGATACAAGGTTCAAGCTTGTATTAAATGGAATGTTTTATATATCATCTTTTAGACAGAATATGATCTTTGTATCTATTTTGGATAAAGAAGGTTATAGTCTTGTCATTGAAACTTTTGTTATAAGGTTATCTTTTAATGCAAAACATATTGGTATTGCCTTCTTATCATATGACTTATATAGAATATGTCTTTCCCCTAATAAGTTGTACGCTTATTCATATATTGTCGAACAAGTCACTAGAAAGAAAACACTGATAAAAAAAAGTCATACATAATATGGCATAAAAGGTTGGTTTAAATTTTTAGAGACATAGTTGAGAGAATGGTTAAGGATAAGATTCTCCTAACTTTAGATTATGATGATCTGGAAACATGTGTTAATTGTTGTAAAGGTAAGTTGACCAAAAATAAGAGAAAATGGTCAACTTGTACTTCTGGCTTATTAGAACTCATATGTACGGATATATGTGGACTTTATAAAGTTACATTATATAATTCAAGATATTTTTTGAAATTTATTGAAGACTATTCCTATTATGGTTATGTTTTCTTGATTAAAGAAAAGTTTGAAATTTTTGAAAAATTCAAAATCTTTAATGTAAAAGTTGAGAACTAATTGTGAAAGTCCATTAAGATTGTCAGATCTGACTATAGAAGTGAATATTATGGCATATATAGCTTTTTAGGATGATCCGGAAACATGTGTTGATTGTTGTAGAGGTAACTTTAGATATGTTTATATAATCCTTATAAAGATAAGTTGCATTCTTGTTCCAATAGTTGTTATTTTGTTGGAGATCCCGACCACCCTAAGAGGTACAAATTTTACTATAGAGAGAAGATCTAAAATAGTATAATCATAAACAACTAAGTTTCTTAAGCATAATGTCTATAACAAGGGTGGTCCAACTCATCTTGATGAGGGTGGTCATTCTCATTCGTCAGATGATAGAAGGATGAACACTATAGTTATTTCATATCCATCACTCATACACTCAAAAACTAGTGGATCCAAGTCTTGGTACCATATCAGTACAGGGACAAGAACCCATACCTGTATAAACTGAGGTTCCTAAGGTACATAGCATACTGAATCGATTCAATTAAAAAAATTCATTAGAGTAAGATGGCCTACTATCTCATCTGATTTTATAGTTTATTTAGGTGAACAAGACAATGATATTGGACATCACTTTTACAGGGAGTTATTTTTGGACCTCATGTAGATTTGTGGTGGGATGCAATGAGGGATGAGATGCAATCCATGCAACATAATAAGGTATGAGAGCTAGTGAATTTACCTCAAAATTGTAAACCTATCAGTTGTAAATGGATTTATAAGACCAAAAAGGACTCTTAGGATAAAATTAAGCAGTTCAAAGCTCGTTTGGTCACTGGAGAGTTCGCTCAAAGAGGAGGGGTTGACTTTAACATTACCTTTTCTCCTGTATCATTTAAGGATGCATTTAGAGTGATCATGACAATAATGGATCATTATGATATAGAGCTACATCAGATAGATTTCAAAATCACTTTCCTAAATGAAGAACCTTTGTGAAGATGTCTATATAGAGCAACCTAAATGATTTTAGGATCAAGACAAAGCTAACATGGTTTATAACATGAGGAAATACATATATGGTTTGAAACAAGTCTCTAAACAATGGTATCTAAATTTGATGAGGTTGTTATCTCATTTGGCTTTATGGAAAATAAAGTTAAAAGATGCTTGTATTACAAGGTTAGGGGGAGCAAGGTTATATTTATACTTTTATATGTGGATGACATCTTACTTATATAAAATGACTTGATTATATCGCATGAGGTTAAACAACTTTTGGTCAAGCATTTTGATGTGAATGACCTTGGTGAGACATCTTTTGTCCTAGGTATTTAGATTCACCGGGATATGTCTCAATCTTTGTAAGGTCCTTTGCAAAGACCATACATTGAGCGAGCAATTCAAAGCTTTAATATGACTGATTGTAAAATTGTTTCAACACTAATCTCTCATGGTGAGAGATCATCTTTGGCATAGTGCTTGTTTGGTTGGGTTTATATCAGTAGAGCTTTTATCAATAGAGCTTTTGTTAGTAGAGCTTTTATGAGAAGAACTTTTTTAAAAAGTCAGTTGACTGTTTGGCTGTCAATTAAAAAAATAGCTTTTTAAAAAGAGCTTCATACAGTAGAC
>JANZXP010000194.1:10469756-10483614 GCA_027576715.1 Erythroxylum flavicans | reverse complement strand
ACCTATTTTTTTCTTAAAATAGCTTTTGCGGTAGGGGAAAGTGCTTTTTCACCCAAAAAAGCTGAAACAAACGGAGCCGAAGATCAATTTCCAAGGTGGATGTGGTGAGAACATGTAGAGAGAGGTGAGAGCTACTCACTCTTCCCCATTTTCTTAAGAACATTTGATTTATTGTTTACAAAAATAATGTAAATTTGTTGGTAAATCATAAGTGGAAGTGATAATGCTTACCCCAAAATTTTGCATACTATTAAATTAATTTAAGGTTTGTATGGTTCCTCTTGAGCTTTTTATATATTTTTTATTTTTAAATTTCAGATTTTATTTTCTATTTCTAAAACAAAAAACATACTTGATTGTTAATGTTAGTATAATTATGCATTTATTATTACTAATATTTAAATATTAAATAAAATTTAGAAAAAATAATTTTATGGATTAATTAAATTTATTAAAATAAATAATTAAACAAGTAAATTTTATAAAGATTTGTTTATAAGTTAATATTTATTTTTAAATTATTAAAATTTGTTATTATGTAGAGTTAAATATATAATATTTAAAAATCTTTCATCAATAAAATTTTTAAAATTTATGTATTTTATAAATGTAACAATTTTATTTTGGAAATAATGTTATATTAATTATAAAATCAAAATAGATTAAATAATTTAGTTATATAAGTCATAATTCTTATTATTAATTAGCAATAAATAATTAAATAATATATTTATTTAATAGTAAATTAAATTAGGTCCAAAAAATAAAAATCAAAAACTTATTTCTGTAGTTGTCATAAATTATGAAATTGGTAGAAATTAAATAAGAAATTAGAAATAAGAAATTCAACCAAACAATTTTTTACTAAATTCAAAAATAAAGATAGAAAACCAAAAATTACACAAGCCTTTAGTTTTATGAATAAATGAGATTGTGGACCTATTTTTTTTTAGAAATTAATTGAATTGTATTGATAATTAAAATGTCATACAATTGGTACAAAGGAAACAAAGAAGTCTACATTTATAACACTTTAACTCCTTATATTAGTAATCCCCACACTTAAGCTTTTGCTTATCCTTAAGCAAATCATAATCTAAATTATAAATTTTACAATATCTATCCTCTATTAATCTCAACCTGCCCATTCATACTCTAAATCATCATGTCAAATTAGTTAAATTAACATACAAGTAGAAGAATATCTAATCTTACCATGTCTTCTTAAATAGCACTATTCACATCGTGCCAAAACACTGCTCACCTCCTTCCTCAACCTTTATGTCATGGATTTTACCTTCTTAGCTTCACTCTTCTTGACCACATTTTGCCATCTTCTCCTTTTAGCAGCATACTACCTCTTTCTTCACAATTTTCACAACACCTACTTTCCAGAGACACCACAACTTACTCACTCCATCCACCTTAGTAGACCACATCATCCTTCTCCCTTGCTTTATTTGAATCACCTTTTACTTAAAGCACTTTCCTGCTCTCTAATCCTGTATATCCAGCTATTAACCATTAGTCCATAGCTTGTACCTATGGACATACATTTCTTATTTTTAAATGCAAGCTGCTCTAATGAATCATCTGGGAGTCTTCTTGCATCAACCTTTAACCCACATTTTTGAAGCCTCAATAACCCTTCCATTCGAAAGATATAGACTCAAGTAGTAGGCGAATCAAAATCAAAACAAAAGCTATCATATTGCCCCCCTAATGAGTCTCTTTAGCAAAAAATTGTTTCTCCTCTAATGGAGTTGTTGAGGGTTGAAGTGGGTAAATGGAGAACTACAATTATTGGCTTTTTCATTGATAAGAGGATTGCCTTTCCAGTTATGAAGCAATAGGCCTTCAGTAACTGGAAACAACATGGATTGGTAGATTTGTTAGTAAACAATGAGGATATATTTCTATTTCAATTTTCTAGCTCAAAAGAAGCCAAGTTAGTGTACAATCTAGATACTGGAATGTGTAAAATAAACCCCTATTATTGCAAGCTTGGAGGCAACTAATTAAATTGGAAGGCCTCAAATATGACAACGTTACCATTTGGATATGCCTGCACAAGTTTCCATTTAAACATTGGACTACCAAGATGTTGAGTCATCTTGTAAGCTATATAGGCAGGCCAATGGCATTGGATCAACCTACAGAAGAAATCAAGTTCATTAATTATGCTAGAATTTGTATTCTAGTCACTTCCTTATCCAATCTACCATAAACTATATCTTTCTTCCGGTTGAATGAAGATCTGAAGCCCATAAAAGATAAATTATAGGTTATATATGCATATAGACCATAATTAGACAAGAAACATATATGGAAACTAACAGGTTGCATGTTTAAAATAGGAGAGCACCAAGAATTGATGGAAATGGATACTGAATAGAAGAATCAAGATGAAGAAACCATAATTGAAATTCCAGCTACAACAAATAAAGCCAATAAAATAGACAAAGCTCAAAGTGAAGTTATCAATGAAATGTTACACGTCCAAAATGAAAAAGAATAGATAGAAGATCAATATAGGCTTACAGAGGCTGATGTAGACAATATAGAAAAGAATACAACATAAACACTTAGTAAGCAATTTCAAAAGTAAATTCAAACAGATTAGGATTTTAAGACAGTGGTTAGAGGAAGATCAAGTAGAAGAAAATAAGATACTCTTCGTAAGGGAGACATGAATATCCTCACATTGAATGTATGAGGAGCAAATTCCCCTAATAAAAAACTAATGATCAAGGATACTATTTTGCCTAATAAAGTAGCAATTGTTGGAATCTTATAAACTAGAATTAGAAAGAAGTATTGAAAACTATTAACCTATTTTCCTACTAATTGGCAAATCATTTCTTGTCATAACTATCATCCAAATGGAAGAATCATAGTTCTATATGATTCCAATATATTATCTGTCAACTCTTTTAATAGTATAGGCTAGATGGTGCATTTATAGGTTTTTATAAAGCATCTCAATTAGTAGATTTGCTTATCCTTTATATATGCACATAATAGTGCATATTAAAGGAACTTCTCGTGGAATCAAATAAAGGAGTTAGCTGCTACAATCAACCTACCTTGGATTATCTCAGGTGATTTCAACTCCATCTTGAAAGTAGAGAAAGAAGATGGATTAAGATCAAATTGTAGTCCTTGCACAGAATTTGGAAAATGTCTTGAAGAAGCCCAGCTCACTGATCTGCCCTTGGGGGCTATTTTTACACGTGGAATAATAAGCAAAATAGTGACCATCTAATATGGAAAAAATTAGATAGAAGTGTCTCCAATGTGGATGACTGTTTTCCCTAACTGCTTTTCCTTGTACTCAAACAATAAGCTATTAGATCACACCCCCCATTGTAACCAAATTAGCAATATAAGACACCAACTTTCCATTCAGATTTAACAACTTCATATTACAGATAACTGAAGTTGAAGAAGGAATCTGCATTAGAGGTACTAAGTAGTATGTCTATGCAAGGAAAATGCAGATCATCAAGAATGAAATGAAGATGTTATTTAAAGCCAATATTGGCAATCTTGTAAACACAACAAAAGGGAATTTTAGTACATTTAAGATGTTGTATATAGAAATCTTGGATCTTGATGCTTTCCATAGCTATAAACAAACACTCCTTTATGGTTCTTCTCTAATGAAGCAAAGCATAATGGATGATTGGTTGAAGAATAGAGATAGGAACACCTTGGTCTTTCATAAAACTATAGTATCGAGGACAGCTAGAAACAAAATAATTTCTCTCAAGCATAATGATATCAATCTTGACTCTCAGAATTAGCTAGTTGAAAGCAACTTAATAAACAAAGCTTATGAAGCACATTCATCTATACAATTCCTCAAGAAGGTGTTGAAGGATTCTACACATTCATCTATACCTGGGCCAGATGGTTTCAATATCAATTTCTTCAACAAGACATGGTCTTTCACTGGAGATATCTCAAAATTAGTTTTGAAATTCTTTAGTAAGGGAAAACTTATAAAAGCGATCAACAAGACATTCATAACTCTGGTTCCAAAGTAAGGTGAACTGGACCAAATTTCTGGCTTCAGACCTATAGCTTGTTGTAATTCCATTTATAAAATTATCTCAAAGACCATTACTCAAAGGCTCAAAGGATTGTTGGCAAGAACATCATTCCCAACCAAGGAGATTACATACCTAGAAGGGTGATTAGAGATAACATACTCATTCTACAAGAGCTTATTAGTAATTACTCTAAAAAGAAGAGCAATCCCAATTGCTGCATCAAAATTGATCTTAGAAAGGCATATGATAATTACAACTAGAAATTTATCATCAATATCCTCCATGATATGGAATTCCTAGGTTCTTTCATTAAATAGATTAGGCAGTGTATAAAGAATTTCTCATATAACATTCTAGTGAATGGACAACCTACTAAATTCTTTAAAAGCTATAAAGGTGTTCGATAAGGAGATCCATTATCATAATGCATATTTTCTTTTATTATGGAGGCACTTTATATGATAATCATGAGGGTTATCGAAAGAACAAAGGGCTCAAATACCACTATAAGTGTAGGAAACTCAAACTAACTAATCTTTGTTTTGCACATGATCTGATTTTATTGCCTAAAGCAGATGCACTCTCCACCTCCACATTAATGAAATCTCTTAAAATTTTTCAAAAATCTTTTAGATTGTAGGTAACTTCTCCAAAAGTAACATTTATCTTTTAAGGAGTCCCTACTAAAAATCTTTTGGATTGTAGGTAAACTTCTCCAAAAGAAACATTTATCTTTTAAGGAGTGCTTATAGTAGTATGCAATTGATCTCAGATATCACTGGCCACTTTTAGTCAAAGAATGAGAAAAAAACACTTCATGGATCTTTTTGATAGAATTTAATCCAAAATATCATCCTAGAGCACCAAGCATCTATAGTAATAGGAAGAGCCCAATTCATAATCTTAACACTGACTACCATTAACACTTATTGGGCAGCTCATCTGACTTTTCTAAATTTCATCATCAAATCAATCGAAAAATTACTTAATAACTTGTTTATGGTCATGTAGCACTCCACTCCTATCAGAAATTTGTGCCCGTATGTCCATCAAACATTCGAGCATATGCCCGAGGGAAGCGGCACGCTAACTATATTACATTCACTTAACTTATGGCATCAAAAATTAAAACATAATTATCATAATGTCTAAAACCCAAAATTTCCTCATTTCATTTCATCAAAACATGAGATACAATGTAGCATTACATACAACATCCATTTATATACAATATCAAAGATCTATTAGACTTTACAGTTCTATTTACAAAACATGCTACATATATGAGGAATTTTACAAAAAGTTTATCTAATCCTTCAATCCCAGCTGACCGACCTTTGAGCCATGTCTTCTATCCAAAAGTCGTACTTGATCTCTTCTAAGCTGTCTTAGAAGCTAAGTCATCTCTCTCAAACCTGAAAAGTCAACGTTGCAATTTTGGTGAGTTTTGCGAACTCAGTGAGTTAACCATCCTCAATGGTTCACCCATATCACATAACATAACAACTTATATAATAACATAATTCAAATCATTTCATTTATCGACATGTAGTATCATAAACACTTTGTTCATCAATTTTCACATTTTTCATTCAACTCAATTCAACAATACATTACAATCATTCAAATCATACATATCATGTGTGTATGAAACATTCATGAGACTCACATTTGTTTATTACATTGTTGTGACCGAGTGCCTTTTTCACTGTCCCATATCTGTTGTGGATACCGGGTTCATTAATACTGTTTCTTATCCATTGGGGATACATGGCTCATTTTACATAGTGAGGTAGGAGCTCTTATCACATTCTGAGCTTTAAGCTCCTTTATACTGGCGACTTCGGTCACAACTGCCTTTATCTTTCATGCATTCATGTAACGAAATGAATCACATGTATTCAGTCAATCAATTATGCTCAATCTTACACATTCATATTCTCTATCACAATCTCATTCACATTTATCATCGGACCTTGGTCTGACATTCAACATTTAAGTTCAGACACATTCTTCGGAGTTTCCCACTTTATCACTGCTTCTATCTTCTTTGGATCCACTTGTATGCCTTGTCTAGTTACTATGTGACCCAGAAACACTTCTTGATTAAGCCAAAACTCATATTTACTGAATTTGACATATAGCTATTTCTCATTTATAATTTGTAGGGTTACTCTTAAGTGCTCTGCATGCTCTTCTCTACTTTTTGAGTACACTAAGATGTCATTAATAAACACAATTACAAAATGATTCAAGTAGGGCTGAAATACCTTATTCATCAATGCCATAAATGTAGATGGGGCATTAATTAACCCAAACGACATTACTACGAACTCAAAGTGTCCATACCTGCTTTTAAACGCACTTTTCGGTACATTGCCTCTGTTATCTTTAATTGATAGTACCCAGATCTTAAGTCCAACTTAGTGAACACCTGAGCTCCTTTCAACTGATCAAGAAAATCATCGATTCTAGGCAACGGGTACTTGTTCTTCAATATTACCCAATTCAGTTGCCTATAATCGATGCACAGTCTTAGAGTTCCATATTGCTTCTTTAAAAATAATATTGGAGCTCCCCATGGTGATATACTGGGTCTAATAAAACCCTTTTCTAGTAACTCCTGCAACTAAGCCTTCAATTCCTTTAATTCCACAGGTGCCATCTTATATGGAGGAATAGATATAGGAGTAGCACCTGGAACCAAATCGATCGTAAACTCTGTTTCCCTATTTGGCAGTAAGCCAGATAACTCAATGGGAAATACATCTAGGAATTCCCCAACCATAGGAATGTCCTGCACATTCTGCTCAGTTCGAGTATTGATGATGTGGGCCAAATAAGCCTCACACCCTCCTTGCATCAACCTTAAGGCACTCATGAATGAGATCAGCCTGACTAGCACTACTTGACTAATACCTCTGAAAACTGTTATCGGCTAATTAGGAGATTCTAATATTACCTCTTTAGTATAGCAGTTCATAATGGCCCTATCAGCAGTGAGCCAATCCATACCTAGGATAAAATCTAGTTCCTTTAATTGTAACATAATCAAGTCTGCCTCCAATTCTGCTTGATCAATTCTAATCAAATAATTCTTGCAGACTTCTCCTATTATGGTAGTACTACCTATCGGTGTACTCACCTCTAATCCATATCTCAATAGTTATCTATCACAATGTAACCTAGAAGCCATATGCGGTGCAAAAAAAGAGTACGTAGATCTAGGATCTAACAGTGCAAAAGCTTCATAAGCAAAAATAAACAACACAATTGAAATGACATCTAGAGAATTTTGAGCCTCCTATTTGGTCATTGCATATACTCGGGCCTGAGATTGTGGTTAGTTGCACTGTACCTCATTCTTGACAGTAGGGCTCCCAGAACTCATTCTGCCTCTGCCACGCCTCTCTGTCCAGACCCACCAGCTTGGCTCTACTAGATAGTAGTTTCTATCACCACTCCACCTCTACTTCCAGACGGTGCTATATACATAATAGAACAATCCATAATCTAATGATCAAAAGAGCCTCATCGAAGGCAAGCTCCTGTCAACTTCCAGCATTCACCACTGTACTTCTTCTCGCAGTGCTCACAATTAGGTAATTGACCCGATACTGTAACTCTTCCACTGCCAGATTGTACTGAGCTACCCCTTTGTCTGAACTCCGACTGTTTTGTTCTAGCCAGTGGTCTAAAAGCTTTGTTTTGACGCTTGCTAAACCTTTTGCCAGAACCACCCTGAGATTCACTGGGCCTCTTCATTCTAGATTCTTGTCTATGCTCTCCCTGATCATCTCTCAACAGTTGCTCTATTCGGATCGAGGCTGCTCTCAACTCAAAGAAACTGCTTAAATTCGTTATGGCTAGCCTTGTCTGCATCTCCATGTTTAGCCCATCTTCGAATCTCCTACACTTGTCTTCCTCTGTAGGAATCAAGGCAATAGCATAACCCATCAACTCATTAAACTTAATCTCATACTCTTCCACTGATAAATTGCCCTGCTTTAAATCCAAAAATTCTTTTATCTTTCTAGCCAGGTATATTTTGAGCATGTAGTTCTCCTTGAAGACTCTCAAAAAGTCTTTCCACCTCAAGTTACAAGGCCTGGTGGTACTGCTTGGAACAATCTTCCACCATTGGTATACTGGGCCTTGCAGTAGGGAAATTACATAGTTGAACTTCTCGTCCGACTCGCAATCCATTTGGTCAAAAGCTCTCTTTGTTCTCTCTAGCCATTCCTCAGCCTCTGCAGGATCTGTACTTCTGTAAAAGTCCACAGTCCCTTGCTTTCGCAGTTTATCGTACCTCCTTTTCCTTCTCTCAGGAATTCTTAAAGGCATTCTCTCCGGTCAAGACACAGAAGACTCCTTACTGGCTTCTACTGACTCTAGGTCATTTATAGCATCTGAACTTCCAACTTGATCACCTATGGGGGATGACCTATAATAGACAATAACTTCAATTACTATCCACATTTCTCACAATATTTCATAATGTTCCTATATGCCCCTATGGATGCCAACTATGCTCTAATGCCAACCACTATAACACTCCACTCCCATCAGACATTTGTGCCCGTAAGTCAATCAGACATTCGAGCACATGCCCAGTGGAAGCGGCACACTAACTATATCACTTTCACTTAACTCATGGAATCATAAATTAAAACATAATTATCACAATGTCTAAAACCCAAAATTTCCTCATTTCATTTCATCAAAACATGAGATACAATGTAGCATTACATACAACATCCATGTATATACAATATCAAAGACCTATTAGAGTCTATAACTCTATTTACAAAACATGCTACATATATGAGGAATTTTACAAAAAGTTTATCTAATCCTTCAGTTTCAGCTGACCGAACTTTTAGCCATGTCTTCTATCCAAAAGCCGTACTAGATCTCTTCTTAGCTATCTTAGAAGCTAAGTCAACTCTTTCAAACCTGAAAAGTCAACGTTACAATTTTAATAAGTTTTGTGAACTCAGTGAATTAACCATCCTTAATGGTTCACTCATATCATATAGCACAACAACTTATATAATCACATAATTCACATCATTTCATTTATCGACATGTAGCATCACAAAAGTTCATCAGTTATAACATTTTTCATTCAACTCAATTCAACAATACATTGCAATCATTCAAATCATACATATCATATGTGTATGAAATGTTCAGAGATTCACATTCATTTATTACATTGTTGTGACCAAGTGTCTTTTTTACTGTCCCGTATCTGTTGTGGATACCAGCTCATTAATACTGTCTCTTATCTGTTGAGGATATAGGACTCATTTTACATAGTGAGCCAGGGGCTTTTACCACGTTCTGAGCTTTAAGTACTTTTGCACTGGCGACTCCGGTCACAACTACCTTTATCTTTCATGCATTCGTGTAATGAAATGCACCACATATATTCAGTCAACCGATTGTGCTCAATCTTACAAATTCATATTCACTATCACAATCTTATTCACATTTATCATCGGACCTTAGTCCAGCATTCAACATTTAAGTTGAGAATCACTTATTCAGTCAAATTCACACTCAATGAGCACTTCCAATATGTTATTCATGCATCAAACGCCTCTGACATTCAATGTCCAGATTTAGTACATACACATCACATAATAATTCAACACATAGTTTAACAAACAATTAATTAAAGTGAGACCATCTTAGATTACTCACAGTCTGCTCCAGATAGATTATTACCTCGATGTCCCGGCAATGTCTGGATGTGGTCGCTTTAATTGCTCTTCTATATCATGCAAGCATACACATTTACACATTAATAATTTGCACATTTACATGAATACTCAATCATATATACGTGTGTATGTGGTATGTATAATGCATGCTCAATGAAAATCTCAGGTATATTTCCTTAATTTCACATTTCATAACTCACATATGTCTAAATTAAACTTAGGTTACCACCTTAATTATTCGAGATTATTCTAAATTCATCATTTAATCATTTACTAAGGTTATTATAGAATTTCTAAGATCACAAAAATACTCAATTTATCATTCATATTTATTAATACACAATATTCATCCTTTTGAATCACTTTAGCCATCATTGGACTCCTTTCATTCTTATAGCATTACCAATTTTCTAGATTTGAACACCTAATGTATAACAATTTATCCTTAAGTTCTATCCTCAATCATCACCTTAAACATAACACTCATTTTATCACTTATTCAAGCATCATTCTAGGCTCAATTCAAGCTTCACTAAAGCCTAAAAGCATCACATGAAAGTACCCAACCAATTGCTACTTCAACCTAGACATAAAAGAAGTATGTTTAATGTTTAACCAATTCCTACGATTGTGGACAACTTCCCACGATTGTCGGATTTATTAACAGAGTGTTTCTACCCTCGTTAAGCATTCCAACAATCATAGGAAATTCTCACGATCGTGGGATGCTTCCATTAGAAGAATCCCAACTATTTTCTCCAATTTTCTAGCTTTTTTAACTCTTCCAAGTTACATCTAACACCTTGTATGCTTAGTCTAACATTTCTAGCTTAATTCGTCAACATTTCCCGTTCATTCATAACTCCATTTTAGCTCAATATCATCCACACACAAGTCAAAATCCATGATTGATCATAAACACCAAAAACAGAACATATTCCTATACACTTTCATCATCAATTTTTTGCATATGTTCTACTTCATTTTTCACCTTCATTTCATTCCTAACTATCACCTTATTTCATCTCATTTCAAGACACCATAGTACTCATTCGTATTATTATGTTGGTTCATCTCTAAAACAATCAAAGAGATACATGTAACATACTAAGAAAACAGAACATAAACATTCAATTACAAGTCAGAATTTTTGCACTTCTTTCTACACCATTTTGAATGATCTTATTATCTCAAAATCTTCTCGACAACCACTTATGAAAGGTTAATCATCTTATATGCAAAAGCAAGACATTTAGGTGCTCATTTCTTCACTCATGATTTTCAAATATATACCTCACCACTTCATGAACATTTAACCTTTAACTATCATCAAAACTTGTTTCATTCAACAAAACATGAAGAGTAATGCTTTATACTTACTTGTCTAGCTGCAATGTCTTCAAATCACTCTTCATCCTAGTTTCTCAACACCTTACGATCATCATCTTTCCAAAGGTGGTAAGGTTAGGTCTTTAATGGAGAAGAAGAAGACAACCAAAAATGAGAGTAGCAAGTGAAGGTTAGAGCAAGCTTCAACGTTGATGGGGTAAGAAGTAAGGATCGTGGATGAAGAAGATTAAAGAAGATGGAGATTAATAAAGATGAGAGCAATGTATAAGTGAAAGATAAGAAAAATGAAGACAATCTTTCACTTCGGAGCACATCGTGAATCAAGAGATGGTTTGGCAAGCGACACTTGTTATTTGCCACATGTCCAATCTCTATTGGTTTATACTTGGTTCTTTTATTAAACTAGTTCATTTAACTCCAATTTTTACTCCAATTGTCTCTAAATTTCAATATAGGTTATCAACAAATCCTAATTTCATTTGCTAATTATTTTCATCAACATCCATCACTTATTTCTACTATTATTTGTCAATTGTCCTGCCACTTGGCATATTTCCTAGTCCCTAAAATATTCAAAAAATTTTAGAAATTCTCTAAATTTTATCAAATTTTCTAAATTAGTACTTATGCTCACCAAATCCAATTTTCAAGACATATAAACCACAATTCAAATAAAAAATCACATTTATAAATCAATTATACTTAGAAAATGTCAATGAATGCATGTACAATCATTTTAATGTGTGCAAACATTAATATTTACATGTGTGTGTATGCTATATTATGCATGAGCATGAAATGTACTTTTTAACTTCTTAATAATCTCTCATGTACAATATTCCAGGATTATAACCCTTATCATGGGGTAACGGGATGTTACAGGTTAAGTAATAAAGATATAACTTCTAGAAGCAAAGTGAAATGGAGTGAGGTTTGCACTGCAAGGATTCGGGAAGGAATTGACATAAGGTCGATCAAAAACATGAATATCATATTACTTATAAAGAGACTTTGGAGGCTCATGTATGATAAACAATCATTGTGGTGCAAATAGATCCATACTTACTTCATCAAGAATAGAAGTATTTGGGCTTTAGGCATTAAACACTTTCCCTCCTCTGCCTTAAAAATTTTTTTCAAATTGAGAAAAAGATTTCAAGTTGACTTCATTGCATTGGCAGGGAATGGAGAATCCACTAGCTTTTTGTATGATAACCAGCTGTCAGTAGGGCAACTTACCAATGTCAATCAGGCAACATCTCTCAAATCTTCAGTTCCACTCAATGGCTCAGTTGTATTAGCTCTATTAAACAAGGAGATATTCTAACAATCATCTTTGTCCAGAGCTCTCTTAAATGACATTCTCTAAAAATATATTAGTGAAGATGAAGACAAATACATATGGAAACACACCATTGATGGAAGATTCACTAATAAGTCTTGCAAGAATTTAATCTTTAAACATCTACCTAAAATGATTTAGACTAAACCGATTTGGTGCAGTTATATTAACCCTCGAGCTGCATTTACCCTATGGATTGCAATGAAAAGGAAGTTGAAAATTGTTGATAAAATTGGTAGATACATGCATCTTACAAATTGGTGTCCATTATGTCAAGAAGTCGAGGAAAATATTGAACATTTATTCTTCAATTGCAGCTACATTAGAGGAATATATAAGGAACTCTGTAGAAGATGTTTGATAACTGAAGAATTAAATAGTTTGGATAGTATTAGAGCTTGGCATTTAACTAGCAAACACTCAAACAAACACTGGTTACAAATGTTTCTGGTTGGTTCTGTTATCAATAGTTATAACAACTTGGGATGAAAAAAATTACTGGATTTTTCAAGATAAATGCCTTCCTATGGAACAGTTTAGCAGAGAGCTTATGTAACACATAAGGCTTTAAATCAGTATACAAAATCATAGATTGCAAGACAAGCACTACCTTCTTTCCTTTTAAAATGTCTAGTTTCCTTTTTACACATCTTTTAAGCCCTACTTGTAATCCTTGAAAGTCACTAAACTGTGGTGACATTGCACTGTATTTTGATTGTACAGATTGACTGCATTCTAAGGCTTAATAAATTAACATTTTTCTAAAAAAAACTCCTTACACTAGTATTATAATTAATACCTTAAAAAATCCATAATGAACATACTAATCATCTAGTCCTTGTTAGTAGAGCAATATAATGTGCATTCTTATCCAGTAAAAGAGTTCTTGGTAACGTGCTTTCTTCTGTCTAGCATGATATTGAAACAATCACAACTTCCTTTCTTACTGAAATTCATGCACAAGTTTTGCAAACAAAAACTTGAGTAGGACTTAATCCTTGTAGTCACTCTATCTTCTTTGTAAAGTTCAATATACTATCTCCTTACAAAATGAGGCACAGTTGGTTAAGGAGAATATATTAAGAAGTTTTTGTTTATATTTTCAATTTTGGAAAGAAAAACGTTTTCTTTCGACAATTTAGTAATTTGATTAACTTCTTCTCATTATCTACATAAAAAGAGAAGAGAAAATAATGAAATATTATTTATAATGTGTTAGGGAAAATGCCCTCTGTAACATCCCGTTTCTATATAACAGGTTGAACCATAGAAACGGGTACACGTGAGATCAATTGGAGAAATTAAGAAAACACATCTCATGCTCATGCATTTGTGAACAGTGATTTTTGCACATGAAAAATATCTGTACATGCATTCATGAC
>JANZXP010000194.1:10438416-10456561 GCA_027576715.1 Erythroxylum flavicans | reverse complement strand
GAATAAATTAATCAGATTCAAGAACAATTCAATAAGGCCGCAAGGTAAAAGAATTACTACACAAGTACAGTAGCATGGTTATACTCACCTCTACTATTTCAGGAGTTCTGATCTCTTTTCTAATTTTCTTGTACTTGAGAAGCACTAGGCACAACTTCTCGTTCTACTTCTTGTTCGTATTCACGAGCTATAGGAGAATATGCACAAAAAAATACATATGCTTATATTAGTCATTCTCCCGAAAATCTCGTTTCTTAATATATAACAAATGAGAATTTGTAATTTATTCTACATTGGTCAAATTGGTTCTAATCCAATTTTCCTTGAAACCATAAGTATTGGACTTAATTATGTCCAATTCTTAGCTTAGGATCCCAAGTACATGATTTCTTAGGCATGAAATGGTTCTATCATACCTGAACCTCTTCGGTTCTATCGATTCACTCGCGCAGGTGTTCTTCCATTAGGTATAACGGCTTCTACACATACCCAAGGTTTACCAAAATTTTCGTGCTAATAGAAGACATATAAAGGAACATTTCTTCTTTTATGACCAACTTCTAATTCGTCCATCTAGGCCTTCTTATCATCCAATTTAGGTTAGCTCATCTTATTCTGTCCCGAGTTGGACCTTTGTCTACTCAATTTATCATAACTCGATTTATACTGATCCAAATGAGGTAATTCAAACTCTCATTTTCAATATACTCATGTGGCTATCATATATCCAAACACGAGCCAAACACAATGTAAATTTGATTTATGGAGACGTTTCTAGGCTCATTTTACTTCTGCCCTGTTTTGTGTTACCAGGGTCAGTACCATCTTTCACTTTTTTCACAATAACTCACGAATTACTCATCCAGTGACAATATCCTTTATACGGCATTTAGAGGACACATTTTAGAGCATTTCTTAAGAAACACTCATCATCAAACTCTGACTCTAAGGCCCCCAAATAATTTATGTTCAGTCAAGGTAGAAATCCCGTGATCAATCTGGACAGTATATTGTTGGATGGCCATATCTCACTGTATACTCAGTTTCGACCCTTACAAAAAATCAGGGACATAGTGGACATCCAAAGAAACAACTGTCATGTTTTGAGTTTCGTCAAATTCTGCTTCTAAAAAGCTCAAAATATTTCAATAAGGTTTGCCTACGAATCTTCCTTCTTGACAGCCTGAAGAACAAGAAACCCTAGGTTTTTGTTCAATTCCCTAAACCCGACCAAAATCAAATTTTCTTCTTATTTCATGTTCATTAAGACTCAAGGAACCTGAATATATCATCATATTTATCATATCATTAATTGCTCTCATATGGGATTCTCAAAAATCATACAAAATTTCTTTTTTCTAAATTGCAATCGAAAGAACTTGAGGTAGAATTGGTACTAGCCTGTTTTCTCTCTTCGGATTGACTTGTTTTTCTTCAAAATTCTTGTTGCAAGGCTTGAAAATTTTGAAGAGCATGCTTCAATGGTGGTTCGGCCATGGATGGAAGAAGGAAGACGCCTTAATTTGTCTTATTTGGCAATGGCTTCTCTTATAAGCTTCCTTTTCACTTAATTACAAAAATGTCCTGCCAAGTGTCACCATCTTGGCCCTCCACGTATCATCATCTCGACCCTTCATTAAAAATCAAATATAAAACTTAAGATTAAATCATGATCGTCGAGTATTTCCTATACCGTTTCCGAGCCTACCGGTGTCCCGGGCTCGTAAAAATTTTTAGCTATCTCACCCTTATTAATTTTTCATGATATAGAGTCCTTTATTTACTTCAATGTAGTTATATCATGAAAAAAATTAAAAACTCTAAAGTTACCGAGTTACGGGGTATTACAAATTCTTAGTGTTAGTTCTCCCCTATCCACATCAATTAACGAACGAGAAGTAGCTAAGAACAGTCGCCCAAGAACCATTGGTGTCTCCGCATCTTCTCCAATATCCAATATGTAGAAATCCATGGGGAAGATAAATTTATCAATCCGTATTTGCACATTCTTGATAATCCCCTTCACTTAATGCACTGTTCTGTTGGCCGTTTACACCAATATTTTTGTAAGTTCTGGCTCTCTTAAACCCAACTTCTATCTAAACGTATAGGGCATCATGTTAATACCAATTTCCAAATTTACAAATGCCCTAGCTATCTCGATCCCATTTATACTACACAAAATGAAGAAATCCACTAGGTCTTCTTTCTTTTATGCTATATGTGGACTTCCTTCTAGTATGTGCTTGATGAGCTCTTTCTTCAACGGTTCCTTTAACATGAGCTTTGATTGAAGTTGATTTGTTATATTTGTTATCTTGCTTAGCTCAACTCCTTACAATTCCTCATTGCTCCGCTTGAAGATGACTTCTGCTGAGCAAAAATCTGATGTGAAAGTCCAAGTTAAAATTCCCTAATTGGCTCACTTACTAGTTCACTCGGAAGGACTTCCAAAACTGATTGACCTTCTTTCTTGACTCTGTCTTTCTCCTCATGTTCAATTTCCTTTCTCTCTGTCGAAGTGAGGGTCATGATTCTTTCCTTCATGTTAATCTTGGTGTTGCTCGATAGGCTATCTACATTTCTCGAGGATAAAGTGTTGGCGAGTTGACCTACCTGAACCTCCAAGTTATGGATCGATGAGGCATGATTCTTCACGATTTGGTCGAATTTTGCTTCCATCCTCTTCTGACTTTCTTCCTAGCTAACAAACATCCTCTTCTGATTCTCCTTTTTGAGCTGCCAATTTGGACCCTAGCACTTCCATCATCTTGTCTATTTTACTTTCCATTGCTCCAATTCGATCTTGTTGGAATCCCAGAGGTCCTTGTGATCTCGCTTAGCCACATACATTGTTAGTACTCTGAGAAAAATTCGGATGGTTTTTCATCCCAGATTATAAGTATTAGAGTATAGGTTATTACCTCACTGTGGCTAGCCCATATAACTTACCTGTTCGGTACCACTGTCTCCTAATAAGAAACACTTTGTTGAGCTGTGGTTGTTTTACCCGCACATCTTGCATTGAACTTGTATATTGTTCAGTTGTTTCATAAGAGTCATGATCTGAGCCTGCAAGGCAGAAACAGAGTCAATGGGTATCATACTTTTTTGTTCCATCTGCCCTGTTTGCTCCTCTCACTCGACCACATATAGTTGTCACTCGCCAACTCCTCTAAAAGATCATGAGCTACTTCCACCGTCTTTCTCATTAATGAACCTCTAGCTACTACATCAATGGTTCCTCTCCTGCTCAGATTCACTCCATTGTAGAATGTCTGAAACAGGAACTCTCTTGGAAGGTTGTGATGGGGATAGCTTCTATGAAGTTTTTTAAATCTCTCCCAAGCTTCATAAAGAGATTCCCCTTCATTTTATTGGAAATTTGTAATCTCCTTGATAATCCTCATCGTCTTTGTTCACGGGAAATACTTGGCAAGGAAAGCTTGGGCAAGCCATTCCTAAGTCGTAATCTGGCCTAAATTCAGCGAGTTATACCATGCCTTAGATTGATTCTTCAACGTGAATGAAAATAGTCTCAGCTTCACCGCATCGTTAGACATTCCATTGAATTGGTATATGTCACAGATCTCCAAAAAGTTTGCAATGTGGGCATTTGGATCCTCATTAGAAAGCCCATAGAACTGCGCACGATTTTGTAGAATGTTAAGTAGCGCCAGCTTTATCTCAAAATTATATGCTTGAACTACCAGTCTCGTCACTCCTTGAGGACTAAATCCTGACCTCATGAAATCTATAAGAGTCGTCTCTGTTCCTCCTTGCTCTCCTTCTTCAACCATATCTTGTTGTGAAAAGTTTAGACTCTTTGCCCTTCTTATTCCTCTTTCGTGTCTCTTGATGTTGGGAAATTCATCTTCACTAACTTCTTTCATTCTTCGCGTGCTCTTTGTGTTCGTGCACCTGCAATTGCACAAGGAAAAGTATCAAAATTCTTAAATCAAAGTAATCTAAATTAAACAAGATGCTAAACAATCAATCCTTGGCAACGGCGCTAAAAACTTGTTGATGGTAAAAATAATCTACTTGTTTTATGCTCAAAAATTACAAGTGAACGGGTGGTGACTTGTAGTTAAAAAGAGCAGATCTCGATCCCACAAGGATTAATGCCCAAACACCACTTAATTTAGACAAAATTTTTAATGCAATTAATATAGAAAATTAAAATAAAATTAAACGATTAACACAAACCAATAGACAATACCAAAGTGCAAAAAAATCAGAACTCAAGAATCTAAAGACTAGAGATTACTTTTTTCCCTATTTTGTCTCCCTCCTAGTTTATTAATTGAATTTTGTCTCACCTAAGATTTTTGAATGTATTAATTACCCTCTCTCAAGTTATAATTAATTGTCCCTAATCGAATTAACGAGAATCAATTAGACGATCTCTCAACCTACCCAATGGCTCTACCGATTTAACTAGTTATTAAACTACCCTATGGGTAATCAATTGAATTCGTCGAGATCTCTCTTTTAACTAATCAATTGAAGTGATGATTGTACGTCTGTAGGCTGCCAACTCTCGTTGTACAATCTTACACAATTAATCTTACTCACTCTTTTGATTTGTTGCAAGATAACAAATAAAATCAACAATCATCAAAGACAACTTCATTCAATTCAATAAAATAAAAGTTTTAACAAAATAGTTCAGAAACAATCCCTAAAACTAAATCAGCCACTCATGGTCTCCACACATCATCAACATTCAAATAAACCATTTTACGAAGAATAGAAGAAGGAAAATTGACAAAAAAAAGTTGAATAAAGAAACTCCTTTTCTTTGCCAAAATCTGGAAATTTTGGTGTTGATGTGCTATTTTTCCCAATCTTGATGATGATCCTTGACTTGAATCCTTCCTTAAGGCTCCAAGCTTGTTTTCTTCACTCAAGGATGGTGTTTCTATAGAATGGTTTTTCTCCCCCTTTGATGATAGAGGCTTAATTATGCTTTAATAGTCAAAAAACCCTAAGTTTAATGAAGCCCCGCACTATGACTCAGATTATAATTCCCACGATCTTGGGAATTGACATGATTCCCATGATCGTGGGAATTTACAACAGATGGATTCCTCTTTTCTTCTCCTCTTTGATCTCTAGCTCAATCTCTAAGTTGCTCAATCTTCCTACCTGCATAAAAATAATCAATTCTTACCCTAAATTAACATCAAACATAAAAGAACAACAATGGAAATCAAACTAAATGAAAACAAACAAAATGAATCCTAAACTACAACAATAATCAATAATTATGCAAGAAAACATATGCCAATTACCTAGAAAAACATATACTAATACACAACTATCAATAAGGCTCGACATAAATAAGCTATAATATGCCAAAGATGATGCCAAAGATGATGCTACCTAAGATGACCCATATAAAGCTGGATAAGGAAAAAAAAGAAAAGAAAACCAAAAGGGAGTTTAAAAGATGAAAACTACTAGATCAAGATGGAATCTTAATGTTTGTAACCTAAATACTTCTTTAATTAAGTCCAACCTCATTAAGCAGATACAACTGAGCTAAAACAAACCAAACTCTACTATATTCCATTTCTCACCATCAAACTAATAAGAGTAAGTTCAACAATAAGTAATGGATAAATGGAAGTGTAAGTAGTATACTCTTGTTAAAACTACTTATCCATATAATTGATAAATTAGGTTCGTGCCATTTAGCAATAGCATCTTATTATTACTAGGTTCATCATAATTATCTGGCCAATCCTATAAGCATAATCTTCAGCCTAAATTAGGTCTCTTGAAGTTCAAGACAACTCAGTAAAGATAACATAGCTCACAATTGTTAAAGTTAATTCGACTCCACTAGCTTTGATATATAACTATACCAACGCATTTGAAGACAAAATGTAAATCAGGTTAATCTTAACCGAAAATATCATAATTGAAATCTGAATAGCTTAGCAATTGAAAATCCTTAAATTGAAGAACCCTACACCCCAACTAATTGAAGCACCCTAGTTTTTACAAATATATGGAATAATTGCTATTGATTTAGTGAACGTATATCTTCAATTTTACAACTACCAAGTTTGAGCTGACTACACACCACCACCATCAGACGATCTCTCAAAGCTTAGAAGATTTTTCACAAAGCCATCAAATGGAGGAGAAGTGAATAAGAGGAGTTTTCACCAAGTGTCATTATTTTCATATAGTGCCATGTATAAATGTAACATGATACCCAGATCTAGACAATATTGTGTGGTTTTTGATACTATATGATATCATGTTTTACGTGACATGATTAAGATAAGTGCTGTGTTACGTAACACCTAAATATATCAAACAACGCTATTCTTCCATCTCTAACTGAGAATGATATTAGGGATTACGGATGATATAAAAATAAAATTACAAGAAGGAAAGTGATAGTTTTAAAAAATTGTGGACCGAAATGAAAAAAATCAAATAAAATAGAAGGTCCCCTGTAATTTACTTGTTATAAAATTATGTGAAATGAAAGAGAACGTGAAAGAGAAGGCTAAAATTTTGTTTTCATAATCAGGATAAACTTACATAATCCCTAACTTTGGTGAAAAATAGTTACGTAATCATAAAATTAATGAAAAATAAGTTATAATCAATACAATAATATGCAACTAAGGTTAATGTCTTAAAAGTCATATCACTCGTAAGAATATAACTACAATCGCACTGTTTTTCTCAAACTTATCCTCCCCATTTTACAAAATAAAAGATTAATAACCATGGGTGAAAGGATCTCTCTTGTTAGAGGTGACATAAGAAGCTTGATCGAGTTACCAATGAGCAAATCCTTCCCGTTCTACGGAGAAGAATATTAGAGTGCGCGAAGAAACATTAAGCCACAAGTATACGAAATATTGACATTAACGTTAGGATCGGATAGGCAGGCTTGAGCTCAATCTTATATTTAGTCAAAGCTAGCGTCGAATGAACAAAGTTCCACGCCAAACTTGAAAAAGGAAGACACATTCTAGAGATTTCTCGAACCACCCTAAATTGTTGACCAACGACACAACATGTAGGATTTGTCTTCTTATTTCCTTGAATAATTAATTTGTTATGTTTTAAATTCCAAATGAAAATTCTTGCACGACTTGTATTTATGTTTGACAAAGATTTCTACATTTCGGAGCATCTGCTGGAACCTAAACGACCGCGTACCTTGACTAACTCGGCCTTTGAAGCTTCCACGTCTCTTAAACAGAAATTGCCGTTTTCGCTGCTTGGTGAGCTTTCCAACAGGAATTCCATCTAGCTCTAGGACCCAACAATCTCGATATCGAAACTCGAAATAGTCAGACTATCTCACGGTTCTCATCACAACCGACTTTGACCAGTTGCAATAAAGAAACTATAATCTGAATATTCTTTATCAACCTACACAACATTACACTAAAAATAATCTAATTGATTTAATGAAGATTATTCAATTTTATTTATTTAGAATATTCGTAACTTAACTCCACTGTTATTAATCATATCAAAGCAGACTACTTTATGAAACAAGGACCAAAACCAAACGCTTCCATTACCAACGGGGCAGAATCATGGCCTGCTATTTCCTTGTTGCGGACTATAAATTAATGTTATCTCAATGCATGCAACATATATGCGTGAAAGTCGTTAACTCTTATCTGAAAATTCTTAACCGCCGGACGCCGAAAAGCTTTTCCTTTTTACTCTTTCACTTTCTCTCTGGCAAAGCAGTTTCGGTCACAAAACAATAAAGTGCTGAAAAACTTAAACCAACGGTTGCTTGTGGAGAAGAAGCTTTGCTGTTTTTTAGACGACAGCAAAATTCTTTTGGAGTTGGTGGTCCCTCTATCCAATCTCATAATCTCCTTTAAGGAATCATTGCTGTAATTTTAGGTAACTTTAATTGGCGACATTTCTGCTTCTGTTTCACAGCTTTTATGTCCTAAGGTTCTGTCTCGTGTCGCACGTTAAGATTACTGTCATATGTTCCACGCATTTTGCTTTGAAACCCACTATTTTTGTGTTTTTTTTTTAATCTTTTTGATTGTTCATTCCATTTACTCCTTCCTGATGGAGATAAGAATCTGTTTCTCATCTTTTGTTGTGGCCAAGGAGTTCTGGCTTTGTCGAGTCTAAACTTATTTGTTTTCTTGGTTCTTAGACTTATCTGCAGAATTTGAAATTTTTGTTTTCACTGAGTTTGTTATTATTTCTTAAAATCAATGGCCTGGTGGAGGAACATAGTGTCTATCTGTTCCCTTCAGAAACTCAAGGATGTGTTTCAGGTTGGCAATATACGTTTTGTTTGTCATGTTAACTTTTTAATGGTCACTCGATCGCCTGCTGTGAAACGTGAAAATTTACAATTTACTACGTTTTTTGTGCTGTCTAATTAGGTTTTTGTGCTGCTATACTGGTTCATGCATTTGGTAACCACCTACCCTGTAAATTGAGTAAAAGAATCTGAATTGTATATGATTGGCATTTTCTTTCTACTTGGGCTTGCCTGTACCCGCAGTTGTACGCTTTAATGCTTCGACTGTGAGTAAGTTTTTCTACTAGTAATTATAATTGATGGCTTAACTTACAGCACTTTGAACCATATCTATCAGAATTTAAAAATCCATGAACTTGGGCCTGTGATGGGAAGATGACGACAAGAATTTGCTTCTTATCTTTGTCCCTTTATAAAACAGTCGATGCCTCTTTTATAAGATTTGGTATAAAAGGACTTCGTTTGTCCATAGATGTGGAGGGCAGTGAACGTTTAATCTGTTCAAGGTAATAGTAACCAAGTATAATCAGCTTACTGTTTAAGTCCCTAGTTTCTAGTTGAAACCAAGAAGGTATTGTTCTATGACAGGGTATCCGTACCAACAAATATATGAATAAAGGCGTTTGTTATGGAACTATGAGTCTTTGCTTTGCTCCCTTCTTTTCCTTTTAATTCTTAAAACAAAATCTCTTATCTGTTCTCTTCTGTTGTCTTTTGTCTAAATTAGTTTTATGTGTTTGTATCTTCACCAGGTGGGAGTAATGAGGGAGGGGGATCACGGTGTACATACGATCAGGTCTCATGGAGCCAAAGTTGCACGAGCACGCAGGCACGATTGGCTCATATTAGTTACCCTTGCTGTGACAGAAGTTGTTTTGAATGTTATTAATCCATTTCAACGATTTGTGGGGAAGGACATGATGGACGATCTTAAATATCCTATGAAAGATAACACTGTTCCTATCTGGGCAGTACCTGTAAGTTTACTTCAGCTTTTGGGATCGTTGAAAAAATCATATTTCTGAGATGAGTTTCTATAACGGGTTTCTGTTAATTTTCACAATCAGTTGTATGCAATTTTGCTGCCCATTGCCATTTTCATCTTTTTCTACATCCGAAGGAAAGATGTCCATGATCTGCACGACAGCACTTTAGGTCCGTAATTCTGTTTGTAAATTCATAACATATTTTAGTTTCATCTTAATCTGAAGTGAAAGTGAGCTTCAAGATCTCTAATGAATTGCATTCATATCTGTTAACAGGCCTCTTATTTGCTATGCTAATTACTGGGGTCATCACGGATTCCATAAAAATTGCGGTTGGTCGGCCTCGTCCCGACTTCTTCTGGCGTTGCTTTCCAGACGGGAAAGATGTACGTTCTCATTTCCGATGGTGTAGTGCGTTTTGTTCTTTCAATCATTACTCTTTTATTCTCGATAGTCTTTTCCAACAGTCTAGGCTTTCTATCTTTTTCAGTAGCTGCTAAATTTTGTTACTGCTAGAGCTTCAATCCTTTTTCAGTCCCCGGTGGACTTTAGTTGGTACTTCTATTTGAAAAAAAGAAATGATTTCTGATCCTTAAAACTTTTTCATTTTGTCTTTAGGTATATGATCATAAGTGGGGAGATGTAATATGTCATGGGAAGGCTAGTGAGATCAAAGAAGGATACAAAAGTTTCCCAAGTGGGCATACTTCATGTTAGCAACTACAGTCTCTCTATATGCTATGATTTTACTTTTTTTCTTGTTCACCTCGTATGATCTTTTTTCAGCTCCTTGTTTGTTGAAGGTTTATGTTTTTTGTACCTCTACTAGTCAATTGCGCCAAGAGGGTATTTATTTATCAGAAAGGGTAAAAGTGAACATGTCAGTAATTCATTTTATCCAATTTTGATTTATGCAGGGTCTTTTGCTGGCTTAGGTTTTCTGTCCTTGTACCTGGCTGGAAAAATTAAAGCATTCAATCGCAAAGGGCACGTTGCGAAATTGTGCATTGTTTTTCTTCCTATACTTGTCGCTTCTCTTGTTGGCATATCTCGAGTAGATGACTATTGGCACCATTGGCAAGATGTATTTGCTGGAGGTCTTATAGGTAGGATTTTGTCCAATAATTGACAATTAAGCAATGGCAGTTATATTGTTCAGAGTCTGAAATAATGGCCTTACCTATATACAGGGCTTGTTGTGACCACATTTTGCTACTTGCAGTTCTTCCCACCACCATATAATGAGCATGGTAAGATATGCTTTTCTGTTATAAGCAATTAAGTCTTCTGTTTTTACTAAATTTCGTTCAAGTCATACATTCACAGTGTTTCACTAGGCTTAATTGCCCTCCTGATTTCAGGATGGAGACCTTATGCATATTTTCGAGCTTTGGAGGAGTCACGTTTCAACGCAAATGGGGGCCAAACTGTAAATGCACTTGATATGCAAGCCATTGATTTGCAGATAATCAACCAAAGACTTGGACAAAATGGCCATGAGTTTACATCATTGGATGAAATAGAAGCTGGAAGCAGATAGTTTAGGGTTTTAGTGCATTGATTATTTTTGGTCGCAGACATAAGAATAATTGAAAGATTGCTTTTCTAGTCTCTTTTTTTTGTGCTATTGTTAATACACGAATGTTTTATAATTACTTTTCTAGTCACTTTTTTTTGCTATTTTTCTTTTGAGAAATTAAAAGTAATTTCATTTAATGGGAGAAGATACAAAGGTTTAGTTCCAAATCTGCTTTTTGTAATTTCATTTAATAGGGGAAGATATAAGGAGATGTTGTAAATCTACTTTTTGTAGTTAAGAGTATTGTCCAATTTCCAAGGCCAATTTAGAGTATCCATGAAAACATTTCCTGCTGTAAAGACTAGATAGTTTTAATATCCACATAAGAAGAACAAATGGTTTCTTGATGCTTTCATTGTTTGACAGAGGACATAAGTACAGTTGATAGGGATAAAATGCTTCCTACCCAATATACTCAATTTATTCAGAGTTGCTAGCCATAAAAGAAAGGAGTTACTAAGAATGAGTGACTTGTGCCATATTATAGGATACTAGACAAAGTTTGGGATATATTAGTTATGCCAATTCTTGAATTTTGAGATGCTGAATTTGCTACGGGGTAGATTGAGACAATGGATTGTATCTTGTCTTCCCAAGTCAGGTTGGTAGTTAAGAGTAAGATGTTGCAATTCCATAGGAATACATCATTGACCCTCTATGATAATTGAATTGACTTCAAAGTTGGTAGGAAGTCCATTCCACGAGCAAAGAGCTTATGGAGTTCTCATTAGGGGGCCTTTACTTGTCTCGTTATCATACCACAAAAAAAGACTCCTCTCTATCTGCAATCTTATAAAAAAACTGAAGGCTCTAAGATAGGTCTTAATTTCAGTAGCTAAGTCAAGGATTAAGAAAATGTGGATTTTGGAGGAATGGACCAAAGGTTAGAAACTTTAAGAATATAACTATGGAAACATCTAATCCATAGTGAATTCTTATCAAATACGATGTTTCAAAGATTTTTTTATTAAGGCTATTCTATTAAAAGTTCCAACAGAGGTCAAAACCCATTTCATCCTCTTCTTTTTTCATACATACCTGTGATTATTTGACCTTGGTAAAGTGGCTGTTCGAGTTTAAATTCCCCCAAAGAAATCTTCTAAATAACTTCTCAATAGTTGTGATGACTCCCTTGGCTAGAGTTATGTTGGAAGATCAATAAATATGGAGGGAGTTTAAGATAGATTTAATGAGTTGCAATCCCCCTTAAAATGAGAGCACCTTATTTGTTCATAAGCTTAATCTTCTCTTTCTTTTCTCTACTAAGGGGTATCATTCAGAGAATTGTATCCTTTTGGCAATAATGGAAGCCCTAAATAGGTCAAAGGAGTAGGTTTCCTGTTCATACTAGTGATTTAAGAGATTCTATCTTCCATCATGTTTGCACTAGTAGTCAAAATAAAATGGCTCTTTTTGAAGTTCACCTCCAAACCTAAAAGATCTCTAAATGTGATAATGCTAAGATAAGCAGTTCAATATATTTACTGTGGGCCTTAAAGAAGAGTAATAGGTCATCCGCAAAGCATAAGTTAATAAGCCCTGCTCTCTTGCATTTGGCCTGAAATTTAAAGATCTTGTTAATTCCCTCCTTATGAAGAAACAATTGGCTTAGTACCTCCATGCATATGATAAACAAATAAGAGGAGATGGAATCCCCTTGTCTTAGTCCTCTAGCACTCTTGAAAAGACTAGTAGGCATAACATTAATTAGAAATGAGTAGGAAGGAGAAGTAATACAAGCTTTAACCCACCTAACAAACATATTAGGGAATCCCAAAGTCTCTAAAGTCTGAAGGATAAAGCCCATTTCAACATAGTCAAAAGATTTTTTGATGTCCATTTTTATTATAAAATTCGGAGAATTATTCTTCCTTTGATACTTTTTCATCATTTCTTAAACAATAAAGGCATTATCCCTAATCATCCTTCCTTGAATAAAGGCACTCTGGTTATTAAAGATTAGAGAATCCAGGATTGTCTTCAACCTGCTTGCTAGAATTTAAAAAATTAACTTGTAAAAGAAAATGATGGGTCTAAATTCTTCAAAGGATGAAGGGCAAGAGGACTTAGGAATCAAAAAAATATGAGTTTTGCTAATCAACTTTAGTAGCACTACTCTTGATAAAAATTCAAATAATTCTCTCTTCACTATAGGGTCAATTTCTTACTAGTTTTTAAAAGGAACCATTAAAGCCATTAGGTCCTAGGGATTTGTTTGGATTGATTTGAAAGACCACCTATTTTATCTCTTTACCCTTTATAGGCATAAAGATAAATGCAACTTGCTCCTAAGAGATTCTCTTTTTTAATGAAAGAGTAAAGAGGAGTAGAAGTTATTAGTGTACAAGAACAACTGTAATAGCTCTTAATGTATCTCTCAGCTTCATACAAGAGATCCTTTTATTAAGAAATCTCACTACCATCAGGAAGTTTAAGAGGAAGATTCTATTTTTGTTTTCCTAGTCAAAATAGAGTTAAACAAGAATTTAGTGCACCTTTCTCCTCCTTTAATCCAGTTGGCTTTGGCCTTCTGTTCTATGAGGCTATCATAGTCTCTGGTGGTTTACAGATAATTTCTCAAGAAAGTCTTTTAAGTTTCCAATAAGAGAGAGTTGGTAGGATCTCTGGCGAGTTTACTTTGAATAAGGGCTGGTTTATTTTTAGTTTTGGAACAACTATTTATGTAAAGGGAGCTTTTATGTTTATAAGGTTTTTCATCTCAAATTTAATGGCCTTAAACTTTTGGACACAAATAAATTGATGAACCTCCCATAATTGAAAGCTCCAATCCCCTTTAGAGTGCCTTAGAAAATCCATCATCCTCAATCAAAAAGTTATTAAATCTAAAAGGACCTCTCCTTTCCTAAATTTGGAAAAGATTATCTACCTGCATTAGTGAATGGTCTGAAAATAATGGATCTTGAAATTTTGACACTTTATTAAGAAATTGGGTTAGCCAATCCTGATTCACCAAGGTATGATCTGGTTTCTTCCTTAATGCCTATCTACCAAACTATTTATTGCTCCAAGTGTAGAAATGCCCCTACTCAGGCTAAAGTCAGATGAGAAGATACTCAGGCTATTGTGTCTGTCAGCTTCAGTTATATAAAAGGTAGAATTGAAGTCCCCATATAGTAGCCTAGGTTCATTCACTCTCTTCTGAAAATCTATCAAGTTGTCCCATAAGAGATTTCTTTGAAAAGCATGATTAGCACTGTATATAAATGAGGAGAAAGAGTTAAACTTTTTCCTGAATAAGTCTCCATTTCAGGTGGATTACTCGTATCTCCATTTCAAAAACTTCAACATTCATAAAAAATAGGATCAGATCCTATAATGATTCTCTCATACCCATGAGCTTGATGGTTAGAGAAAAATTTCCATTTAGAACCTAGTTTATTTAGAATCCTAAGATTATCAAGTCTAATTTTGGTTTCCAATAGAGCAAAGGTCTATTGTTTCAAATTGTAAACAAAACCCCTTAAATCTGAGAGCTCTTTATGGAAGTTGATCCCCATCATATTCCATGTGATGACTTTCTTACATCAAAAAGCTTTATATTTAGAGCCCTTACCTTTGCTCCTATTAGATTTCCTTTTAGTGACTGATAAAAATTCCACAATAAAAGGATCATCCTCCTTATTCTTTTCAGAACGTGGAGGATTTGCGTCCATCTGATCAAGAGTATTTGTATAATCATTAGAGTTATTAGGCAGCTCTTCAACAATGACCACTTTTCCAGCAGCAGGTATATTAATATTTTTATGGCCTTCTATTGTGGAGGGACAAGGAGTTGTTTCCTTATACATGATGCTAGTTCCAAGCCTTTGATCAACTTTCCCTTCTCCCATCAGCTCCCCATAATCATCCCTTTGAAAAATCTTATCCATAGGGATCCATCTCTTACCTTAAGAAATAAAGACGGGCTTCCATTAATATTAAACTACCACATTATCTTTATATAGAGCTCCTTCGATTCCCAATCTCATAACTAGGATGGCCTTAGGTAAGTCTTTAGTGTGTTCCATAATAATACAGATTCTATCATATCTCATTCTCTCAATTCCTTTCACTTACAAAACAAGGAATCATACGTAATCATTTTGTTATCAAATGTTCAAGGTGAACATTATATAGATTCACCCAACTTGGAAACTAGACTTCTGAGGCTATAGTAAGAGTGGAAATTTAGAGACATATCAGGGCCCTTCTTCAATGATCTTAAAGGCTTGATCTTTAAAGGAAAAATTGAAAATGATGTATCTATCTTTTGTTATTAAAGCTTCAATAAATACTTTGTTTTTCCATATTGATGTTGCCTATTTTCGGATGATAAGAAACATAGGTCTCTTTTTCTAGAAGATTCTAATGGGGGAGTTCTCCTATGATTTAACTCCTTCCTAAAGAATTTCCAAATCTAAAGCAACAACTATTTGGTCATCTTCAATCTTAGGAGGGCAAAAATGTAGTGAAAGATCATAGAAACCTCCAATTACTTATTTTTAAGTTTTCCTTTCAGAAGGAAAATTGGATGAGGATGAAGCAATTTGGGCTAAACCAGGGGAAGGTAAGGGGTGTATATGTTATTCCAGGGGATAGTAAAGGAGGAAAGACCTCTATGTCAAAGTTTTATTGTAAATGAGGTTTGGGGGTCTGTATAGTAACATAATAGCTTTTGCAGAGGGATGAAAGTTGTGCAGGTACCCAAAGAAGTAGGTCTAGGTGCGGGAGAACTAAAAATAAAAATAAAATGACCAAAATGCCCTTAGTTTAACATCTTCAGAAGGAAGAGATGCAAACTATAGGTTAAAGATCAAGAAAATAATGGAGAGGTGATGATTTAAAGATGAACAAGGGCAGAGTTTGGAAGCAAAGGCAATAGGGTAGCAAGGTAGAAAAGAAGAAAGGTAGAGGATGAGTAAGAGTATGGGAAGACGGATTGGCTAAGGAAAATGGAGAGATGGCTTGAGGTTAGAGAGAAGGCAAAGAATCCCTTTCTAGCCCACTTTTGTTTATGATATAATCTATTTGATAATCTAGGAGAAACCATAGATCTGTGATAGAGGGTTAAAATAATTTTTCCTTAACATCTCACACTAGTTTGATAATCAAAAGAAAGAGAAATTTTAATATATATAATATTTTAATCTAAAATTATATATTCCCTGTATTTATTGTCCTCTCTATATATATACAGAAAGTATATATATAGAGTAAATAGAAACTAAGAAAGATATATTACAATGTTCAACTATAATTTATGCATAATCAAAACCGGATTATAGCCTAAATATGATGTATTACAGTTGTTATAACTTACATCTCCTGTCAATTTTATTTTAAATATCAACAAGCATTAATTTGTCAATTAGATACTTGTATCCAATAAATTTCATAAATTTAGTGAGCAAATCTGCAATTTAATTTTGAGAAAGAATGTAATGAAGTCGAAGAGATTGGTCTTGCACAAGTTCATGACTGTAATGACAAGCAACCACAATATATTTTGTATATTCATGGTGAACAAGATTAGTGACCATGCAAATAATATTGATCTTATCACTAAAAAGATATGCAAGTTGATTAAATGAGATAACACAATTCAAAAGAAATCAACAAAACTAACAATTTTCTAACTAACTAAAGACATGGGGCGATATTATGCTTTAGCTAAAGATCTAGCAACATGGTCTTGCCTTTTGCATTTTCACGTAATAGGTGCTAAACTTAAGAAAACACATTAACTAATTATAGAACAATATACATCAAAGTATCCAACATAATTAATATTAGTAAATATTACTAGTTGTAAAGAAGTGGAAGAGAAAAATATATCTCATCCTATGGTATTCTTTATGTGTCAAATGATTCAGTGATACATTTAAAGACATAACTTATGAGGAATATGAAACTACTAACAAGATGCACATATAGAATATGATCAAGCAATAGTTGACCAACATTTTTTTATTAATTTTAGATTGAGATCCATTAGTGTACCAAAAGGTTAGTTATTAATAAAATTGGGCAATTTGATCAAATTTTTAGTATAATTTTGTTGACTAAAACATACCCTATCATTTGATTGAGAAACTTTCAAAAAAAAAGTCTATATGAAAGGACAATTAAAGAAATCATTTTAATTTGTCCATACTTTGACAACACTACCTATTATAACCATATCATTTGACATATAATAATAAAGAAATGATACCATTAGAGGGAGTGGTTATTAGAGCTTTACTGAAAACTAGTAAGTTTAATAGCAAATGAGAATTTTTCAAACCATGTATGAGGAACTTATTTGCGTATGAGAATTTTTCAAACCATATATGAGGAACTTATTTGAGTCCACAAAAAGACTCATGAAGTTTGCATTCTAAGTTTTGATTAGGAAGAGGGTATCTTGGTAGAGATTTGATGTACATAGTTTCTTTTAACTTACCATTCAAGAACACATTTTGACATCCATCTAATACAAAAGTCGTCATTTGGCAGATATAACTAATAAAGTTCTAATTATAGTCATTTGCGTAACTAAAGAAAACATCTCTTTATAATTAATAACATATTTATGTGTGTATCTTTGAACCACTAATCTGGCTTTATACCTATCAAAAGAACATCATGTTTGAATTTAACAGTATAGATCTATTTGTTACTAATTAAATAGACATCATATAGTGCAGGTACTAAGTCTCAAGTATTATTTAACTCAAAAGTTAAAATGTTTTCTTCTATGGCACCTTTTCAACATGCATTGTTTGCTACTTTCTTATACAAATTTTTGTTAAAAAACGAGCTGACTTAGAGAAAATGTCTTCTTTTTGCGTGAAAAATCATATTATAGATATCCTTTATATTTATCACTAAAATTAAGAAATACACATTTGATTGTTTTACAAGATAATTTTGCACATCCATTTGGAGGTAGAAGAACAAAGCAAACACAATCAAAGACTATAAAATGAGAGTACACAAAGAGTTTCTTATATAGTTAGGATCGAGGAATATGATGTTAAGCACAATCATAAGTTGTTGATTGATTTTAAACACAATCACATAAATAGCTTCTACCTAAAAACTATATAGAATATGGGGTTTAAGTAAGAAATGATGAGCAATTTTCAATGACATGACGATTCTTTCTTTCATTAACCTTATTTTTCTCTAAGGCATAGTTGTTGGACCCCGTTTTCAGAGCCCAACATTCAAAGTGATGACACATGAGCGAAGGGTTCTTATATTATTCCAAACATCCATACTTGAGCATTTGATAAATGACAATTCATTCTT
>JANZXP010000194.1:10375795-10387356 GCA_027576715.1 Erythroxylum flavicans | reverse complement strand
GCTAAATATAAGAAATAAGACTATAAAAATGTATAAAAGACTTTTGAAAATGAGAAGGACCTCACTATGGGAGACCTTTTATCTATATCCTATTACACTAAAGTTTTCTATTGAGGGTCATGTCCTTAGTAACTTCAAGCGGAGCCATATAATTCTTGATCACCTCCTCCCAGTTCTTCTTAGGCAACCTTTTTTCCTGTTATAGTATCTAAGTAAATTTTGTCACATCTTCTCACTGGGGCATTAGGGTGTCTCCTCTTAACATGTCTAAACTACCTAAGTCTTGTCTCTCTTAATTTTCTATTAATATTAGCTACCTCTAATTTGTCTCTTAACATTACATTCCTGATCTTATCTCTTCTAGTAAGGTTGCACATCTAACGAAGCATCCTCGTCTTTATCACCATTAGCTTATGACTATGCACCTATTTGATGAGCCAATACTCTGCCCATAGAGCATGGCCGCCTAATCACTAAATAAAGGAATTTACTTCTGAGCTTGAGTAGTATCTTGTTATCACATAAAAATCCTTATGCACTTCTCTATTTAAGTCACTCTAATCTGATACAGTGAACTATGTCATCATCGATCTCTTCACTGTCTTGGATGATAGATCCTAGATACTTAAAACACTCTTTTTGTGGTATAACTAGGAATGGCAATTCACGCCCGGCCCGGCCCAGCGTGTTTTTGGCCCAGGTTTGACTGGCTATGGGCTGGCCACGGGCTAATCATGGTCTGTCATTTTGTCCAAAACGACCCCCTGTTGTATTTTTTAATTAGAAAATATATAGACGGGCCAGGCCTCGGGGAGGCCCATCCCAGCCCGCGTGGGCCACCCATCGGCCAGCGGCCTGCTGCCCGTTATGACTGAGGCCGACCCTCGGCTCGACCCATTGACATCCCTAGGTATAACTTCTAAACCAATATTTATCTCCACATCAAAAGCCACTTTATGGCTTGAAAAGTTACACTCTAAGTGCTCGGTCTTATTTGTGCTTAGTTTAAAACCTTTTGACTCTAACGTATGCCTCCAAAATTATAGCTTGAAATTGACACCCTATTTTATTTCATCTATTAAAACAATGTCATCAACAAATAACATATACTAATTGTGGTATAACATCATCTTCCTCTAAATCACTCTTATTCACCACCTCCCCATCATCACTTATGGTAATACTTATTTGGGTATTGTGAGACAATATATCATGTTCTAAAATAACAAAAATACTTAATATCTCTATTTCGAGAGGGTGAAAATCAATCTTACCTTTGCCTTTATTGTAAACATCCTTTTCGAGCTTAGGCACCTCTATTTTTGAATTATAAGGACTCATATTATCCTTTTTCTAGTTAAGCCTATAAGAGTTACTAATATATGGGGGTACTTTAATAACCTTTTTGCGTCTAAATTGCCTTTATATCTTTATCTCTATATACACCATCTCTTCTAACTTCACATAGTGCTATAACAACAATGTATTGACTATATCTCTATTTAACCCATTGAAGAACATAGTCATAATTGTTTCTCTCCTTGTCGACATTGACTTGGATAATGACTACTTAAATATTTTTATAATATTCTTCTACACTTTTTGATCCTTGAGTAAGATTTTACAACCTATGATACAGATCCTTATAATAATGGATTAGCATAAATCTCTTCCTCATAATATCCTTTAATTTATTTTAAATCTTAATAGGTCACTCACAATTTGTTCTTTATTATTAACTAAATGATACCATAAAATGATGCCATAATCAATAAATTTTGCTACCGCTAGCTTTAACTTCTTCTCCTTATAGTAATTTGGTAATTAAAGATTAATTTTATTTTTTCCTTTCATTCCAAATAAGCTTTATGATCATTCATATCTTTAAATTAAGGTATGGATAATTTGGAAATTGCCAAAACTGTCATCTACTCCCTGTCAAACTCTAAGCTCCCTCCTTTTCTCTCAATCATGCCTAACTCCTTTTTTAGGTCTAAATATATCCTCTTTAACCTCACTTTTAACATCATAAACAATTAATTCATCATTCTGCTTATCGTTCTCGTTAGAGGGGTTAAATTATTATTGTTATGTCTCCCCTCATTATAAACTCAGGATTGTCATCTCTTTTGTAATTTAACAATCTATTGTGATTGGTTATCTAACATAATCCTCACCTCAACATACATCACATTCATCCTTTCAAGCTATTGTTGTATCATCTCCATGAAGTATGAATTATCTTTCTTCTCATTTGATGATGATATAGCTTTAGAATATGAATTCTAGAAGCTACAAGAAAAGTCAGCATAGGCAATATTCTCACTTACTCCTTCATGTGAATATTATCAAAGATGACAAACCACTTATGCTTCAATCTTTACTTGGCTTTTCTAGATATTAATCTCACAGTTTCTTTCCTTTTTTCACAAATGCTCTAAAGAACTAAATAAACTCAAACAATAATTCAAACATGTAAAACTCTGAAAAAGAGAATGAAGAACTATTAGTTAAGAAGAGACCATAACTCATTAACTAAGTAAAGCTATGAAAATTGAATACAAAAACAAGGGGCTGGCAAGATTTTCAAATTGTATTTAGAATGATTTCTTGAGCTACTATTCTTGCACCAATTTTTTCTTTTCTTTTGTCTTTTCTTTTCTTTTTACTTCCTTTTATTTTCTTTTTCTTTAATAAATAATAACACAAAAAACAAAATTTTATAACAATATTGATAAAAAAAAGATTCAAAGTAAGGAATTAAATAAAAAGAATTCCTAACACAAGAAGACATGTCGACAAACCTATAAAAAAAGATCATGACAAAATTTAATTTTTGATTAAAACTTTAGAAATAAGAATATGATGCAAAGATGAAAGAAATCATAAAGAATATAATTTTTTATTTTTTGAAAAAGGAATAGAATAATTTATGGACAATATGAAAATGAAAGGATACTACATCTGATTTAGAGTCAAGTTTTGGTACCAACTATAGTGAACACAATTAAGATTAAAATCATAGAAAACCTACGAACAATTTTGAACCAAATCCATAAGAGCTAACTCATATGCCAAGAGGATTGACCCATTAATTATAAGGACTAAGAACCAAAATCATTAAGTAATTTAATGCCATAAAGAAAGAATTTTTTGATAAGATTGAAGTTTAATGAAGAATAAGAAAAAAAGTACTGATGACTCTTAATAAATAAGGATCTCAAAAAACTCTATAATTGAAAAGAAACATCCCTTAAATACTTAAATATAAATTAGAATTTTGAGTGGACACGACTTGAGATATGGTTATTTTTCAGATCATATTACTTGCAAAACTTTTAATGCCAGTTGATAGGTCTAGGACACATTTATGGCTAAGATCATGAATTCTTTTGTAACTTTTATAAAGTTAGACATGATCTAAAATATATCCATGTTAGAGATTGTAGATCTTTTTATGACTTTATAAAGATAAACACGGGTTCTAACATCTCCGAATTGGCCCAAAACGTAATTTTTATAAAACTATGCGAGGTAGTATATGATCATATTGGAGGTCATGTCTACATCCAAGACTTTTCAACCTTAGTTCAAATAAATTTAATCAATGATTGATTTTCTTGTATGTCTAAACCTTCTAAATTAGTTATTAAAGTTCTTTTTTAAATTTAATCAAAATGTATATCTTAAATTAATCCATTCAAAACTTTTTCAACCTATTATAACTAGGCTATTAAATAATTAGTTGATCCTTTAAACACTATAACAAATATCACTTCTAGCTATGTATATCTTAAATTAGTTCATTAAAAAAAATTTCAACCTATTATAACTAGTCCATTAAACAATTAATTAATCCTTTTAAATGCTACAACAAATATCAGTTCTGGCTACTTTTTTTTCTAAGATTTAAAATTTGTAGCTAAAAGTGACTCTTTGGCTATGAAATTTAAAAATTATGGCTAAAAGTAACTTTTCGACTACGAAATTTGAAAATCGTAGTTTATTGAAATAGTACCTCAAAAATTTTTATCTTCATGGGTTTTTAAAGACTAATAGTTATGTTTGATTAACTACAATTTTATTTTCGTAGCTAATAATTTTAGTTATGCTTTCACTATGAACAAATTTTTGTAGCTAAAACTCAAATTTATTTCGGCTAAAAGTGACTCTTTGGCAAAAAAATTTAAAATTGTAGCTAAAAGTATCCTTTTGGTTACTAAATTTGGAAATCGTAGCCTATTCAAAAAGGGCCTTAAAAGTTTTTATCTTCGTAGGGATTTTAAGACTATTAGCTACATCTTTTTAACTACCGTTTTATCTTCGTAGCTAATAATTTTTAGCTATGCTTTTCACTGTGAACAAAGTTTTGTAGTAAAAGTTTTTTAGCAACGAAATAATTTTCATAGTTGAAACTCAACTCTATTTCAGCTAAAAGTGATTCTCTAGCTACAAATCTTAAACATCATAGTTAAAAGTAACTTTTTGGCTACAAAATTTGGAAATCGTCTCTTATTAAAATAATATCTTAAAAATTTTTATCTTAGCAAGTTTTCTAAGGTTATTAACTACGTTCGTTTAACTACAATTTTATTTTCTTAGCTAAGAAAATAAATTTTCACTATGAACAAAATTTTGTAGCAATAAGCTTTTGGCAATTGAATAATTTTTATAGCTAAACTAAAATATATTCTAGCTATTAGCTATGATTTTTGATATTTGTAGGGAAAAACTTTTAATGACGAAAATATTGTCGTAGCTAAAAATCAAATATATTCCAATTGACGTAGTGGAAAATTTTAGCTACAAATAAATTTTGATAGCTAAAAATCAAAGTTCTAGCTGTCAACTATATTTTCTAGCTTTTGTATGTAAAAACATTTGGTTATGAATATGTTTTTGAAGCCAAAAAGAAGACGTCATTTTCTCAGCTTAAACGACATCATTTTCTAAGACTTATAACCTCGAACATAGATTTCTCCTATCTTCGTCTTCTTCTTTTTTTTCTATTCTTTTTGTTGTGCGTGTTCCTCCTCTTGTTGTTGTGGCTACTTGTTGTTGTATGTGTGGCTACTTGTTGTTGTGTGGATGTTCCTCACATTCTATCTTTCTCATGTAAGCTAGCTTTTCTTTTATTTTTTATCTTCTTTATTGAATTCGACTTTGTGAAGAAGGTTAAGTGATTGCCAAAAGAACTAACATTCATTGGGGCATTGATAACACCCAAATTAAGGCCCACATTCCCAAAGGACTTAATAGTTAAAGCTTGAAACCCTTTATAATTATAATGCTACACCCCTATCATTTCATTAAAAATCGCAAATCTAGACAAGTAGAAGTGGCATAATTGGTTTCAACTCCTCACTTAAGGCTCTCCTTTGTAGGAGGTCTTAAGTTCGAGTCACTACAAAGGAGGGGAGAGGGGAACTTTTCCCTGTTGATGATCCTTTAGCCCCCTAGGCATGCTCCTTAGTCCAATCAATTGCGGACCTCTCACTTCCAACGGCAGTGTAGGAGTTGGAACTACTAGGGAACCTGGGACTGATGGGAACCTGATGCTGAGTAGGGCCAATGATCAATCAACAATTCACCAATTAATATGTGACGACTCCTTATGCACAGAAGTGTACAAGCTACGTAGGAATTTGAGGGACCTTGGGGTTCCAAATTTACCTCCTCTAGGGCTCTTGGGGTGAGCTCTTAAAGGCTTAGGATTAGTCCGGCGAAGCTGGGATACGTAATGTATATAAAAAAATCCCAAATCTAGCCTGTCACTCTCTATCTAGCTCTCTCCCTCTTTCAATCTCCATACTTCAATTTTTTAAAGGGTTTATATTGAATTTATACTTGTTTGATTTAATTCGATTCCAACGAGTCAAAGATGTTTTGAGACCCAGCACTAGGACGGAGGTCCAGAGGAACAGGCTCAAAGTGACAGTGGACACCACTTTGAGTTCAACTATTGTTTCTATAACTAATGTTGGTGATATAGTTTAAAGTCTTTTATTGACCTATAACTCTTGTTAATCCAACATGTTGTGTTGATTTATATCCTTCATTTTGCAAGGGAATCTCAACCTAACTTCCCATTCTTGTTTCTCTATAGTATTTCTCCAAATTTTTCTTTTCTCATCAGCCTCATTCTAATATGTGCTCCAAACCTGCTTTTGACAAGTACTTCTGCTTCCTAGTGATCCTCTTGATGTAAGGAACATAATGCTTGAAGGTATATGTTTCCATTCAATAATATGGATTTCAATTTGTCCCTTTGACTATGTTCTATTTAATATGTAAGAAAACAACTCTCTACATCTAATTATTTCGTTTTTTGAAACTATAAAATGATTATACTTCCAAAATTATCAGAAGAGATGGATATTGTATGAAGGTAAACAAAGATATTAAAGATATGGATAGAAATTTTTATTTTTATTTTTACTGAGAAAATGTCTTCAATCTTAATGAGACAAGTGTTATACTAGTTCTACAAATGTTATTGTGCATTTCTATCATATTGAAATAAAAAGATGGCATGAGTGCGTCGACTTAATTTCTAACACTTATTCTTGTTGAAATTTATCTATTTTCTGACATTATAGATCTTGTTTTCCTTCACATTCACTATAAGAATAAGTACTGGAGGTGATAAGGTTGGACTATGGGCTAGTGATCTAGTAGGTACTTACTTCTCACTTCCAAATTATTTCATGTCTTTTTTATGTGATATAGCATCACTAAATCAAAATGATTTAATTTATGCATTTTAATTGAAAAAAGAGAAAGGAAATAAGATATTAGAGATTGAAATGTCTGGTATATTAACTAGATCTAATTTACTTATCAACTTTACTATTATGATAAGCATCTAAGTGCTCTATAAGTTAATATTATGAGATCTTTCATTATATTAGGTCTCCTCAAATATGTAAAGCACTAACATTAATGGTAGGTGTTAGTAATGAGATATCTTTCATTCTGTTAGGTCTCCTTAAACATGTTAGAGACTAGAACTAGCACTGGTGCCAAGTTGTAAATGACTTGTCAAATTAATATTTGGCACTTTCTTGAAAAACATAAAAAAATGCCTTGTTCTTTGATATCCTACTTTTCATTTATCATGAAAACCAAAGGAGATCATATTCGTAGTATGAATGTCATTCTCTAAGATGGAACTATGCATCTCTGCATGAGCTAAGTGTTATTTGTTCCATGTTTTTTTAGTCTTTGCATAGCTATCTAATACTTTTGAGCGATTATGGGAAAATTTGTGAATGAGTCATGTTTCCAATTGTGGTTATGTGAATTAATGTTAACATAGCTAGTGAAGGTAGTCTTTTGAAATGTTTACCAATCGAACTGCTTCTATAATTTTGTTATCTCCTTTTATATAATCTTGACCAAGCATATAATTAGCACTTTTTAAAGTAAATCAGATGTTTCCACCTAAAAGTCTTTGGTCTTAATTTTAATTAACTTCTTGGATCCTAATACAAGAACACCTGTTTCAATGCTAAGGTTCGCAAGTATTAGAAGTATTGTGAGTGAAATTCTTAGAAATACTACTTAGTTTCAAGTTCTGATATAAGTATCTTTTATTGTTGAAAAAGTATCCCTTTATTCTTATACGTTTCATTATAAGCAACCTTTTTGTTTTTATTCAAAGGCTGAGAAAGGTGGCTACAAAACTTATGTGATGGAGGTCAAAGGGAATTATGTCTAAAGTAAACTGAAATATAAATTTGGTATTCATCAAGTTTAATGGGTTCCTCAGGCAGAGACACAGGGGCATATAGACACCACGAATACAACCATAGCCATCATGCTTAAAGTAGAGCTTGACGCTATATATAAACTTTTGGATGTAGTTAAATGCTTTCTCTCCCTGTTTTTATGCATTATAATATCTACGTTGATTGAACAGGAAGACAAAGCCTACTCTAGAGCATCTTTTACATTTAAGTGGTGAGGAAGTCCTCACAAATGCATGCTAGGAACTGTCGAATCTCTCTAATGGAACTAATGATAAAATTCAAATTTTTATTGAGGTTGGTGTCTGTCCTAGACTTGTTGAACTTTTACTTTGAGTTAGAGATTATAGACAAGCGCCATTTGTTTTAATTATGAATGTTGATTTTCTCTGTATGTAACAGATAATAAAACAACACTCTAGAAAATCAACCAATTATCAACGACAAGAAATAACTCTTCAACTTGTAGCAATAAACAATATAAGAATAAGAAACTTAACAATGAAACAAACACCGAGATTTATATGAAAAATCATCCAGTGTAGAGGGAAAAATCATAGGCCAAACTGAGAAGCAAATCCACTATACTCAAAAACGATTTATGAAAAAAACTTGATCTCTCATGCTATAATAATAAGTTGTTTCACAAAGTTTTAGGATTGAAACCAAAGTTGATATAACAATCAATAAGCACTCAAACCAATTCCAAAACTGATCAAACAAGGATGAGCACACAACACCATTTGCTCTCTCTTTGTTTGTCCTCATTTTTGGACCTTATAGTTATACTCCTTACAAAACCCTATGTATTTTTCTCTTTTATATCACAAAATAAGTTTTTCTACACTGTACATGGTCATTTACATAGTTTTGTAAGTGATCATATATCTTCAACACTACCTCACTCGCAATTATACACGATTACAAAGAGTTAGATGACCTTTACACATGGCTATGTATCTTTATATAGGCATATATAGGACCGTGTATGTCTTTGAACTTGACACATTTAGTCATACATTTATAGAGATTTACACGATTGATCCATACCATTTTATAAGTCAAGACACAAGTGTATAGCACTTTACACAATTATATCTCTTCAAAAGATATTTTTCCATTTTGTCTTCACTTATTCATCATTTCCATGACTTATAAAGGCATCTATGATCATCAAAAGTCTCAAAATAGGGTTAGACACTTAACAATCTCCTCCTCCAACCTAAATATAGGGAAGATAGGTTATTCTCCATCATCTACTTAAGATACATCCCAATAAGCTTACTATATAGGTTATGTTTGTTTTCAGGAACCACTTTAGTCAGTATATTAGTACCATTCAAATCTGTATGAACCTTCTTCAATAATAATTGTTGCTCTTCTATCATAAACCTTAACCAATAATATCTAATGTCTATGTGCTTTTTACAAGAATGATACATAGTATTTGTGCTTAAGTCAATAACACTTTGACTATCACAAAATACTACATAATCTTCTTGCTTCACATCCAACTCTTAAAGGAATCTTTTTAACCAGAGCATCTCCTTACAAGATTCTACTACAGCTACATATTCTGCTTTAGTCATAGATTTTTGTAGCTTGGATTTCCATGGGATGGCTTACTATGTAAAATTGAACAAAAAACCTGAAAAATATTTTCTTCTATTAAGATCTCCAGCCATATTTGCATCTGTAAAACCTTTTAGAATTAGCTTTCCATTACTGATATGTGCTTAATTGATTATAAATTTATTTCATAACATTTAGTGGTTATTGCTATAAAAATACTTAGGATACTCACTTTAGTTCACATATGGTTCGAGGTACAATTCGGAAGCTAAAGAGCTAAAGTGACTCAAAAGCACTATATTTGAGTTATTTTTTGAAGAATCATACTCACCTGTCTCCACGAAATAAGACAAAGAAAATTAGAGCAAGAAGAAGACAAGAAAATTAAAAAAATGAAGAACATTCAGAATGAAGAATGAAAAGAGCTGCTCACGGCCTGCATGAGCTTGCATAGGCATGAGACACTCTCCCACGCCCATGTAAGGTGTCTAACGGGCATGAAAAACCTCTCACACCCTTGAGACATCACTCACGGTTGTGAGAGGGCATGCATGGCTGTGAGAGAGCATGCAGGGCTGTGAGATGCCATACACACCTGTGACACAATGCCACCTCAACTATTTTTAACCTAGTTTTTAATATAAAGCAAAATGTGTTGTGATAATCAAAGGTTTATGAAAGCTTTTACTGTTCTTGACTAAGAGAAGAGTGAGCTTCAAGAGAGAATAAAGAGGGAAACAAAAGCTCTTAACTATGAGAGGCCCATGGTTTTTCATCCTCTTGTTCTTCAGAAGATTCGAACACATCAATTATCCTGAATGAGCTACTATAATTCGAATTCTTAATTACATCATTAATTTTGCATGTCATTTGATCATCATCAATCCAAAAGATAGAGTTCTTTTCCTGAACATCTCCCCAAGATGTTTCGATGTTCAAATATGTTATATCAAGAACCGGTGAATAAAAGGGAGGGTTGGCATTATTTTATTCATCGACTTCTTTGAATTCTTGATCTTCTCTAAGGTCAGGTTTAGTTTGATTTCTCGCTGATTCTTCTAGCTCTATCCCATTCCTAAGAGTGATAGCCTGATATGGCTCTATTGAATTTACATCCATGCTGCGTAAACATTTTTTCACACTTTGCTTACAAAATTCCCTGGAGAGCTGGCCTATTCAAACTTTTAAATTGTGAATAAAAGAGGCATGATCTTCTGCTATTTGCTCAAACTTCTCTTCCAATCTCTTCTGGTTCTCTTTCATATCTGTGAGCTTATCCATGATTTTTTATAGCTTGGAATCCTATGAACTGGATTCATCATGTTGAAATTCAAATAGGTCTTGATGTCCCATGTGAGTACTTACATTGTTGGACCAATAGAAATCTGGGCGGTTCTGCTTTCCCAAAGTGTATGGGTTTATATAAAGATGATGATTTCCCCAACCAAATTAGGGATCATTAAATTCTGCAAGCGTCCCTTGCTCCCTATAATATACATCCTCCATGATCGTTCTTTTTATCTGTTCTTATCATTCAACTCTTCGGATGCCTCATTCTCACTCTAAAAAGTCTTAATGTGTCTTTACTTTAGCCCCAATTTTTTTAAATTTAAAAATAAAAGACCTTAGACTAAAAAACTAAACTAATCGCCTCCCTGACAACGGTGCCAAAAACTAGATCGCAGGTTTCTGTATGATAAGTTTTAATGTTTTTAACCTCGATAATACCGCAAGTGGATGCATAGTACCTAAGTTGTCGATCCCATAGGAAGGGTTAATCTATTCCTAAAATCTAAGGTCGAATACTATTAAACAGATCTGCAAGCGTCCCTTACTCCCTACAATATACATCCTCCATGATCGTTCTTTTTATCTCTTCTTATCATTCAACTCTTCGGATGCCTCATTCTCACTCTAAGAAGTCTTAATGTGTCTTTACTTTAGCCCTAACTTTTTTAAATTTAAAAACAAAAGACCTTAGACTTAAAAACTAAACTAATCGCCTCCCTGACAACAATGCCAAAAACTAGATCGCAAGTTTCTATATGATAAGTTTTAATGTTTTTAACCTCAATAATACCGCAAGTGGACGGGCGTTTGCATAGTACCTAAGGTGTCGATCCCACGAGAAGTGTAACACCCCACTCCCGCCGGACCCGAATCTGATATCGACAGTGATACCCGAATCCGTGCCCCGCGAGGGTAGCGTGTCACATCACTTCACTAAACAAAAGTCGGTAT
>JANZXP010000194.1:10342841-10354889 GCA_027576715.1 Erythroxylum flavicans | reverse complement strand
ATAAAACTTAAAGATAAATTATTTTTAATTAAATAAATTTATTTAATCTCTTATATAATATTTATTAACAAATTATTTATAAAATTATGTTATTTTAATAAAATAAATATTTTATATTTTAAATTTTATTTATAAATTAATATTTATTTTAAATATGCTTTAATTATTAAATCAAATTTTATTTTAATATTTATATATTTAAAATTTAATTATATATAATTTAATTACAAAAATTAAATAAAATTAAATATTCATAATTTTATTGATAATTATTTTTAATTTATTAAATATATAAATATAATGTTGAATTAAATTATTCATAGTTTTTATTAAAAATTAAATAATTAAATAATATATATTTAAAAGATAGTAAATTAGATTATGAAGAAAAACAAAAACAGGAAACAAAAACTACTTTTTATGATTTTCATAATTTTTGAAAACCGGAAGAAACCAAAACCAAAAATTAAAATAAAAAACTTAAATAAACAAAAAATTTTACTAAATTTGAAAACAAAAACAAAAAAATAAAAATAAAAATAGAATCAAACACCCTAATAATTTTTTCTGCTGAGAAACAGTTAGGTAAATGTTTCCAAGTTTGAATTTGCTCTACATTGTTGACTTCGACTACTTTGTTACTTTGCAACTCAGGTTGAAGGAAAGTAACGGGTCGTGGGTGACACCGTTGCAATCTATGTATGTAAATTAGTTCAAGTATACAAATTAATTGCAGTTCGGTCACAGCTGTTCCGAAAACTGCAACATACTAGATGAAATATCAATCCTAACATAAACCCAAGATTTGGATGGTAATTACGTTATGCTTTTGTACTGTCTTACATCGGGATGACTACATTCTTTCCTTCTGGATAGTTGAAATATCTTTCTAATCAGTCAGATTCAGCATCATCAAGAAATACACCGTAAGAGTTTCGGATGTCCGCACACTCACTAATGTAAGAAAAAAGTAGCATTTCTCGTCTTTATAATTGTAACAACAGTATAATTAATCCTGGTGTGCAACAGATGTTCGGAAGTTCCCAAGCATCTTCTCATATGAGCTATTTAGTTGTCTTCTACTCGTTTGCTTCATCTTCTATCTGAAAAAGAAAACAAGAAACATCGTTATATGATCGACATGCTTGGCACAAATTGTGATTCGAACTTAATAACTGAAAAAATCTAAACCACATGGTTGATAGGCCGGACTAATTGAAGCACATAGTTGGGGTTGATGGCCCAATGTTAATTTTAGACATACCATGAAATCATTGTTGCGGACTGCTATCCAGTAGAAAGCTTCTGAGCCACTCACAGTAGCTTTCGACATTGCCCGGATTTGGTTCAGGGGACAATCCTCTGATATCAGTAGGTTCTTCCTCTATAATATTCAATAGACCATTACTATCTGAATGTGAATGATTTTGATTTAACAGAGAGGCCAAAGGGCAATTTGGCTCTTGATTTCCATCAGAGATGTTTACGCGAACCTGGCCTACAGGAATCATATTGATTGCGGGAGGATTTATAATAGCATTCTCAATCAGTTCTTGGTTTCCGTAACTGAAGTCCATCCGAGCGCTGTATGCATTCGGTGCATGGACGGTGGTAGAATTTGACAGAGCCATAGCACACATCTCTTGATTCTCAGCGATGGTGTATGCTGACAAGTTTCCTGTATTCTGCACTTCACCTGAAGTATGATTTACAACTGATGCAAAATCTGACTCTTGGTTGCTGTAACTGAAGTTTATCGAAAATAAATGTGCATTCAAGACATTTTCCACCGTAGGCTTTGGAACTGCTCTGAATCCTGGCGCCTGCATTCCGTCAGTGAACTCGGTCCGGAAATCATTTGTATTCTGCAAACTACTTGAAGCAGAAATTAGGAAATCCATATTATCCAGGCCATGGTTTTTGTTTATAGAGTTAATCAAATAGTTGTCTAAGGTGTTCATATTTCCTGTTGCAGGACTTGCAATTGTCATGTCATTCATCTCTTGGCATCTGTCATTGAAATTTGTAGAACGCGTGATATTGTCACGAGCCATGCCTGAAGTATAATCTAGAATTGATCCAACACCAGAGAAATGTACTGGGCATTCGTATGTTCTGGATAAAGTAGGCTTGAAGATTCCCATAGCATCTGGCTCTTCAATCCCCATACTGATACCTGACAGAAAGTTGGATGAATTGAGCTCATTGTTTGAGTTTTCCATAAAATCAAGAGACAGGTTATTATCATCTGAGAAGTCAATGCAGAACTTGTCTGCAGAGGCAACATTTGAAGGAGGATTCAGAATACACGAAGCACCCATATTCTGTTTCCGGTTCAAGAACCCTGAGAGAACCTTGTCCGAATTATGAGCATTTCTTGAATAAGGACTCAAATTGGCCATATCATCTGGCCTTTGGTTCGAATTGTTGAAGCTTGTAGCAATTTTGACTGCATTAATAACGTCGTCTAAAGTGAATTGTACTGAGGAAGAATTTAGGTCTTGTAACTTTCCTGTTGATGCCTCTTGACCATGTTTGTCTCTTAGTGAGCTATAGGTTGCAGGCAGATTTTGAGTTAGAAAGATCTCTGATCCCTGTGAGAACTGAAATGCATCTCCTGAAATTAGAGGAAAATCAATAGCTAATTATAGGTTAATCCATCTAATATATAGACTTTAAAGACTCTCTCTCTTCCACATTCATTCTGCATGCCAAAGAAAGTTCAGAAATCTTAAGAGTGGAGTTATGCAGCACCATCATCATCACCTAGTAAATTGTGTAGCTTTCCAATATTGTGAATAGCATGCTTTAAGGTTCTAAACTGTGTAGCTTTCCAATGTATCAGAAAATGGTCCCACATTGAAGTCCGGTTCTATAAATGCGCCTATAATGTGTTGGTTTTTAGTTATTGTTTGCGATTGTTATTATAAACATTTTCATCTTTAGTATGTCCACGTTAACTGTAATTACTATTAGGGTAATCGTAATTATAATGTCACTGAAATTTCACGCTTGTTATGTAGAAAACAAGCATGTTATTTAAGATCTGGTGGACAATATAAACTTTCTTTTTTCTTTTTTTTTTGTATGTCAAAATATGCACGTTAATGGGAGGAATGAAGAGTACGATAATTAACCTCCAAGTCCAAAGTTAAAATTTTGGCTTCTTAGATTCCTCTTCTCGAAAAGTTCTGAAGTGTCAAGAATTGGCGAAATTCCATAGTTTTTTCGGTTGTCTTTCGCTGGAGGTGCATCAAGGGCAATAGACTCGCGAAGTCGTTGCACTTGAGCTTTGTATTTCTGAAAGGAGAAATTTCCTTCAATGGTCAACAAAACATGAATGGGAAAAAGATTAAATGCCAAAGGAAACAAACGTAGTTCCAATTTTGTTGTAACAGTAATATTTTTGCCTTGTTAATTAGAATGTCATGGCCAGGATTACGCTGTCAAGAATAGTAAGATACAAAGAGGAGTATTGACACAACAAATGAGACCATTTAGAATGTTGATTTAATTCTTCTCAATCACATCTTAAAATTGTAGAATTAATACAAATGCAAACAATTCCAATATATATAATTCTGTGCATCTGATCAGCATGATTTAGACACTTTTGATCTTTCATATTGTTGTTTTCTAATATGAACGACGTTTATACAGATTTACTATAGGAGAAAAAACAGAAGAAACGTGTAGTTGTGAAACATGCTAGAAAAGCTCGTAACATATGATGTTTAGACCATGAATTAGAATTGAGAACAAAATAGTTGCACCGAAATAACAAATAACAATTGATATTTAACATTTCAAGTGACTTTAGGCAGAGTACCTGAAGATGGCTAGCTACCTGCCGTTGTGTCAAATTAGGCACGTCCATCAACTTCAGTATCGATTTTGGGCGGGCTCCTGTACATGTTAACCCAAAGGAAATTAGTTATGTTGATTATATAGAACTATCTAAAAAAAAAAATTGCTTTAAAGATATAATTCGGAATTAAGTATTGACGAGAGGAAGGAGCTAGGGTTTAGTGGCTTACTGCTATTGCCTAAAGCACTAATGGCAGCCGTGAACTTGCGGTGAAGCTGTGGAGTCCAGATCATGCGGGACTTTTTCCCTTTCTTTTCCGTCTCTTCTTCATGGCTGCTTGTTCCTATTTTCTCTTCCTCTTCACAATGTAACATTTCCTTTTCCTTATCTTCATCAGCGCTAGCTCTTCTTTCTTTTTCATTACTCTCGTCTGACTCCTCATTGATGAATTTACATGTATTACCTTGTTCAAAGTCAAGACCAACTTCTTTTCCAATCATTTCATTCTCTTTCTCATTATCATTTGACCTCTTCCTTTTTATCTCAACTTGGTTTGGAGTCGCTAGGGTCGTCAAATATGGATCAATGCTGGCGTTTTCTAATTCTTTTATGCAAGTTTCAGCATCTGGATGTATATCTGCTTCAGTTTCCTTCCCTCTTCTATTTACATGATTAGCATGCAACACTTCTCCTTCAATTTCTTTACCCTTTCCTTTGCTGTGTAGATTACAAGCGCCATGGAGCTCATGAGTACTAGCAATGGCAGGCCTAGTATATTTTCCGTGTTTCCATAGTCCTGCTTTCTTGCCATCAATCTGGTTCTTTCCTGACATAAGATTGTCCCTTTGAAAAGCTCCTCTTCTTCTTTTCCTGTATACATGCTGCCACAGGTACTTTAGATCTTCCAGGCAAATAGGCTTGTCAAGATAGAAACATGCGCCAGCTGCTAGGGCCTTCCTAGCCTCAGTTATACTCCCATTCGACGACATCACTGCAAGGAGCAGCCAATTTCAGGAAGTTTGTTTCGTGAGGAAGAAATGTAAACGTTCCACCAACAAATTTTAAACTCTAACATAAAGAGAAACATGTAAACCTTAGTTAGGTTAAAAGAAATTTGTTAATATGTAGAGATAATGGGAACTCACAAATAACAGGGATCTCCTTCTCACGCATCGCGTGCAGAAAAGTGAAGCTATCCATCTCTGGCATGTTTAGACTTGCCATTACAAGTTTGAATCTATCCTTTGGTTCTTGAATCATTGATAAGGCAACTGATGCTAGCTCAGTGGTGGTAACTGAAAGAAAATAGATGACTTTTAATCAGACCAAATATGAGACAAAGAATTGAAGAAGAACTAGAACAGCATAAATTATATTTTTTGGGAAATTATTTTATTTTTTTCCATCTATTTTCCCAATGGGATCCGTGTGCTAAATTGTATAGTAGTCAAGTCAAGAATCATGGTCAAAGGGCGTTTCTAGAGAAATTAACGTTTATACAAAATTTGTACTCTTACTGCTATATATCTTCATTCAAAAGAAGACTAAAATTAGTTTTTTATCAAAATCGGTAAGTAAATAGATAAAGGTTGGTGAGGTTTCTATGTATTTTATTTTATGCAACGAAAGGATGCTATATTAGTCTAGGAGCAATGCTATAATTTATGTATAATTCTACATGTGTAAGGTTGAACTAATTTGTGGATTGTCCATACTAAGTTCATGTTTTTATTTCGACCATAAACTTCAACAAGAAGACTTGCATATATATAAATATTCTCATTTTTGCCCCAACTAAACTAGTCTTCATATAATATGCGTTCTGCTTCCATTCAATTCTAATTCCATTTCTGAACTAGTAACTTATAAGTTCGATAATCCACACAATAATAAAAGAGAAAAGAATAAATTCTTTGTTCAATGCATAAAAGTTAAAGAGAAAAGTATTGTTTTTTTGAGTAGTATGAGGTCCTTTGGACTTTTAGGCTATAAATGAATTTTGGTTATTCCCACAAATAAGTTTCCCTACCGAAGAAAAAATAAAATTCATCACAAAACGTCTTTCTCAAACAATAAGAACAAGCAATTAAGTACGTTTAGAGTTAAATTACCATACCAACTGCATGCATTTCATGATCGATCCTGAAGTAATATTTTGCTCAATCAGTGAATAAGTTTAAACGTACATGAAGCCAACAAGTTAACTGTCCATCCATGTAGCAACGATGTTTATCCAAGTGGCACCCATCTCAGATAATCTAATTTCTAAAATATTACGTATTTGTGCCAAAAATAATACTGTATAACCAGCCATCTGTTTTGACACAACAGTTTGTTATATCAATTCTCTTAATAAACTATATATCAACCCACTATTTCACCATTTTCTCTCATCAATGTCAGCTTATACCTCTTGCTAGTAATTGCAACTATTTTTACTTTTCTTTTTCACACCTTAAAGCTAATATAACTGTTATGAGCACACACTACTCTTACTAATTGCAAGGTCTTTCTGTTTCGTCCAATCAAGCCAATATAAACTAACACAACACAATGGAAAATTAGATATACAAAGCAAAGTATATGAAGTACATCATCTTTCCAAATGAGGGTTTACTGGTCTCAATCGTATCACCAGTAAGAAATCTCTTAGTCTCATCCTTTATGCGTGCTTTTTTCTGGTTAATAGCGTTTCTTTCTTTTATATATGTAGTTGTATTAAAAGTGAAAACCAAATGAATAAATGTCAGTGCACTATTCTACCATACATAAACTATAGACCAAAAAAAATGATTGTATGACATTTTCCAAAGTGAAAATTAGTAAGTCCCAAGTCAAAGTTCATGCATCCATTATTAATATTACTAACTCATGAAGCATAAAAGGAAGAGTTCACAGTTTTAGTCCTTGCTTGTAGCTAATTATCTTATTTGTCAATATAATGAAAGATTAAATATCAATCAATATATATTTATAATGAATCTATTTCGTCATTACTATCAATCTATTCCAGAAAATAGTGAATCGACAAAAATAATAGGCATGAACAGTTGAAGTAAGAACAACAATAATCCTGTAATGTTTAGCACAACTAAATAGTATAGAGGTCTTAGAGTTGATGAGTAATAGCATTTTTAACATTAATTCCAACCCAATTCAATGTTAGCAAGTTGGAAAATATAAAACTCACTTTCACCTGAGCATGTGTCCCGATCCACCCAACCCACACATATTCTAACTTGTTTCTAGTTGGGTGGATAGGTGGTTTAATATGGTTTGAGGGTTTAGACGTTATACTAAACTACTATTAACATCAATTTAAGAAACTACACAGTCGAAAGCAATACAAATATCATTTGACAGTTCCAGAGTATGGAAAATCTCAAACAGCAAATTCATTTAGACAAAAGCATAAACTTTCATGTAAGATAAATAAATAAAACTATCAAAGAACAAGCTAAGTTCATAAATGAAGATATATCATAGCTTTTTAGGACATAATAAGGAAAAGATTAAACCAATATCTATTACATATGAGTATCTTTCTTCCTTATCTAAGAATTGAAGTGCACAAATGAAGTAAAAGTTCAAAATTTGTGATATTCCCAATTTTAAAAAGTATACATGTATTAAATAGGCGGGTAATTCTAAATTAGGTGTATTTAAAATTTTCAAATTCGTAACTAATCAAAAACTATGAGCTTAAAGTATTTTAACTTACAATTTAAAACATTTATTTCAAATGTACGGTTTAGTCACTTGTAATTTAAATCGGAAGACTTAAATCCAAAGCTCTCACACTCAAAAACTAACTATATACTTACAAAGATTCATAATAACCTCATAATTTAATTCTTTGGGTCCACTGTACAATATAAATTTTAAAAATCATCATCTAAATTAGATTCATAGATTGATTTAATCATGTCAATCTCCTCTGCAATGTGCGTCAATTTTGTGTAAGAAAATATAACTCTATAAGAATAAATATCTAAGCAAGAAATTGACATAAAACCACAAATCTGAAAAATATTAATTAATTAAACAGATAAAATGATAAACCTCAAATATTAACTTATTCCAACTCTAAACTCAATAATTCATCACCTTTATGATGCTTGATTCCCTACAAAAAAAAATAGCTAGATTACATCTCTTACGCATAAACCTGAGGTCTTATGGTAAAATTTTAGCAAACTCTTTCTAATAGCATTTTCTTATTTCATTACTGTATCTTATGATCAAATCCTTGAACTAGATTAATGAAATTTTCTGCTTTACAGCCCTTTTGATTAAAAACAGTTGAATAATTTTAAGTTCAAGCCTTTATTACAAGTATGTGATGGTAAAAAGCACAAAATTGAATATCATAATACTTGAAATTTATCATTCCCACAAGATTTAATAGATAATCAAGTCATATTTATAAAAATGCTAAAGTAGATACTCCTTACCATGTAGTAGCATACAATCTGTGACATAGTTTTCAGAAGAATCGAAAGAGGTTCTCCATGCTTTGTAGAAAAATTCTCAAAAAGAGATTTAATTTACTTTTAAGTAAAACAAACATTGAAAGGCTTATTGCTTTACCCTTGAAGGTGTATTGTTCAAGCAATGATGCTAGGTACATAAGAGATGTTGTATCATGATCCACCACCAGAATTTCCAGGCCTCGGGCAAAGCTAGGAACGAAAGAACATGGCAACTCTCTCACGTCAGTCATTTTTTGAGCAGAAAAAGAAAAACGTTCTTTTAATGATCCGACGAATGAGAAATAACACCAGAATAAAACGATGCTCAGTTCTTCTTTGCTTCCAAGTTCCTTTTCCAATATTTTCTATTTTGAACAAGGAAGATTGAAGAACCCCAAAAGAGTGTAGAGGCTAGAGACGAATGACAAAGGTTGCAGAAACTAGGTTAACAAAAGCTCCACATTACTAATTTGGACCAATTGGTTACAGGAGATAAATTAAATTCTATAAGCCTAATGGTACGGAGAAGATTAGAGTCAGCGATTTATATAGAGACCGAGAAAGAGATTTAACACACTAGGCATTACCACTTCCATGCCTTTGAATATCAGTCTACTTCTGACAAAACAAGTAAAACAATATCAGATTTTACTCTTGTGGGTCCCATTCTGTATGGACCCACTTGGTCAGCCGTCCAAATCCTTTGCTCTTTGAACAATAAGTCAACCTGTACAACATTGGGCTCTTTGACTGTCATACGTCAGTTACCTTGTACAATCTGGATAAACCCTTGCTGCCTTATATAAGAGTACGCTTATTTACAGTTTTGCCACGTCCACTCTGCCTTCCGTTAGTGCTGGATTTAGTTGACCTTGTATTACCCTGGACTCGATTCGTTCTCCATTTTCCAAATGTGTTACTAGTAACGTTTGCCATTTTGTTATTGAGCTATCATATATATCGAAGCATTTTGACTCATAACTAATCATTATTCAACTTTTTCACAACTTAATGACTTCTTTCTTGAAATTTTCAATTACATTATAATGCTAGATGAGGGAAACGAGGAAAGTTTTCCATTAAATACAAGTGTTATATTAACTTTCCATTTAGAGATTGAGGACAAAGAAATTAATTAATTTTTTAACGGTATGCCTGAACTAGGAGAGTTAAATGCTGAATTTGCCGCTGACTTGAGAGAATAGTTGAGTCAAAAGTACGAGATGTTTTTAATTTTCTACATATACTTTTGGTTTTACTCCGTTATAATTATAAGGTATAAGTTTAAATATCAAAAATAGTCTTTTTGTAAAAATTATAAAAAGAAGGTTGCACACATTTATGACCCTCCTATAATTCTTACAAAAAAAAGGAGTCTTATACACTTAAGTACTTTAACTCTTAAAACAAAAATAAATGAAAAAGAATTTCTACAAAGTTAATTTTGTAAATTTTTCATTTAGAATAATACCCTATGACAAGTTAATTTTAAAAGCTCTTATTAACTTTATATATATAAAGCTAGAATAAAAAATGAACTCACCAATCTATAGTAATCTTTATTATATATGCCCATCTACCACCTTTTGAGTATAGTAGCCCAAATTGTGTTGACTACAACGTTAGTTATTTTGTATGAACTCTTTGATCTGGAATACAAAATGGAAAAATAAACAGCACATTAAACAATTGCAATTCTAATAGATTATATTTCTTAATTGTATTTACCAGCATTTCATTTTACTTGGAGGTGCTGGTTCACTTGATAAGCTACGGATTCAGTAGTCAAAATTACATTGAAAGCGTGAGTGGAACTAAAGTAATGTAATTAATATATGGGGTTTTACTAGGCAAATTTTATAAAGAATAGAGGCGTTATTATAAAATATAAATTCATCATAACTGAAGCTCCGACGGAATAGAATCATTAAGACGTACAACTCTTTCGATATCCTTAGACTTTAATTCATCTAAAAGCAGTGTGAATACTCCAATTAGTTATTTGATCTGCTACTTTCTTGATTGCTTCATTAAAGGCGATAGCTAACAACCTTATTTAATGCTTTCCTCCTTCTAATTACACCTATTTGTTTAGTTCACGAGTTTAAATTTAATTATTTCGTACTAACATAGAGTCATAGAACCAAACTTATTTAAAGGGTAAATTTAAGAAAGGGACAAAATTTTAAGAGAATGACATTTTCAAACAATGGCGTTAAAATTATTTTGATGGATTTAGAAGGGGCACAAGGCTTGTGTGGTAGAAGCGGAACTGAAGTAAATTTATTGTCTTCCATAGCCACATGCTATGGCGGATACATGTGAGCAGTTTCTTTCTTTTTGTTTTTTGTAATATTATATTAATTGGAGCTTCCAACCTTATATAAGGGTCCAAACCTCAATTAAGTTATAATTAAGTTGCAATAAATACTTTCTTATATATAATGACTACTAAGCATAGACTACATAGACAGACCGAGAGATAATTAGCTTTAGTAGCCTTAAACTCAATCAAAGTTTTATTTATTCATTCAAGTCCAAGATCGGACGAGTTGGTAAAATATTTCAGACTTAGTTCGAGTATGTCCAAATTCTCCCCGGATCGTTTCCACAATCATAGGTAGTTTCAAATTAATTGACCATTGCGTTTACAAATATAATATTTTTTTGTTTTATAATATTGTTTTACGGATTCATTCCTCTTAAAATGTATAAATTAGGGGAATGCATTGTTAATTACTGAAGTAAGTAAGGTCAACATCATTTTTGGTCAAATTTGTAATTAATTAAAATCGTTTTATAGTTTCTTAATATAGGAAATTTAAAATAGATAAACAATTCATAGGATCGGGTATGTATATTGAAACTTATCTTCTATGCAAAAATTATTTTTGTGCATTCCTGTGTTTCAAAAGATTATCATTAGTCTTTTTTCAGTGAATATTATCTCATATTTATAGATAATGTCAGGATGTTAATTAATTATTAACAATTAACAATTGAAAGGTCACATTTAAACTTATCATGTGTGTCCTTTAATTTTTATTTCCCATTCACATATGATAAGTTTAGCCAATAAAGTTTATACATGTTCTCATACTCGTCCAATAACCTGGGCGACTAGCATACCATGAGAACTTATAGTCATATATTTGTTAGGAATATATATATGATATCTCAATTAATGAATCGATCATTGAATAAATTTTGTATATTATATCATAGGTGATATCTTGCATTTTAATCTTCTTCGATCTCATTTATTTCATTATGTCAAAAATATATTAAATTCTCTTACTAAGATTTGGTATCCACCTCTGAATACAAAATTTTTATTATGCAAGTTACCAACCAAAATAACCTTTCTCTATTTTAAATTCTTGAATTGTATTTAATTTGCTCTCCTAGAATTGTCTCATAAGATCGTATCAATCATAATCTTCTAGTAACATTCTAAACTAAGAAACACTATACCAAAGTAAGGAGGTTTTAGACGCTTATGCCTAGACACATCTAATAATTGTCTTAAATAATCTAAAAATTAGTGGAATTTTTAGACATTTATTTAAGACAACAAAATTTGTCTAAAAATATGCTAAAAAGAGTCTAAAACTTCTAAAATTTCCAATTAGCAGGACAAGAATTGACGTCTTTTATAATTTGTAGCAACTAGACATTCAAGAATAATGATTAATTAATGTCAAAAGATGATATTTTAAACAAAAAACAACTCTTAAACATTTTTGTAAAATATTTGGAGACAAATCA
>JANZXP010000194.1:10287751-10338012 GCA_027576715.1 Erythroxylum flavicans | reverse complement strand
CCGCCTGACTGCGGACTTTTACCCTGCACAATCATTTAGTGCAATTCATTGCACACACATTAATAATTTGCACAATTGTAAGCACTTATTGATGCAAAATATGTACGATGCATGTTCATGACAATCCCGGTTTCAATCAAAAATTTAATCCGAAAATTATTCGGTCCACTCATTTAGGGTTTCACCCAATTTCTCCTAAAATCACACAAAAATCACAAATTTGGTATGGAGAGGTAGAGGACTGTTTTAGAAGTCCGACGCTTCGAGAACGGGGTCAATTGGAGGTCAGACGTAAAAGTTATAAACAATTGAATGTCCAAAAAATACCACTCACTTTAACTCACTCCCAAATTTCCAAATTACTCCAAATAATTCACTAAATCCCATAGAGAGGTAGATACAGGACTTAGGAATCTGACGCTTTGAGAATCAGGTCAATCGGAGGTCGGATGGCCAAGTTATAAACAAAAGAGTGGAGAGGGGTCGGATTTGGGGAGGAAGAAGCCAAATATCAAAACGGCAGCGTCGCAAGTGCGACGCTCACGCACTCGTGTCTGGCTCGCGGTCGCGAGACGCACGCGGAACGCGCGGGCTCGCGATCGCGAGGTCGCATTTCACGCTTGGCACTCGAGAGCGCTGAGGCTCGCGAGGGGCGCGACGATTCGTCACTCGTCACGATCGCGACGACGTCGCGATCGTTCCGCGGAACGATCGCAACATTCCTCTCTTCTTCACTACCCTCCTCATCCGAAACCCATCCATTTACAAATCACATAACGTTTTACACAGACCTCCAAAATTCACAAACTTGGTATCAATGAAAAGCTAACAGAAAGCCCTACAAGTTTCATGAAGGATCACAACCAAATTTTACCTCTATAGGGGTCAAAAATCACTGCAAAGTGGTCTGTCCTATCAATCATTACCCAAAACAATGACACAATTTTCAGACCTTATAACTTCCTAGTCTGTTACAAAAAAATTCCATGCTTTATAGAAATGGAAAGATCAAAACAAGCTCTACATTTCTCATCAAGCTCTCAAAAGCAAATTCTGTCTCAAACTAGGTCAAAATCACAATCAAAGTTTCTGCCTTGTTTCATTTGTACCTAAACCATATCCGAACTTCATAAATTCATACTTTCAATTCTTACATCCACAAATTGCATATTATAAATCATTGGAAAGATCTAACATTCCTATACAACTTTTATTTAGGACACTTTCTCCAGTTCGGACCATATCAATCAAGAATTGGCCTCAGAACACAGTATACACAGAATTTTACACTTTTAGGCATTTTCACACACCAACACACTTAATCTTTCAATGACATCCGAAATTCAACTAGTCATATCTCTCAATCCTTATATCAAAAAAATTCATACTTTATGGAGATTGAAAGGTCACAAGAAGATATTCAACTTTCATGAAGACCAAATTAACAAATTCTACCTAAATCAACCCCAGTTAATCTCTAAAGTTTCTGATCACAACTCACCTTAGTGTCAGTAAATTATACTGTTCATACCTACACATTGGCTCACATTCAAGACCAAATTTGGGACTCTTAAGGTCAGAATTAGACCTCACTTCCTTACAAGAAATGTAGCTACACTCTTCTAGTTTCATTTAAGCCAAAAATCACCTCAATTTCTCATCCACGTAAAGAGTTATGGCTGAAGCACTGAAAATATACACAAACACAAATTTTCCAGATTTTGTTCAATCTCTCATTCTACATGTTCCATACTAATTCTACACCATTCAACACTCAATTCACTTCATAAGTTCATCACAAACCATCTTTCAACCTATCATTAACCATTAGGTCACAATTTGGCAGCACACACACGCACTCAATTTTCCTTTAATTCCCCTCCATCAAAACACATTTAAATTCACCTAAACTACATCACCTTTCACTTCTTTAATTTCTAACATATCATGCATCAATCTTTCAAGACTTACATACCCAAGTTAACCAAGACACAACCTCATGCAATTCACTCATATAACATCATAATTCATGTATGTAATGATCAATTAAACACATAAGAGTACAAGTCTTACCTATTAAACTTCTCAAACCTTCAATCCTTCAAACTTCACAATTTTCACTTCCTTTCACCCACCATTCACGTAGTCATCTTCATTATGCATGACTATCACCTTCTTAAAGGTGTAAGGTGTTGGTTAGGCTTTTAGAAGAGCCAAAGAAGAGCAAACAAGGTGTAGGAAAAGTGGAAGAGATAAGCAAAATCCAAAGAGGAATGAAAGAAAGGTACCTTCGGATGGTGGAGAGCCAAAAATGCTCTTTCAAAATAACACTTATCACTTTATAAGGAGAAGCTTCGTGAATGAAGCATTAAGAAAGACCAAGACTTAATGAATTAAAGGCATGTTAGGCAAGTGACATGTGTCACTTGCCACATGTCACTCTCTCATTGGTTTGCTAAATTTTCTTCCAATTCAATTTCCAATTTCTCTCCAAAATTCCAATGGCTCAATTCACAAATTCTTAATTTCATAAGTCTAAATTTTCAGTGCCATTGGACAGTTATTTTCACTACCGGTAAACCTCTATTCTGTCTCTTGACAGTTTTTCAGGTCCAAAAATGACTCCAAAAAATTTCTAGAAAATTTCTATAATTTTCTAAAAATCAGAAAACCCCAATGGGCCTCTCCAATTCGATTTTTACACGCTCAAGGCCTATTTTGCAAAATTTTCATTTATTCTCAATTTTACCGGGAAATGTCATGAATGTATGTACAAGTATTTTTCATGTGCAAAAATTACTATTCACAAATGCATGAGCATGAGATGTGTTTTCCTAATTTCTTCGATTGATCGCCCGTGTACCCATTTTTATAATTTAACCCGTTATATGGAAACGGGATGTTACAGGTGACCTCACATCAAAATCATAACCGTAACAAACTCAAACCAATAACTGATCACTTGATCATCAACGTTTTTATTTTTCTCATTTTCTCAATTCTATTATAAGAAAGCAAATAAAAGAAATGAAAATAGCACTCAAGTCTAGCGCAAGCAGATGAAAAACTCCTTTTCTTCGAGACCAAACAGGAAGTGAAATTCGACAAAACTCGTTAAACACATTTATCGCAAGCAAACAAGACAAAATCTTCTCTTCAACCGCTCACCAAATAAGGTGATCGACAACGAGATTCCGGCAGATGTTAAAGCAGGAAGCGGTTATAAGCTTAAACAAGAGCCAGCTAGAGAGAGAGAGAGGAGAGGAAATGGAGGACGCATTGGATTATCAAAACCAATACTACTTTAAAGAAATAAAGATAAAGAAATGGTAAGGTAAACAGAAGATAAAAGACAAGACATTTCTTAAAAAGGGAACAGAAAAGAAAAATGTGAAAAGGGGTAGATGACGACGCAGAAGATGAAGATGAAGATGAAGAAGAAAAATGGATTATATAATAATAATAATAATAATAATAATAATAATAATAATAATAATATTTTGTACAGTATATGAGACCAAACGTATTTGTATTAGATGGAGAGATGGAGCAGAGCAGTAACGCATTTGGTTGACTAACTAAACATTTTCACAACATACTAACTTTTTGAGTAAAGCATACTAAGTTTTTAAGTAAAAGACTATCACAGTATACTAACTAAACATTTTCAATTTTTAAAGACTTTCACGACTTTTTGAGTAAAACGTTTTATAACTTATTGTTAACGTTTTATAATTTTTGTCACTCTTATTAACTAAACGTTTGTTTATAATTACTTGCTTTTGACATTAATTAATCATTAATTTTGGATGTATACAAATTATAAAAAGTGTCAATTCTTATCTTGCTAATTGGAAATTTTAAAAGTTTTAAACACTTTTTCATTATATTTTTTTAACAAATTTTGTCGTCTTAGATAAATGTCTAAAAACTCTACCGATTCTTATATTATTTAAGACAATTATTAGATGCGTCTAGACATAAGCGTCTAAATTCTTCTTATTTTGGTGTTGTGAGGATCGACCACCACTTATGTCTAATTTATAGGTTCCAATCCCTTGTACAATAACCCTTGACTTATCTCCTATATAAATCCATCATGTTCCATATGAGATTTTACATAATGACACTAAGGCATCTCTATCCTTTGCTATATGGTTGGTTGCTCCTAAATCTGCAATCCACGAAGGATGTGTTTCTGTTAAAAAAATAAAACAATAGATATTTACAGATAAATTTTTGTACAACAAGATTATACCTTTTTGGGCTCATTATAATTACAAGCAACACTTTACTTTATTTATGTTTTGCTTTTTAAAAGGACGTTATCCTTTTCCATGTTGATTCCACCTTACCTTTTTAGAGTCCTAAGCATAGTGGATATTTTGCTTACCTTTTTTCCATTTAGATCCTTATGATGTTTACGCTTCTGGTTCATATCTCTATACAAGCTAGAACCAACTATATATACCTTAGAGGACATCTTAGAGGCTTCAAGATGTTCTTCTTTTAGTATGAGACGACTCATAGCATCTTTCATTGTCTTGATGCTTTTATTGTGAGTTGGATGCATCTTCATATACTCATAACTCTAAGGTAATGAATGGATCACAATTTGTACTTGATGCTCATTTGATAGTTTGTGACCAACATCACGTAACTCACTTATCATGTTTGACATGTGCCTCAAATGCTTTTACATTATATAATCTGATTGTTTCTTATATATGCAAACCTTATAATGAGTTACCTTACTTTGGTCATTGAAGTCCCTCCAAAACGTGCAGCTAAAGTGGACCATATTTCCTTAGCAATTTCATACTTACAAAACTCACAGATGATATCATTATTCATATTGCTTGGCAACGTAATGTGAGCTAATGAGTTCTTTTTCCTCCATATTTTATAAGCATCACAATCCCTTTTGTGTTTGACCGTATTTCCTTCCTCTGGAATGTCCATATTTATATTTAATGGATATGTAGCCTCTTGCTACTCTAATATATATTGGATTTTCATGATCCAAATCTCATAACTATCGCCATTTAATTTCTCACTCTTATTAAGTTCAATGACAATATTCTCAGACGCAGCAGTCATAACTGAAATTATAAAGTTTTTACAAAAAAATAATATACATGCACGTCAATGTTATGCATATATATTTTGTGAATAGTTGATTTTTAATTATCTACAAAATCAAAAGAGTGTATATATTCTCAATCATCATTAATATGACAACTAAATATAGATTTAAGAAAATTAGAAACAGATAAAATGTGACATTGAAACTTATCTCTTATTCGGACTGATTTCGTATTTCTATAAGTTAAAGGACTTCTTAAAAAAAACTTTTCTTTTATGCAAAAATTATTTTTGTATATTTATGTGTCTTAAAAGATTGTCATTGGTCCTTTTTAAGTGAATATTAACTCAAATTTATAGACAATGTCAAGATGTTGACTTATTAACAATTAATAATTGAAAGGTCACACCTAAATTTATCATGTTTCATTTCGTTTTCTCTCGTAATCATTCACATTTTGATTATATGAATATTACAAATGCATTAACTACAATTTTCATACAGCATAATCAGAAGCAAATTGAGCACAATCTTATGTTAAAAAGTAGCGTAAAAAAAAAATGCGTCCACCTTTGAAATTAACCTTATCACCTAATTCCTCACGTAACTAAATCTATTTATGATTTTATAATTTTGAGTTTCTAAATCTATTTATGATTTATAATTTTGAGTTTCGAAGGGAAGAATTAAATATTTTATGTTTGTTTTTTTTTAAGGGTTATTTTATTTTTGTTTAACTCCTACATTTGTTGCAAAAGCAATCATGATTAGGTCCTAGACATAATAGGCCCAATGTCCAATCCAAAACCTAAAACAGGAGGGATTTGTATCGTGCCATTACCAAACCCGCCAAATAGAAGCTAAGAAGCGCTTCGTCTTCTGCTGATTCACTCAAAAGAACAGAAAATTTCCGACGAATAATTTGAATTCTTGTCCTCACCTACATTCGATTTTCAGATTTTAGAATCGCTAAGTTCTAAATTTTACTAACGAATTCATGGCACGTCTCTTACTCCTTATACAAAGACGGGGCATTTTGTATTTTCTCGTTTCTGGGTCCTTGAATTCCTTCTGTACTTGTGTATAATTGTTGGCGTTGGATTGATTTGCAGGACGACTCGACTGAAGAGCTCGACCCCTTGTTCGATTATCGTCGTGTTCGGCCAATTCATTGCGTATATGTTGATGGTGATGTTTAGTTCTTTAACTTCTCTTTCTTATGCCCGTTTTCTTGGAAAGAAAACAGAGTGAAGTTTCTTTTTCTTTTTTCAAGTTCCTGTTGTGCGTTTGAGGAAGTTTTTTTGGGTTGTTTTTATTCTTCTGCTTATCGCAATTTAAAAAAGTTTCTTTTGGTTTATGTGACAGACGACGGCAATCCTGATGAATTACCAACTAAACGTTTGAACACATCTGAACCTGCTGTAAGATTAAAACTATTCTGACTGACCCTCTGGCGTCTATGTGACCGATTTCAATGTCAAGTACAGCTGCCTTTGCTCTTGATTCACTCCCTTATATCTTCGTTTATTCTGTCAATTAGGTTCAAGTAGAAGATGACGATGTGGAGGTAACTGAAGTCAAGAATTCTGAAAACAAGGATGAGGAGGATTGGCTACCTCCTCCTCCCAAGATCTCAGGTCATTCCCAAGATTTTCTCGGTGAGAACTCAATGATAAAGGAATTGAGGTATACAGCCCTATCTTATTTCTTATGCTTTGGATTTTCATCTTTATTGTTCTAGATAGTGTTTTTCCAGAATTTAATTTCTCATGTTGAACTTGTTCATGTTATGTAATTTTGTGGTTTAATTTTATGTAATCCAGGTTTTTCTTATGAAACTTATAGTGATGTGAAACAGCAAAAGCATTTTCAATACAATGAAATTAAAAACAAATTACTCTAAGCAGTAATTCTAATTATTAGACATGGATTATGTGCATGTATATCTGATTTTGCAATGCAATACATATCCAAACTTTTAGAAATTGTTATTGTATCAATATTTTTAAGGAAAAGAATTTTATTTTATAACTCAAAATGAATACTTGGGAAAATAGGAGTGTCTTTTTGTGGCTTTATATCAAAGAGTTTCCAGCACAATCTTGTAGATAATGCTTGCTTATATTTGAGTAGCCCTTCTTTTGGTTAAAAAGGATGGTGTAGCTCCGCCGATGCTTCTTCTTTGCAATTTACTATACAGTGGTGATACTTTCATATCATACAGCGACAATTTTGTTTTAAGTTAATGGTCCTTGTATTTACTTTGTACACCATACGACAAGCCCATCCCCTACAATTTTCCAAACGATGGACTTCTGTGGAAGATGCATTATATATTGTGCTATGCTTTCAAAAAATGTATACTTGACTTTGTAAGTATTCAACAAAATATTGTAGGCTAGGAGGGGAATGAAATTCACGGGAAACTGATATTGATGTTGGGATTGTGAGAATTCTAGAAAAATTGGAAGCATGAGGGATAAAAGGGGATAATCTTTATGTCCAGAAAGGTTGATGTTCATGTTTATTACTCATTTAATGATTGATCCAATGTACGTGAAATTGTCCTTTGGACTGAAGGTCTTCATCAAATGCTTTCTTGTTCTTGTTCTGACAAGTAATTGTTGCCTCATATTAGTTCTGGAAGTCTGAATGGTTCAACCTACCATGCTATTACCTGTAGGTATTGAATCTTTCCTTGGTGACAACTAAACCCTCTTGGACATATTTTTCTTATCGGGTTTTTTTGGTTCGAAGGTTGTGGTGTTGTAGTCTATTGTGATGTAAATTATGTGATGTTTGCTTTTATAATTGATGAAGTGAAACAAAATATAGATCAATCAATGCTGATTTTTTGTTAGTTACTGATGGCTTCATCATTTTCTATATTCATGTGCTCATTTTCCTTTTAGTTCTCTCCTTGTGTTCCTGAGTCGCTGACATTTTTTTTTTCTTGAAACATTTATTTAGGCTAAAGAAGCTGGAGTTACAACAGAGTCTTGCAAGATCAGCTGAAGATGTATTGCGAGCTGTGGAGTCGTCTGTTAGAAGAGACCTCAGTAGTTCAATTCAGTCATCTTTGGATGATGCTGCTGAGCAAAAATTGAAGGCTCCTTTAGAAAGAACAAAAATAGTTATTTCGTTTCAAGATAAGGATGAGCTCAGACAATTTCGTGTGTACAAGGTATAGATAAAATTGATTTATTTGCACCAAGGCATATTTTAGACTGGACCTATTCTAAGTCCTGATATACTATTATTTGTATTTTGAGCAGTTCACTGCTTGTGGAAAATTATTCTTTATTCCATGGTACACTTGTTCACAGAATCTGTACTTACACTGAAGTGTCACTTCATTGAAATAGTAGATTATGGTGCTTAAGGAACAAGGAACTTTGGAGAATATCATGATTGAAGAATTGGTGGTATCTACTATGAACAAAGTCAATGATACTTATTTTATGTTCACATCTAAGAAGTAAACTTTTCTGCATTTGATATTACATTTGGTTTTTGTGGAAGTCTGTAAACTAGTGATTTTTAGAATTTGTATTAGGCAGCTATAATGCTTTCACATGTTACTTTAATTTTCCCATGTTTAATTAATGTAGTAACTGAAAGGAATGACCATAATCTGCTCTTGTTTTGTCATTTCTAGCATGAAATGTTCGCAAGGATAAGAGATGGATTTTATATCATTGAGCGAGACTTTTTTAACTGTGATTATTAGTCAATTTGCAGCAGTCACCAATGAAAACTTGATGGGTATGCATAATAGCGGTCTCCTTGTTATCTTGTTGATGTTTACATGCTATGTAGTTCTTTCGTGTCCATATTTTTCTATTGGCAAGTGTACTTTCAATTGCTCTGCTAAGCTATTTGCTTCTTAATAGGATGAGAAGTTTGATCGTATTTTCAAAATGTATGCGGATAAAGTTAAACTTGACATTCAAAGCTTAGGCTTTTCGTTTGATGGGGATATAATCCATTCGGCAGCAACCCCCAATGGCCTTGGGATGGAAGATGATGATATCATTGAAGTGCATGCCAAGAAAAAGTGACTGAGGTATGATATAATACACGGTATATATATTTGGGACCTTTTGAAATCATTGCCTAACAATTGCAGTTGGATCAAATCCACATTCTCATGTTTTGGTTAAAAGCAAGCTAGTTAGAGATGATAATTTATATTTTTTGTTTTGGAGACCTGGTCACCAGTAAAATATCCAAAACGGGGTACAATTTTTTACTCGTACGTGGATCACTAATTCATGACTTCTTCGACCATTTTCAAATTTCTCTTTGGAATGGTCTATCAGTGTGTTCAGTGCAGTATTTCCTGAATGTCTTGCATAATTTTGCGACTTATTTCTTCTCTAATGCAGGAACCTTTATCTTCAAGCTCCCCAATTTTGAGTTGCAACTTCTGTTAAAGTTCTTTGTTTTGGACAGTGTTAAAAGAAACCTGATGGCGCGTCTGTTTGGGGTTTGATTTGGGCCTTTTGATCTAACTTCCCTTTATCTGTATTATAATTTAACTTGGATTTGCTGTTTTTGGCCCTAATTGTACAGCATCTTTGAATAAAGTTTGTTAGGGTAATGATGCTCACGGGAAGTTGGAGGACTTTTCAAGCTTTGATAGGGTAGTTAACAAGGGAAGTAGTTTATATTATTTGCTTGTAATCTACTCAAATTTTATATAAAGAAGACAATTATGTTACCTATTGATTTCTTGGAAGATATGGGCTGCCAAAGGATATTTGACCTAAAGTGTTGACCAGAGTTATTACCACAATTATTAGAATTGATTGCATTTCTTTGTATACATTTAGGAGTTTGATACCTATCTTCCTGTAATTGAGAGATTTGATAGCTGGAATAGTTTCCTAAATAGTCCTAGGCCTTGTGTATATGAACCATAGTATTTCTTTGTAAAAGATATCTCAATTTACTAATAGAATCACTTTTAGTTTCTCTCTTATTTATTTTCTTAATGGTATTAGAGTCCTGTTTGATTTAAAGGCCTAATCTTTCCTCTCTAATATCATTTTTTTAGCCGTTCTTTTCTGGTCGGAACAGTACTCTGGCTAAGTTTGTACTTGCCCAAAAATCAAGGTTTTTTAATTTCACTGCCAACCTAACTTGCTTCAGAACTGACCGGTGACTCCCTCTATGAAAAATTTGACATCACCAGCACCGTTACACGCTGCTACAATCCATCAGCCTTTGCCATGCGTGAGCTACACATGCCACCCTTTGACCATTTTTCACCTCGATTTTTTAGTCCACCAGTGTCGTCGACCCTTGTACATCTTCCTTGTGGGGTTAGAATTTCGGTAGCCTATCGGGAAATACGTTAGAAGCATCTGGTTGTCTTTGAATTTTGTTTGTTACTATTGTTGGCAAATTGAAAATCCTGAGTGATTCTAAAGAAGATGGACGAAAAAAAGTTAATACTTTTTGAGTTCTGATAATTCTTCACTTCAAATCAACTCTGTAAAATTTAATGGAATAATTATCTTACTTAGTCAAGGTCTTGTTTGTTGTTCATCAAAGTTAAGAGGATTAGAAAGTTACATTAATGGTGACATTAAGAGACCTGATGTCAATAATTCTAATTATTATCAATGGGAGTTAAAGAATTCCGTTGTGATGTCTTGGCTCATCAATTCGATGAAACTAGAAATTGCTTGGACATATCTGTTACTTGAGACACCAACAAAGATATGGAAAGTTGCTTCTTTGACTTACTCTTAAATAGGTAATAAAGCCCAAATTTTTGCTCTTTATAATAAACTGCAAAATACTAAGTAGGGAGAAATGACCGTCTCACAGTACTTTGTGGACCTATATGGCTTGTGGTAAAAATTGGATTATTACAGGAATTTCAATTAGAATGCTCAAAAGATGCTACCAAATTCTAGAAAATGATAGAGGATGAGGGTTTGACTTTTTAGTGGGTCTTAACATAGAATATGATCATATATGAGGTACTATACTTGGGAAAGATTCTTTCCCTTCAGTATAGCTTGCACATTCTCTCATTCAACAAGAAGAGAGTAGAAGAAATGTTATGTTACATAAAACCATTGTTGAGAAAGCAGGGTTAGTGGCTAGTTCTATTGAGAAGCTAAAACCTGCAAATACCTCATCTAATAAGGATCACTTGCACTGTGGGTACACTAAATAAACCCGCTAAAAACTACATGAGAGGTCAAATCATAGTTGTGGAAAACAAAGCAACTCAGTGGTAAGGGGTCAAGCCCACATAACTGAAGGGAATGAAGCATCTGAAACATCGTTAGCTGGAGTTTTATCCAGTGAGGAACTTCAGAACTTAAGACATCTTCTCTTAAACTTGGACTCTCCTTTTACAGTCGGTACATCAAATATTGCAAAATCAAGTATTTTGTACTCAAATTCTAAATATAATCTTTGGATTATAGACTCTAAAGCTAATAGACATATGACAGGCTCTCAAACAGAATTTTTAACATATTCTCATGGGAAAAAGGGGAATAATGTTAGAATAATAAATGGGTCTTTTGCCTCCATATTTGGTACAAGTTCTATTGATTGTATTCCTAATATCACCTTATCCTTAGTTCTTCACGTACCCTGTTTTCCTGTTACTCCTCTCTGTCAATTTTATCACTAAAGATCTTAATTGCAAAGTTGAATTTTTTCCTAACCATTGTGTTTTTTAAGACCTCCACATAGGTTAGAGGATTAAAATTGGTATATTGTAGGATGACTTATATGTCTTCTAAGAAAATCACATGACAATTGCACAATAAGCGTCTTTTGGAAATGATGTGTTAATAAGGAAATTCTACAGTGGCATAGGCAGTTAGTTCATCCCTTGTTATTTGTTCTAGAAAAATTATATCCAAGCTTGTTTAAAAGAATTTCTTTTAATTCTTTGTTTTGTGAAGCATGTGAACTTGCTAAACATACTAGAAGTTCTTATCATTTATCTAATAATAAGAGTTATGTTCCTTTTATGACAATTCACTCCGATATTTGGGGTCCTACTCAAAATCCCTCTCTTTCTAGTCATAGATGATTTGTGACCTTTATTAATTGTTTCACAAGATTGAGATTGATGAAAGCCAAGAATGAAGTTCTTTCATGCTTTCAATCTTTTCATAAAATGATTTGTATCCTACATGATGCTAAAGTTAAAATCCTAATATTTGGTAATGGAATGGAGTATATGGATGGAAAATTTCGTGCCTATCTAGATTCCTATGGAATAATACATCAAACTGGTTGTGCCTATATTACTGAACAAAATAGAGTTATGAAAAGGAAGGATAGACATATTTTAGAGGTAGCTTGATCACTCATGTTCTCCATGAACTTTCCAAAGGGATATTTAGGATGATGCAGTTCTTTCAACTGCTTATTTTATCAACAGAATGTCACTTTGAATTTTGGATTTTAAAAGCCTTGCAAAAATATTACAAGGTAAAAATTCTTATATTGTACCTCTAAGAGTATTTGGGTGTATTTGCTTTGTTCATGTTCAGAATATGGGCAAGTTGGAGCCTAGAGCTTTGAAATGTGTGTTTGTTGGATATTTTTCTACACAAACGGATATAAATGTTATCACCCCTCATCTAAGAAATACATTGTAAGTATGGACATCACTTTTTTGAAGTGTGAGCCTTATTTCACAATACATTAAACTGATCTTTAGGGGGAGAATGAGAGTGAAGAGGTGTTGCTTGACTCTACATTTATAGGTAATGTGATATAGGGAGAGAGCACAATTTAGGGGGAGAAAATTAGTTTGGTTTAAGAGGATCGAAGTAGGCGTTTAGATAGACCAGATTTAAAGACATACTCAAGACGAGATAAGACAGAAAAAGCTATCATGTAGTTTATACCATCCTCTTCCCTCAAGAACATTGGTGAGTTAAAATATGATTTACTTGATAATTTAAATAAGCCTATTGCACATCATAAAGGTGTCAGAACTTGCACTAAGCACCCAAATTCTAACTTTGTTTCCTATGACTCATTATCTTCCTCCTATAGAGCCTTTATGATGCAAAAGAATTTAAAGTATATAGAAGAAGTAAAAGAAGAAAAATTAGTCAACTACGAGTCTTAATTTGATGTGATGAAGACTAAAATTGAGTTGACAACAAAAGATAAGGACTGAAATTTAGATTATGTTAAGATTCCTTATTAGATAGGAAGTACTAGTAAGTTAAATATGTTATTCTATTTTACATATGTTATCCTTGTTATTTATGACTTATAAATTTTTTATTAGAATATGATTTAAATTTATTAGAAACCCTTTCCTACTAGAATAAGGGTTCTAAAGCTCTATATATATAGGTGTACTCAGCCTTTCAATAGCAAACAATACGGACTTTTTCTACAACTTTGAGTTTTTAACCAGGTGTGATGCTTTCTACTGAGAGTGATTCTTCGACCCTAGGAGTGATTCATAGTTTCTTATTATTTGTTATTTGTGTTCTTCACTAAATTCTAAAAAACTTAACCTAAATTCTAGCCCTCTTCTAGTCATATTAAACCTGAAATCCAAAACCTAAATTTTCGACAATCAAACCTTAAAATTTCCAGCTATATAAAACCTCAAAATTCTACATTCTTAGCCTAAATCCAACTTTGAAACTTGATATTCTACTAGCCTAATATCAACCATATTTCTAAATTTGTGAGTTTTAGCCACTAGTCAATAATTCTTTTATTTTTTTACATTAATTTTGTATTAGAATTTTGGTTCACGATTACAACACATAAAAGAATGGCATGTAGAAGAATATCCAGTGACCAAGAGCAAGATATAATACTTTTGAGAAATATGAAAAAATTGGACATTAATGACCCTCGATCACATGGTGCTCAAAGAATTAGCCTAGAAAATAATGTCGAGGACAACTTCAGACAAACTGGGGAGAATTGATGCAAAAGAGTTTAATCTATATAAAAACGATAAAAGAAGAAAAATTAGTCAACCACAAGTCTTAATTCGATGAGATGACGATTGAGAATTGAGTTGACAACAAAAGATAAGGGTTGAAATTTAAATTATGTTAGGATTCCTTATTAGATAGGAAATAGTAGTAAGTTAAATATGTTATTCTCTTTTACATATGTTATCCTAGTTGTTTAGGACTTATAGTTTATTAGAATATGATTGAAATTTGTTATAAACATTTTCCTACTAGAATATCTCAACCTCTATATTCAGCCCTACAATAATAACAAGCAATCTGGAATTTTTCTACAACTTTGGGTTTTTAACTAAAAGGTGTGATGCTTTTTTCTAAGAGCGATTTTTATACCTTAGAAGTGATTCCTAGTTTCCTACTATCCATTCTTTGTGTTCTTCACTTAATTCTACCAACCCTTTCCTAAATTCCAACCCTCTCAAACCTATATTCTAGTCATAATAAACCTGAAATCCTAAACCTAAATTTCCAACAATCATACCTTAAAATTTCCACCCATACAAAATTTGAAAAATTTTAATTCTTAGCCTAAATCCAACTTTAAAAATTCATATTCCTGTAGCATGGTATCAACCATACTTCTAAATTTGCAAGTTTTAGCTGCTAGTTAATAAAATTTTATTTGTCCTACATCACTTTATCTTGTCTGTTTCCTCTATGTTTATTCCAAAAGATTGGAGAGAAGGAATGGAAAATATCCAATGGAAAGAAGATATGGTTGAGGAAATGATGACCCTGACAAAAAAAGAGACTTGGGAACTTGTCACTACTCTAAAAGGAAAAAGGACAATTAGCAGTAAATCGGTATTCACAATGAAGCATAAGCCATATGTAGCACCCCACTCTCATAGGGCATATTCCCGAACATACCATCGGTATTCGAGAATACACTCTACGAGGGGGACATGCCAGAACAGTCAATCAGACATACTCATTGCAAAATTTTTTTCTAACATCACATGCATATTTCAAAAAATCAATAATCATTTATGGCCCATTTTATTCATAACAATTTCAATCACAAAAGTCGCAAACAATAAATACATCATCATAAATTCTAGTAATCATCTGGGCCCATTTCAAATACAAAGCATGTTTAGTCATAATTGTTATTACAAACTGAATTTATTCACATACACTTGGTACAGTATTTGCGGAATATAGTCTTTTGTACAAAAATAACAGACAACAAATGTAGATGCTAACTGATTATGACCTCAAACTCTTATCTGAATGTAGTGGTTATACTTCAATTGGTCTAACTGGGTATCCCCCAAACCTAAAAGACAACTTTGTAATTTTGGTGAGTTTTGCGAATTCAGTGAGCGGACCATCCTTGATGGCTCACTCATATCGCATAACAGAAATAGTTCATAAACAATTCTCATAATCATATAATAATAATAATCATGTTGAATCATATACACTTTATATTCACTTAATTCATTTTTCTCTTCAGATCAATTCAAACAATTCACTGTAATCATTTAAAACACACATATCAAAAATATATATGCAATGCTCATGAGACTCACTTTGAATTGTTACATTGTTGTGATCGAGTGACTATATCTGTCTCGTATCTATTGTGGATACCGGACTCATTAATAACTGTCTTGTATTCGTTGGAGATATTGGGCTTATTATACATAGTGAGCCTTTGACTCTTAATCACATTCTAAATTTTAAGCTCTTTTCTGGTGGCTACTCCGGTCACAATTGTCTTTATCTGTTTATGCATTTATGTAGTGGAATGCAACAAATCTCATATATCAATAATTACTTATGTTCACTTTACACATTCACTATCATATATCATCGGACCTAAGTCCAGCATTCAACAGTTATGTTGAGTATCACTTATTTCTTGCTCATTCATATTCAATGAAGCACTTCTAATACATTCACATTCATCAAACTCCTCGAACTATTAATGTCTGGAATTATCACAATCACAATCACATTCACATCAGTAATAATGCAGTATAGAAATTTAAACAGAATAATCAATTAAAGTAAGACCATCTAGGTCGACTCACAATATGCTTCAGATTAGCATTTGCTTCCATGATCCGGAAACATCTGGACGCTGATGTTTAATCCTGTGCATCAACTTCATGCAATACACATATTACTGATTGCACAATCATATAAACATTCAATTGTACACATATGCATATGTGCAATGTACAATGCATGCTTAATTTGACTATTCTGGGTTTGTTACCTTTATTGTCATTTCTTGATCATTTATGCTTCATAAATCATATATGTCAAATTTGAACTTAGATTTATACCTCATTTGTACAAGTTTATTCTATGTTCATCATTTAATCATTCACTAACTTTATTATAGCATTATAAGATCATATAATATCTAATTTCTCATTCACCATTACTTAATACACATTTCTCATCTTCTTTTAATCATATTAGCATTCATAAGATCACTTTCTTTTATATAACATCTCCAAATTTCCAAATTTGAATACTTGATGTATGACAATCCATTTTTATATTATACCTCAATCATCACCCTAAGCATATCACTCATTTAATTACTTATTCCATCATTAAACTAAACTCATTTCAAGCTTCATTCAAGCCTAAATGGACATAAGAAAGTAGCTAACCATTTGGTGTTTCAAACCACATATAGAAGAAGTATATTTCACATAACAACAATTCCCATAATCGTGGATAATTTCTCACGATCGTGGGTTATGAAAATAGAAAGTTTCAGCCCCTTTTAGGCATTCTCATGATCGTGAATGTATTCCCACAATCGTGGGTTGCTTTCATGGGTTGCTTTCATCCGAATATCCCAGCCAAAATCTTTCCATTTTCCAGCTTTTCCAACTCTTTCAAGTTACATACAAAACATCTAATGCTTAATGTATCAATTCTAGCTTAGTTCCTCGTCATTTCCTCTTCATTTTTACCTCCATTTCATCTCAATAACATCTATGAAATCATCCATAAACTAGTGTTTATCAATCATACAATAACAGAATATGATCTCATTCATTTATTATCACACATAGTTCTTACTTCTCCTCCTTTCAAGAACAACACTCAACATATTTCTTAAGCATAATTTCACCTTCATTATACCCTTAATTCACAATCTATTTCCTCTACATAACAACTTATAACTTATGGCTTTCATATGCCTAAAACATATTATTCCTTCAAATTTTCTACACTCTTTCTATATACAAAATTAGGTCAGATACTCATCTCTTTATTCATCATTTATCAATTCTCATTCAAACACCAATTTCATTGTTGCTCATTCATAAAACAATACATGATCTATTATTTGTCATTATGTGAAAATAGATCACTAAAATTTATTCATGTCTTCATCGACATATCATCACTCTTTAACCACAATTTTTATGATCATTAAATCTTAAAAACATCTCTATATCAACTCAAGAATTATTAATCATCATATATACAAAAACAAGACATCTATGTGCTCATTTCTTCACTCACATTTCAACATATATACATCCTCATTTTATGACCATCCAACTTCTAACTATCATGATAAAAGTTGCTATTTAACAAATCATGAAGAATAATGCTTTACACTTGTTTAACTCAACTCTTCTCAAATCATCATATAGCCCTAGCTTCCAAGCCTCATACAATCATCATCATTTCAGAAGGAAAGGTTAGGTTTTCTTTGTAACAAATGATGAAGACAACAAGGGTCTTGGAGAAATAAGTGAAAGATGATCGCAAGGTTCATGATGGTGAAGATTTATGAGTGTCATGGAATGAAGAAGAAGAGAGAAGAAGAAAACGAAGAAGAAGAGAAGAAGTAAGCTTGTATTAACCAAATGAAAAACAAAAGATGGCCTTTCAATTGAAAAATATCAAGAGTGAGGTGTGTGGCATGTCAAGTGACACTTGTCACTTGCCAAATGTCACCACCTTGTGGTTCTCATTTGGTCTCTTTTAATAACTGGTCCATTTGTCTCTAATTTCTAATTCAATTGTCTCCCAATTTTTTATGATACTTGTCATTAAATCTTAATATCACTTATCCAATATTTCTACCATCAATTGTCACTTATTTTTACAACCACAATCAAATTGTCTTGCTACTTAGCATTTTTCCTAGTCCAAAATTACCCTTAATTCCAGAAATCTCTCAATTTAACAAATAAATTCCTATATCACCAATTATCATTTATTAACTAGAATTCAGGACATAACAATCATAATTCATATCATAATCACATTAGAATCATTTATACTCAAAAAATGTCAAATGAGTGTATGAACAATCATTGTAATGTGTGCAAATAACAATAATCATATGTGTGTATGTTAATATTATACATGAGTATGAAATGCATTTTTTGTAATCTCTCATTGCTATTTCTCATTTACAGAAATCTAAGGTTCTAACCCTTAGTATGAAAACGGGATGTTACACCATATGAATTCATTGAGAGACACAAAGCGAGATTGGTGGCTAGAGGCTTTACTCAAACATATGGAGTGGACTATTAAGAAACCTTTGCTGCTGTTGCTAAGATGAATATAATCAAAATTCTACTTTCTTGTGCAACTAACATGGATTAGGACCTACAACAGTTTGATATTAAAAATGCTTTCCTTTATAGGAATGTGGAGCAGGAGGTGTATATGGAGATTCATCCTGGGTAGATGAGAAGACACAAAGGAAGGTCTATAGGCTAAAAAAGGCCTTGTATGGGTTGAAGTAATCATCCAGAGCATGGTTTGAAAAGTTCAGTCAGGCTAGATTTCCTTTAGTTATCAACAGAGTAATGTCATTCATACCCCATTTATTAAGCATTCCTAAGGTAAGATCAAGCTTCTCATTGTCCATATAGATGACATTGTGGCAACTAGAAGTGATACAGAAGAGATAGTTAGGCTGAAGAAACTTCTGGTTTAAGAATTTGAAATTAAGGATCTAGGGAAGTTGCAATACTTCTTATGAGTTGAAGTTGCTAGATTAAGAAGAGGAATCTTTATCTCCTAGAGAAAATATATCTTAGGCTTGTTAGAAGAAATCGGTATGATGGTTGTAAACCAACTGAATCTCCTATTGAGAGCAACCACAAATTGCAAGGAGGAACATTTACACCAATAGATATAAACAGATATTAGAGGTTAGTTGGGACACTCATCTATCTCTCTCACACCAGATCAAACATATCAAATGCAGTTAGTCTGGGGAGTCAATACATATATGATCCATGAGAACCACATTTACATGCTATATTCCACATCCTGATCTACCTAAAGTCTGCACTAGGAAAAGGCCTTTTTTTCAATAACAATGGCCATATTAAGATAGAATCATTTGTAGATGCTAATTGGGCTGGATCTTCAAATGATAGGAGGTCAACCACTAGTTATTGTATGCTCATAATAGAAAATCTAGTCACTTGAAGAAGTAAAAAAGATAATGTAGTTATTAGATCCAGTGTAGAAGATAAAAAAGATAATTGTTTTTATATTTTTTTATCTTAAAGTTTAAGAAACATATCCAAAATGATGTTATTATGAGAAGTTTCTTTAAAATGTCATTTTGGACATTTCAAATTTGGACTAGACCAAGTTGATGATATGTTTTATTCATTTCCTTTTCTATAGATGACTCTATGACGACATATGAGCATTAATTTTAAATTTAAAACATTAAACTACTATTTTTAGTGAAAACACAAAATAGTCACTAATATTATCTTTTGTTGTCATTGTTGTATAATTATTGAAACACAAACATAATCTCTTAAAAATTAAAGAATCTCAAATTCCTAACTTCTAAATTCAAAATCTACAAACCTACAACCTTTTCAATGTTAAACCTATATGTCTATAACTACAATGTAGTCTTGTGTTCTCTCCTCTCCTATGCAACATTTTTCTCACTCAACCTGTACGTGATGATGGCTTTGAAGTCCCTAAAACTCTAAGTTCACTAATTTCAGTGAAAGTGATTTATTATTTTGGTGTATTAGGTAAGTAATGCAAGCATTTTGTTTTGTAAGAATCGACTACATGATTAGTAATGTATTTCAAGAATTACTTAGTTAATAATCCTTCCCAATTCCAAAAACCCTTAAACTCACTGCTATTTTTGAGAATTAACAATAATTTTTTTAGATTCTACTTACAACAATTCCTTTTATAAAGTGAACATGGTAAATATTTCTAGTATGGAAGTTCTGATGACATTTTTATTCACTCTTATTAATTAACTTCCCTTAGTCTTAGTTTATAGGCATATGCTCTATTTCATCTTTTTTTTTTAAAGATAGAGTCTTAAGTCAAAATATAAAGAGTTTAAACTCTAGTGATAATGGCATAAATCTTTGCATGTAAACACATGTATAAATTCTTGTGATTATGGGACTGATTCTTTATTTTGGTGATAAATAAATCCCACGGATGTATAATTTGATTGGGATATTGACTTTTTATTATCACAATCAAATTTTGTGTTACTAAAATTGTAAAGCATCTAAAATACAATAAAATGTCATTATTTGAGTTCTTTGATTAGTGAAAATATGGTAACAAAATTACCCTTGCACAAAATTTGAGTAAGACATTTTTCTAGGATTTTTCCTTAAATTTAAGTCAAAAAAATAAAAATGTCAATGATATGTTATTGTTTTGTCATTGTTGAAGACAATTCTTACTTTTTTCTATTGGGCGAATTGGGACTATATATTGTTATTATTGAATTGTTTTTTGTTGTATTTTTTGTGCTTATTATTGGGATCAAATATAATTATTAATTTGAATTGCAAGTTGTTTCAATAAGTGAAATGAGTTAGAAGTCTTAAGTAGCAGGGATACACTAGAAATATAACATGTTATTTTTTAAATTTTGTTGCTTAAACCATATATTACATTATTAATATCTTCAATATTTATGAAAATCTGAACATAATTATTGAATATTTTGTTATTTATTTATCACAAGATTCATGTGATTATTAGATTAGAATATGTGATATGTGATTTATCATAATCAATTAGGCTAAAATTAATATAATTTGCTTGTAATTTAGTTTCCTAGAATAGTTCATATATAGTTGTCAATTAACCTTTATTTTATAAATTTTTTTCCTTATTTAAGTGGTTGTATAACTTTACATATGTACATATTGTACTCTTACAAATATATATACAATACATAATTATTACAATTGATGTTAATAGGAATTCATTCTTGGTAACCTTAGTAGCTAATGAGCATGTATAATAACCTAGAGAATATCCTCCCACTTGAATTAGTCCATCTTTCTCTACCTATTGTTTCTCTCTATCATCATATCTCACTTTTATGAAATAATTAGCACTCATGAACAACTTATAAACACCATTGTATGTGATGCTCTAATAATTCTTAAACCACAATTATCCAATTTATTCCCCAATTATAACATTAATTACCAAAGTCCTCATTGGTTTCCAAAAAATGTTCGTTAATCACATAATATTCTACACAAACACAACTATTCAAACTGTTACATTCAAAAGCATATACAATAAAACAACTTTATTCAATTTAATATATTGGCTCCACCTATACTTCATTTTGTCAATCTTATGCATTGGGGTTATTGACAATCTATTTATATTCTAAAAAAAATAGCGACAAGGGGTGACTTACCTATTCAACATACATATAATACTAAAATACATAACATTACTCAACCTATTTGAAAAATTAACAAACGTAAAAAAATTTATCATTAACAATAATTAATACCAATATTATTTTATTACTGCCATTTATGTTTTATCTCATTATTAACTGAATTATCTAGACCCTGCTTAACCCATTGGACTTACATTAAATGGTCTACCAGCTCATCTTTACTCATCATAATCACTTACTAAGTGGAAACAAAATTAGATGTATAAATATCAATACATGGTACCTCTATTCCTCAATCTAATTTGGTACTTTGGTACTACTCTAGTACCTAGCTATTGACACAGGATATCTCTAAGACCTAGGATATTTTGGTACCACTCTAGTACCTAGCCATCAGCATAAAACATTTTCAAGACTTAGGATGCCTCGATACCTACTCCACAAATAGGTACCTAGCCATCACTCACTCATATTTAAATAACCCATTAATTTATGACCATCGAATATATGCTATCATAGGCAAGCCATAGATTCATAATTTACATCATTTATTCTCAACATATTATAAGCCAATCTCTATTTAATTTCATGAATGTGATTTACTTACCTTAATATTCTTAATTATACTTACGTATAACTAAAAATTTTTAACTATCAAATTTTACATCGAATTATCAAGCGATACACCTCATAATAAGTCAAAAATATAAATACGGAACATTTTTGTACTTTACTAATTATCTATAAAATAAATAAATCCAATTCATATATTTTAGAAATCCACATATGTAATTATCAATAATTAATTTAATTAATGACTAATTCAAAATATGATTCACTATATAATAATTAGTGGCCAAACTTTTCATTTTTTTTCTAAATAACAAAATACTATTCTAAGAGTACAGTCTAAAGTTATCCTCACCTGATTTTCAGACTTAACCAGTAGATAAGTCCCACCTACTCTTTAATCCACCTTTCAGACCGAGGCATTACAAAATTATATTAGACTTATTAAAATAAACTTTTCAACTCAATTACACTTAATAATCCAACATTATTTTCTTTTCCACTTTATTCTTAATTATTAAAATATCCTTCTATAACCTAACTACCATAATTTCTAAAATACCCTTAACTATTAAAAGTCCTATTTTACCCTCATTTATTTTTTATTACAAAAATACCCTTTCAGGAATTAAATTCCAATTTTACCATTAAATTTTTACATTTCCTATTTTGCCCCTTAAATCAACTTAAAATTTCCTAAATTGCCTTTTTCTTCACCCTTTCCTCTTTTCCTTCCTCCTCTTTTTCTCATTTTCTAGCCACCTTTTCTACAATTTTAATTTTTCCTATGACTTTAAATTATTTTCCTAAACAATCACAATATACTTTCCAATTATAAACTAGTATAGGATGACTAAAACTCATAAACGAAAGGCATATAATTATTGCTGGGAAAAATTTACCTATGTGAAGTTCTAAACCTTTCTAAGGGATTTTAGGGTTGTTAACCTCTACAATTTTCTCTTAATTTGTTGCAAAACAAACAAAATGAGGGAATGTATGAGAAAAGCTTCATATGTAGGACAAAGATGGTGTATTTAACCACTTACTAGCTAGAAAACAAATGGAGAGCAAGATGAAGAAGACAACTTTTTCGTTGGGTGTCTAAATGCCCATATGCTCTCTTCTTATATATATACTCATATGTTTTAATTTGTTTATAGGCTGGGTTTTTTCTTCTTCCTTTTGTGGGCTTTACATTATAGGCCTGCCTACATCTGTTGCTACTACTTTAATTCCTACCTAAGATTCCCACTCTATTCAAATTATTACTATCAAACTTAACTGAGAGAATTGTATGCGTTGGTCTCAATCTGTGCTTATATATATTTATAGTAGAAGAAATTTTGGCTAATTAGCTAGAGATAAAAATGAGTCTGAAAAAAGTGGTGCAACTTATCCACTATAGGATGTGGAGAATTCAATGGTGATGAAATGGTTAGTGAACTCGATGGAGGACATAAGCTTCAATTACTTGTGCTATCATACGTCAAAGGGTCTTTGGGATAATGTTAACCAAATATACTTGAACGTAGGAAATAAATCTCAGGTATTTGAGTTAACCTTAAAGCTTGACAAGGAGAGGATATCATAATTAATTATTTTAATTCTTTGAAATGTATTTAACAAGATTTAGATCTTTTCAATGATAATAAGTGAAAATCCTTGGAAGGTTGTCGCCATTATCAGAAAACAATGGAGGATAACTATATGTTTAAAACTTTTATAATCTAAACCTGGTGTCTGATGAAGTTAGAGGTAGGAATATTGTTAGACATCCCTTTCCATCTCTTCAAGAAGTCTTATCTTAGGTTCACATTGAGGAGAGTCATCATCTTGTTATACTCGACAAAAGGAGCCTCAATAATTCTATCAAAAGCTCAACCCCACCTGTTGTGGTAATTGATGGTCAAAACACTATTAAGAATCTAATTACAAACCTTGTGTTTAGTGTGATTATTATATTAAACCTCATCATACATATAAGATTTGCTTTAAGATTCAAAAAAGTCAGCAAATTAGAATAACTCTCATAAAGAGCAATTCAATCATCCTATAAGGAAGGTTCAGTTCTCTTTAGCAAGGAGCATATTGATTAACTCCTAAAGATGCTAAAATCTAACTCAGGCCTATTGAGAACTCTTAATACTTCCATTGCTTAAGCATATAGTATTTTAAAGGAACTATCTTGTCATTTGCCTAATTATTCTACTCTTTGGATCATAGATTTGGAAACCTCCAATCATATTGCCATGTAGCCAAGAAAAGGTTTGACATGAGGTGCTAAATTGATATAAGACCTTTACTTTTTTTGAAGATGAAGAATCCAATAGTAAAGTTCCTCGAGGCTTTGGTAGTATCAACTCAACTCTGGTTAATGGTCAAGTTATTCTTTGGCATTATAGACTAAAGCATCCTAGTTTTCCTTATCTTAAAAAAATTTCCTCTTTAATTTAAAAGTTTAGTTTATTCCAAATTTGTTGTGAGGACTACATGTTATCAAAAGGTTATAAAACTATTTATTGTCAAAAAACTTATCAACCCTTAAAATCATTTTAGTTAATATATAATTTATATCAATTCCCCATCAAAGAAAAATAGTTTGTTATCTTTATTAATGTTCATACCTACTTATATTGGGTTTAATTTCTGAAAAATTTAGGTTGAAATTAAAACCTTTTACTTAATGATAAAATATTTTTCAAGTAAAAATTGAATCCTCCATATAGATAATGGAAGTAAATATTTCAAAGGAATTATAAGAACCTTTAAACATAAAGGGATTTATTTTCAAACTACTTGCATTGATACAACTAAAAAAAATGGTATCATAGAATGTAAAAAGAATATCTATATGAAGTCTCCTGAGCCATTATACTTTCAATAAATGTTCTATAATATCACTAGGGTGAGTTTGTTTTAACTAACTGCTATCCCATTAATTGAATTCCTACTCGTTTCCTTAACTATATTGCCCTTTTAACTATTTAGAAAATATTTTTCTGCATCATCTATTCATCAAGTCTCCCTATAAACCTATTTGAATACAAAATTTATATCCATAAAACTAGTAAAATAATTTCAAAACTTGACCCAGGGGTTGAAGAGAATGTTTTTATTAGTTATGCACCAAATAGAAAGGGATACAAGCATTTTAATCTAAATACCAACAAAAACTAATAGTCTTTATGAATCTCACATTCCTAAAACATCAAACTTTCTTTCACCAAAATTCTTTTTAGGAGGAGAAAGTAGGAGAAGGAAAATTTTGGGATATTAATACTATTATGTTACTTAAAACTATTCACTCATTTACTTTGGATAACGAAAAAAATAACCAACAGTTAGGAGACAAATGAACCTGAGTCTATTTTGTCAAACACTACTAAATCCTTAATAGGGGAGAAGTACTAACAATAGTTCCTTGTAAAATATAATCGAGATCTTCTCACATATTCAATGAGGATCGTCCAAAGGGCAAGAAGGTTATTATTCCTTTGTCATAAGCTCAAATGATTGCCATTAAGGATCTATTTTAAAACTATTCCAAATATTATTGATATTTTTTTCTACACTCCTCTTAATCTTAATAAAATAAATAGTGATCTTATATCTACTTCCATACCTAATATTAAACTAACTAATTTTGGTATTCCCATAATAATCAAAAAAGGAAAACACTCTTGTACTTTTTATCTTATGTCCCAAAACACTCTTGTACTTCTTATCTTATATACCACTATCTTTCATATAGTAAACTTTAAAAAAACATAATGACATAAGAAATATAATCTATTTATGCCAAGAAACATATAAGAAGCATTCAATAACTCTAATTGAAACTTATTAGTAATTGAAGAGATGAATGCTCTAAAGAGAAGTGGAATATGAGAAGTTGTTTATTTACCCAAAGATCATACAACAATTAGGTGTAAATGGTGTGTTCATAGCAAAGTGGAAGGACTATGAAAGTTATTGGTCCCCTCTTAGTACACGAGAGGGGGTGAATTGTTTATTCACTTTTACTTATTTGTAAACTAATTAATGAATTACCTATTCTAATAGATGGTTATTGAAAATTCTTATATGATAGTCATAAAGCAATCACAATAATAAATAAAAGAGAGTACAAAAAAAGAAAACAACATCCACTCTCCAAGTTTCATTTAGGAATTTACTATTTTCTTCCTTCAATGGATAAGAATAACTCTACATACAACATCTTCTTTGTCACGGGTTAACAGGAACACTTTTAACCATCTTACTTTGTTATAGGTAAAGAATAACCCTTTACAAATCTTGTTTAAGTAAAAGAGTAACTCTTACAAAGTGTACCTCGTTGAATTTCCCTATTAACAACAAATATAAAACAAACAAACTCCTTTTACTAATATTAATGAACAATGGCTCAATATATGCCATGTAATACACACATGCATTCTCTAGCTTCTTAAGGCTTTTAGAAACTCCTTAATATGCCCAACCAATTTCTTAAAACTGAAATGTGATCTATTCTTACTAAAAAATAACTAAAAATGTGACCATTGTAACCAATACGACATATAAACTCATGATATATAATTTTGCATGTCTTCTAATGTATTGATTGACCATATCTTACATTGGTCAATTAGTGTTTCTAGAAACAACACATTGGTTAATCAATATGTATAAAACATATTTTCAATGATTTTTAAGTTCTTTCAAAGATTAAACCATGTTCCATTAACTACAACTTGATCTAAAATCATTTCAAAAGTTTCCAAAAAATTATTGTAAAGATTAAAACAAATTTCCTCTTCATTATGAAAGAATTTATGTATCTTATATGTAAATGCTTATGTAATGATAGAAACCTTTATTTAATACCCGATTTTCAGAACATGTCTAGAGTTAGAACCCTACGAAATTGAAACTGAAAAATAGCATTGAGAGCATTTCATTTGCATAGCATACACATACGAATATTGATATTTGTACACGTTACAAATATTTTAAAATGACTATGATGTGAATTGTGAATTTTTATCTTGAATTCTGGTATGATTAGATTATAATTGGTAATTTGGAATTAATTATGATTAATTGGGAGATTGTTGAATTAAAATGTACATTTGGATTAGGAAAAATGTCAAGTGGTTAGGACAAATTGATAAATAAAAAATTAGGGTTATTAAGCTTATAATTTAGTGAAATTTGGCATAGTTAAATGAGTGACAAATGGACTAATAATTAATTGAAAAGTGGACCACTTAATGTGTGACGTATGGACTCATCATTTAATGATAAATGGAAACTTATGGAGTGGATTAGTGGCAGCTTATGAGTTAGGTAAATGGATTCCATGCAGTAAGACATATGGCTTTGAAAAATTAGTGACATCTTGCACTTTGTTTATCTAAACAAAGGTAGCAAAGTTTCTACTGCCTTCCTCACTTCTTAACACTAAAAATTTCTCCTACCTCTTCTCTGTAATTTGTTTGAACCCTAGCTCAAATTACTATATGAAATCCACATTTTAATTGCTCACAAAATAGCCAAGAAATCAGTTCAAAGTGATCTTAATATTGCAGTCTAAAATTAACTTGTTTTCACCTTAAATTGTGATGAATCTTGCATGATTGGAGGGCTAGTTTAACTTGTTTTCACCTTAAATTGTGATGAATCTTGCATGATTGGAGGGCTAGTTGAATATGAAGTGTTTTAGTGAAATTGAAAGCTTAACAAGTAAGTAGCAATCTAATCTTTATGTCATGCTTAGTGGTATGAAAATGATGCTTGAATTGGAATGAAATGTATATGATGTTGGTGATGAGATGTGATGGAAATGTGTTGAATAAACTTAGAAGTTTTATGCTTGTTTATGGTGTGGGAAAATCGTGGATTATATAGGTTGATTCATGGGTGAATTAGGTCTAGATTAGAAGTGTAATGAAGGTGGATTTATGCTGAAGAAAGATGTTAATATAGTGTTCTTGAATTGAGAAAGAATTAGGACTATATGCATAATAATGTATGATAGTTTCTAGTTTGATTTTGATGCATGAAAGACGATGATTTGTGAGCTATCAAATGAATACATTGTGAGCTAGAATTGGAGTATAGTTTAGGCCTAAATGAGGATGCATGAATGAGCATGAATATGGAAAATTGGAAGTGTAAATGATGTGCCTAAATGTGAAACATTCATATAGAATTGGAAGAAATCATGCAAGGCACGATCGTGGCCTGATTATTTAGGTTCTGTCACAATCGTGGCAGAGTCCCCACGATTGTGGCCTGATGCATAAGGTTCTATCAAGATCGTGGCAAGGTCCACTATAATCATGGGTAAGGTTTGAATATGAAATGTTGTCTTTTAAGTGATGTATGAAACAACTAATGATAAGGTACTGTCTTATGATGCATTTAGGCTTGAAATGAACTAGTTTGATGATTGATTGATGAATTTAGATTAAATAAGTTAATTTAGGTATAAACCTAAGTGTAAACAAGACACATCCAAGTGACAATGTTTGAATGATCATGAATTGTTATTAAGAAAACATACTCGGGAAAGTCATTGAGCATGCATTGAACATGACACATACATATTTGTGTATGACTGAATATGTATTTGATTGATTGACCTTGTAATGTGAATTTTGTGTGTATTGAATGATTTTATACGCACAAGTCGATCGACTGAAAGTAGACATTGCTGGATCATCTAGGCAATAGCGTAATCTGGAGCGTACTGTGAGTAATCTAAATGTTCACCCTAGGATTGATTTATTTCTGTTTAACTTCCAATTATTAAACTGTTAATGATTTGTATGTGACAATTTCGGACATTAATGGTCTGAGGAGTTTGTTATCTGTGAATGAATTGGAAGTGTTTTGATTGCGTATGAATATGAAAGTTATCTGTATTCTCAACATATTGTTGAATGCTAGACTTAGGTCCAATGAACATCTGAATTTGACTGTGCATTATGAATAAATGTTATTGATAGCATATTTTGTGATTTGATGCATCACATTAATATGTATGATCAGACAAAGGCGTTATGGACCGGAGTAGCCAATCTAAAAGAGTTTAAGACTCATAATTCTGCATATAGAGCCATTAGCTATGTGATTAATGATCCCGGTATCCACAATGAGTACGGGAAAGTATCTGAAAAAGATCTCGATATCTACAAGGGATATGGGATAGTGAAAGACGCTCGGTTGTAACAAAATATCCACAAAGTGGAGTCTTATATGAATATGCATTTGTATATATATAATTGTGAAATCATTTCTAAATTATGATGATATTAAGATATGCCATATTATGTATATTTGATAATATGAGTGAATTTGAAAAGACTATATGAAATGTGTGTAACCTATGATGAATTTTTGAGATGAGCAATATTGTGCATTTGATTTATATTTGAAATATTTGATGTTCTAAATGCGTGAGCACATCGCGGATGGTTCACTCATTGAGTTCGCAAAACTTATCAAAATTACAACGTGACTTTTCAGGTACGAGAGGGGAGACCTAGTTCCTAAGATACTCTAGAGGAATATTTTGGATTAAAAAATGACTCAAAGGTCAGTCAGCTAACATCTGAGGAGTTGTAGATTGTTTTTAAGTAGTTTCTTTTGTAATGTAGAACTTTTTGTAAAAAAAGAAGTAAACTCTTAAATACTTGTGATGATGTAAATATTTTTCTAATGAAGTGTAATGTTGCAATGAATATTACGTTAGTGAATGAAATGAAAAAGTTGCCTTCCAAAGTTTGTAAAGTGTATGATGCCATAATAAGTATATAAGACTTCTCTAACATGCCATTGTAATAGGATATGTTCTTGAATGTCCTCTGGATGTTCGGGTATATACTCTATGGTAGTGTGGTGTTACACCTCATTCACTGAAATGATCAAGATAAGGTTATAAAGGATTAAAATGATTTGATTATGTCTTAATATACTTGATTCCTCTATGTTTTTGTTTCTTCACTTGAATTGTATATATGCTCAACTTTGCTCATTTTCCCCTATCATTGATTTGTTAATTTATTTACTTGAATCTTTTATTGAACTTCATAATTTATATACTACTTGATTATATTATAATATAGCTACTAATATCACCAAAATTAAATTCATTAATAGTAATAAATTTTGTCATTATAAAAAATATAAGGTTAGAACTTCTCTTAGTCAACAGAAGTGAAAAAAGGTTTAACGCAAGACTTGTTGTTAAAAGTTTTACCCAAACTTATGGCATTAATTGTTGAGTGCCAAGTTTTAATCTAATTAAAACCCTCAATTACCGCAAGTGCACGGGTTGTGAATTTTAATAAAAGAGGGGTTGATCCTACGAGGAGGTGTGAACTAATCTAATCCCAAGTTCTCAAAGGCTTAGAAAAATGAACAAAATGAAAATAAAAATATGACAGAAATTAAACACAAGAATATGATTGTCAAAAAATTAATTCGTAAAAATAGCATAAAGAAATCAAGTTGAGAAACACTCAAAACCACAATAGAAGGACTCACACGAGAAGAATTAATCGATTATGAGAGAGGGGAATGCTAATCTGATCATTTATTTGTTATTGTGGTGTTACTCTCTCTCGAATTATAATCACAAACCATAAATCCTAGTTAAGAAACCCTAATTTAGGTTTAGTATCAAACAAGTAATCTCTTAATTACAACGACCCTAAACCTAATCAGTTCTTAAGCTTCATAATAAACAATCGAGTCCTCACACGGAATCTCTCTCCGTATAATTTGACTCAATCATTTTTATTAGGTTCACCCTCTCAGTTTGTCACCAAAATATACAAAAACTATAATCAATCACAACACCCAAACTCAATAACATAAAAATGACTATATTAACATTGAATTAAGTTCAAATCCCTAAAGAAAATTGAAACATCATGATCAATCCCAAATACATCAACATATTAATATCCATCTCAAATATTTAAAGAAAAAGAACACATGATGAATGAATTACACTATTGAAGGGAATTAGGATGCACCAGGAAAAGTTGTGGTAGCTGAGTCGACTCCTTTTTCCTCCTCCTCTTCTTCTTCTCTCTTCTTGGAATTTTCCAAATGCCGCAAAACGTGAATTTCTTTTAGTGTTCCATCACTTTCCTATTTATATAAATTTGGAAGACTTTGAAGTAGAATCTCCACACGTTCAGCTGGATTTACATTATGTCCTAACTTTGAAAGTTGAGAGCATAGAGAGATCAACGTATTAACATGCTCCGTTACTGAAATAGATTTAGACATTCGAATTGTGTAGATTCTTCTCTTCAGAAAAAGATTTATTATGAAAAGACTTAGCTTCATATAACTTTTCAAGATGATCTCGTATCTCCTTAGCTGTTTTCTTTTCCTCAACACCTTACAAAATATCATCTAATAGACCACGATGCAAATCTGACATGGCCAAGGCATCTATTTGTTTCCATTTGTTTTCATCTATGAAACCCGCCAGCTTAGCACTGATGGCCTCCAAGCAATTATCCTTTGCTAATACTGCCTTTATCGTCAATTTACATAACAAGAACTTTGTCCTATCAAACTTTGTAATATCAAATTTAATCGACATTGTTTTTATCACAATTTGGCTTTTGTAACACAAGAATTGACTCCCACTCTCTCATGTGAAGGGGAAACCACCTCAAGTTAGCTCCATTTAGTATATAATAAGATTGTAGTACAACAGGAAAGTTCCAAGGAAAAGCTGGAGGGGTCACAAATGATCCCACTTAAAACTTAGTCTCCTTAGACAAAACTTTTCTTAGAAATGTACTCAGTCACCTCATATACCGATGAAATGCCCAAAACGACAACAAGAACTTAAGAATAAAACCACCCTTAACTCGCAAGAATACCAAAGAAAAACTTATTTTCTAATGTAAAGATCAGATTATGGTGCAACCACAAAGCATACTTGAGCAAACCTTGGGCTTTGATACCACTAATAGGAGATGGAATCCATTTGGATAGAGCAAACACACTAATAAAAAATTGAGATAATAAGGGACACATAAGATTTAACGTGGAAAGCCCCTTAATAAATAAGGGGAAAAAACACGACAAGAATATAACACTTTCTACTATAGAAAACAAATATTACAAGAGGAAAATCTCACAATCTATACTAAAAATTAATACAAAAGGATATAGGAAACAGATTTGGGGTGAGTAGAACCTTAAGGAGAGGTCTCCTTATATAGCCTCAATTGAGGCTTCTAATTTTACCCACTTTTGATGTGGGATAAGCCAACATATTCCTCCTCCACTTATATTAAGAAAAATCATAAAGAACAGTAGATCAAAATAACTTCCTTTTTTGACAGCTTATTACTTGCCTAACCAATTTCTAACCCACCCTTCAAAGGCCTTACAGGCTTTAGCTAAAAGAGCAATAACAATATCATTTTAGTTCACATGCACATTAATAACCCAGTGGGACCTATGCTTAATCCCAATCTTCACGTTCATGTTAGAAAAAGATAGGACATTATAAAAGAAAAGTTAAAAGATCATTCATAAAAAATCTTAAAATTTACTTAATTTTATAATATTAGTTTAAATTTTAAAAAGTGACGTTAAAATATTTTAATTTTTATTTATTACGAAAATAGTTCAACAATATATTTTTCATTAACATCCCTGATGTGATTAATCACATCACTTTTTTTGAAAAATAATCACATCATATTTTTTATATGTCATAAGTCATTATTTTTTTAACTCATTTTAATAATCAATTAAATTAAAAAAACAAAACCTAAAACTAAAACTAATTTCTCAATTTGTTTTCTAATGTAAAATTATTGCTCTCCTACTTCCCCATTTCCGATTGTGATCTTCTGTTCTTTGTTACTATAACCTCTTATACAAATTTTGGTTTATTAAACTTAAGGATTTGATAGACGATCAGTGGTGACATTAGGAAGTAGATAAGTAAACCTTATCACAATGCCACTAGAGGTTGTAGATGAATGATCAAGAATGAAGCAAGAAGGACTAATCATGCTATTAGCTTCAGAAGATGTACCTGAAATGTTTAGTAATGGAGAGAAATGATTGTACATGCCACGTAGACAAGATTTTAGCCTAAAACATTTTAAGTCAATAAGATTAAACAACAATCATAAATGGGGAAGAAGGAGATAATAGTATTGCAGAGGAAAACAAATTGGGAAATAATTTTAGGTTTTATGTTTTTAATTTAGTTGATTATTAAAGAAATGATTTGGAAAAAGTAGGTCCTTGTTACACACATAGGATGTTAAAAAATTTGACATGATTAGCTACGTCTGCAGTGTTAACGAGAAATTTAATGTCGTGTTATTTTTGCAACAAATTGAAAGTTGAAGAGTTTTAATGCTATTTTTTAAAGTTTGAGCTAATATTACAAAATTCAGTAAAAAATGAGATTTTTTATTATTAACCCTAATAAAAAAGTAAAATGCTTTGTTAGTTATTCTGAAAGCTCACCAATCTATTACTCTCGTTCATTTTTCATACTAATCTTTTCATTTTTGTTTTGCTCCAACAAAAATCACCAGGTAAAGAGAGATTTGTTCAATTATATTCCATTTATGTTTAGAGCTTTAAGCTTTGTAATTTATTCTATTCTTCTTAGCTGTTGATTTGTTTCTTTTATATTAACTTAGGTATTTAATGTTTTGTTTTATATATAAGTTTATTAATTAAAATAGTATCTATCTGAATTGCTTTTGTTTCTGATCAGTTATATAATTTCTACCAATGGCCTACTCGTAATGCAATTAGTAGTTTTCATGTTAGTCAATATTTGTTGAAAGCAATTGTGTGTAATCCAAATTATTTATCTTTTTGTTCATAAATTCATTATTAAGAAGCTTTTTTGAATGTCTTTCTTAACCTTTTCCTCTTTATATTTAATCATCTCAGTACACTTCACCTTGAATTTGTTGTTGTGACTATTTATTTGACAATTCTTTTTGGAATATGAAAGTTTGTTGATTGGAAAATGTTAGTCTTGGCATGTCTACTAAAATTCACCTACTTAATCAGTTAATTTATTGTTGGGTTTATGGTTGTGTGGTAAATTTATTCTTGTTAGATCAGTGCCTCCCTAAATAATGAAATCATTAACCTTTTGAAATATTTTATAGTGTCAATTCATTCTGAAAAACATTGTCATTGCCAAAATCTTATTCATATTTGTACCCATTTTTGGATTGATACGATTACACAAAATCATGACTGATCCCTTTAAAGTAGTGTAATTTTCTTTGTACTTATATGATACTTATATGTCTACCTCAAATAACTTTTATGTGGTGAAAGCTAGTTCAACTATTCTCTCTATTATATATTGATTTCTCATTTTTATACATATTTACTCATACATTGGAGATAGTTACAGAAATTTCTCTAGTAATATATTTAGGGTATGGGTGACAGAAGGTTGTGCTAATGATTGGCAGAAGTTACAATTTAAGCTCAAAAGTGAACCTATAACTTATGAAGTCCTTAGACTTTTTAGGAGACAACATAAAAATACAACCAAAACACAACTATCTAAGATATCAACTTAATGGTAACAACAAAACAATCTAGTTAAGTTTAATCAAATAATATTAGTATGAGAATAAAAAACTCACCAAAGAAGCAAACACATAGATTTATGTGAAAAACCCTCTAGAGTAGAGAGAAAAACTATGGGCCAAACTGATAAGCAATTCCACTAATCACAACTAAGTATTTACAAGATTTGTATCTCTCACCCTACAATAACAAGTTATTTAACAAAGATTCAAGATTGAATTTAAAGTTGATGTATAAATCAACAAACTCACAACCCAATCCCTAAATCAATAAACAAAGGATGAGAATCATAAATCACTTACTCTTACTCTATTATCTTTTCCCTTTTTGGTGTTTTTGTGCCTCCCAATAAAAAAACATGTTCTTCTCTTCTTTTATATGCCAAATTAGGTTTTTTGAAATATAAACGATCAAATACACAGCCATGACTCCTAAGGCATGGGCGTGATAACTTATTCTACACTCATTTTTTTAATCGGACACGTGCAAGTTTTGACGACATAAGAACCCTAAACCTAGACTCATGCTATAAATAGAAAAGGGAAAGTTGACTAAATAGAGGTTGGACTGGTATGCTAGAGAAAAAAGAATAGAGAGAAGGTATGGAGGCGGGGAAGCAGAGAGGTTCGGTTTATAAGAAGAAGAGAGAAAGAACAAAGAAAGGAAGTAGAGGTGAAAGCCAGTATGAGATCGGTCGTTTGGGTGAAAACTAAGTGGAGGCAGAAGGAGAGAGCTGATGCTGAGAGCTTGAGATTGGCAAGAGACCTACTACCAATTCTTTCATCCGAACGATCCTTGTTTGCTTATTTTGTTCTTTATCTATTGCAGTATTTATCTATTGCTTTACTGGACTCACTACTCTGTTAGCTTTTGATAGTTCATTTTGTATTTTCACTCAGTTTATTAGATTAAATTCTATGCAAATGATGAATTTGCTTTATTCCATGATGGGTTTATTCTTTTTCTTGTGAATTAATGTAGCTAGTTTAGTCGATTATGCATGATGAATATAATGTTTTTTATCTTATTATTTGCTATAGTTTCTGAGCTAAATAGATGTAATAGTGTGGCTAAACTTTGCATCATTTAGGTATTAAACAAAGGATCAAGAGAGGAAGTTTAATATTAGAAGCAGAAACTATAGAGGCTTAGGTTAAGAATTAGAAATATATTAACTTAAGTGGGTAATTATTAGTTAGGTTTTCATAATTAATTTGGATGATAAACTTGTCGAATATAAAAGTTCGATTAGTTAGTTATTTGAATTGATTTAAAAATCCAGCTGTTAATTTTAGTAAGACAATTATCCAATCATTTCCCCTTATTCATGCATGGGAGATTAAATTAGTGAAATTAATTCTCAAGAGTTTCCATACTGATTAATTAATTCGTTTTTGCTTCCAGTTAAATCAATTCACTTTTTAGTCTAATTGCGTAATTTTCTTTAAAGCCTTTACTCCAAAAATCGAGACATAATGTTTAGGATTGCATTTTTTTATTTTTATTCAAGATTAATTTGAGTGGACAAATTTCACCTCTGTGGGAGACGACACTAGGTAACCAACTACAGCTATCTCTTATACTAGTGAGTAGGATAGCCTATTTATATTTAGAACTCATTTTGACACAATATAAACCATAAAGGAGGCTATGATCATCGAAATTCTCAAAATAAGATTAGACACTCAACAAGACCTTGAGGTTATCCATCATCTAGAACTAACATAATAGAGAAAAATTCTACATGTTATTGAGGCTAGTAGTATACTACAAGGCTGATGCAGCGTACCTCTGTCTTTCTTGTGATGTAAAGTTCCATTCAACGAATGCACTTGTTAATCGGCATATCCAAACTCTTTTGTACGACTCATATAGAAACCATCCTGCTTATGCGCGATGTCTGGATCATCGGTTGTTCATGTTTTAGGAATGTGATCAGTCCTTACATAGGATCTCTACTCGGCATCAAAAAGGGGAAGTTAGCAGCTATATGGGATGTCCTTCTGTGAAAGATTTTGCAACATTGTGGGGCTTTGAATTGAATGAACTAAATCAAAATGGCTCTCTGCATCCTGGTGTTAAAAAGGTTGACATGTTAGGAGAGTCTTGCCCTATAATTGGTGACTCAACTCCAAAATGTAAAGTGAGTTGCTCAACTACATTCTCTGGTGCATGATCTGTTATAGGTTCTAGTTGTCTAAAAAGAAAGGTCGGTAGACTTTAACGATTTTCAAGTATATTTGGTATTTTCACCATCTTCAATTTTTTCTATTTATCAAGTACTGTTGTTGTTATGTATTACTTTTAGTGTCTCTTGAGGAAAAAATTTTAGGACCTATTTGTTTTCATTTTGATTTTTAGTTTTCTATTTTTGTTTTCAAGTTTAGTTGTTTGAGTTTTTGGTTTTAATTTCTTCCAGTTTTCAAAAATTATGAAAATCGCAAAAAGTGGTTTTTTTTTGTTTCTACTTTTTCCATAATCTACTATAAACTAAATATATAATATTTATTTATTTAATATATTATTTATTAATAAGAATTATGAATAATTTAATTTAATATTATAATTAAAATTAATTATTAATAAGAATTATCAATAATTTAATTTTACTTAATTTCTATAATTAAATTAAATTAAATTAATAAAATAATTATTAATAATATAATTAAATTTAAAATATCTTCAAAATATATATAATTTAAATAAAATTTGATTTAATAATTAAAATATAGTTAAAAATAAATATTATTTTATAAATAAAAAGTTAATTTTAAATTATATATTTTAAAATAAAATAATTTTGTTAATAATTTGTTAATAAGTATTAAATAAAAGATTAAAAAAATTATCTTTAAATTTTATCTATGTAATTATTATTAGTGATAAAAATTTAACTATATTGACATCAACAACCAAACAAGTTATTGTTTTTATTTGAAAGGAAATTAGAAAGATAAAACAGAAAATTAAAATTAAAAACTACAATAAAAAATAGAAGTAGAATTAAACGACCCCTTAGTTTCACATATGTTAAGACTTTATGTGTTTTAGCATAGTAACAGATCTAACTGCACGTGCTGACATCTTTACTACTATGTTGGAGTATTAGTTCTCATATTTCACGTGTCATTACATGTTTAAAAGTCTAAGTTACTGATGGAGATTAATGGTTAAATTCTTCTATTTACTTTTCTTTTATTAAATTAACCACAGGTATTGCAACTATAACATTGTTGATTGTTATATCTAAAAAGCTAGAAAACTATTATTTTGATGTGATATGAAGAATTAATAACCCTAAAGTGTTTATATCTGATTAATTGACTTTAAGGGCCAAAAACATTTAATTTCGCTTTGTTATTATCCTAGTTGACAAGTGTTGATTTCTCATTTTTTTCAAAGGAAAGAAATTTTCTTTATTGCCTCAAGCTTTTTACTAAATTTTAATGATAGCAAGATATTATTTTATAGTTACCCTCATCTTTTGAATTATAACAAATGGAGCTATATTTCACTTGATTGCAATGTATGAATAAAACTAAACATAGATTATTATCGTAAATTATCATATATTCATCTAATCTTTACTTTAGTCAACTATTCACTATAATTAGCCTTAATTTTCTCTTAAGATCATGTACATTAATGTTGTGTATTATTGAGTTGATTTGTTACTTTAGTTAGGGACACCTAAAGTGTATAAATAGGAGGATGTATTTCACATTACAAACACATAGAAATACAGAGAGCATTTCTACACTTCTTGTTTGTTCTTTATTTCTACATAGTATTAGAGCCTCCTTTGTAACAAAAGGAGTCAAAATTCTGGAGCCTTCTCCATTCTTTACCTTAATCATTATGCTTTTATATTCTAGTTTCCTAAATCTGCTCTAAATATAAAATTTCATATACCAAATTATTCCTCTTCTTAAACAAATCAAAATGGTAAAAAATTCACCTCTAAAAGTCATTCCACACGCCCTCATACGCTGCCTATTGCCATTAGTTTCAAAAAACATAGTTGGTAGCTATTTGGGTGAAAGAAGACTACCAAAACTACGTTGTTTTGCTTCCGGTAAAAAATGACACAGTTTAGTTCAAAGAAGGGAGATACACATCATCTACTACATCAGTGCCACATCATCTGCAATATAACCAAAAATCTAAATCATCTACCACATCACTAGACACATCATTGACTGCATCACCTAATATGTCACTGTCGCATCATCACAGGTCTTTGTCATATCATCTTTGCATGTGTCATTTCCTTATTTGTCTGTGTTTCGTCTCCTCCTTTGTTTAGTTTAGACCCATCAGTTCGATTCGAAAAATAATTGATCGACACTTTGACCACCTAGTTCAGTACATTTTCATTTGGGTTCTTTGTAAACTAGATAGGTTCCCAAGGTTTTTCAACGCGTTGAATCCAATTCTTAGGTTAGAAAAACCGAATTCATCTCTATAGGTAGGTTTTTTTCCTATGGATGGCTTTAAACTCCCCCAGTACATTTCCAATCCTATTAATATCATCTTTGATGGCTCCAACTATAATCTTTGGGCTGATGAAATGTGTAGTTTTTTTAAAGGGAGATTTATTTGGCATATTGTTACTGGAGAAATACCTAAAGCCACTCAAAAGAAAGAAAAAGATATTGACATATTCATTGAACGATTAATGGCATGGGATGGAATGAACCATCAAATCTTAACATGGTTTCGAAATAAATATACCAAAGCCATCAAACTTGACTTTCAACGATTTGATAAAACTTAAGAGGTATGAAATTTCCTGAAAATTGTTACTTTGTATCAGATGATGTCTACCGATTTCAATTATATAAGAGAATTCATCACATGTAGCAATAACCTGGACAACAATACATAGTTATATGTCTGAATTGCAAGAACTTTAGGGTCAATTAGCATTTAGCGATCATGTCTGACCTAGTCCTGATGTTGCTACGCTCTACGCAAATCTTTGAGATCTTCATTATATATGGCATTTGCTTATGACTCTTAAGGATGAATTTGAACCCATTTGTAGTTTTATTCTTTATAAAGGAACTTTAACCAATCTCGACACTGTTATTAAAAATCTCATCTTAGAGGAAAGTCGCCTCAATATGTTCTATATTAAAAAATCTATCCCATCTACTGATGTTATCTTGGAAACTTATACTTCGTCTCAAACTTTTCACAACTCAAGTAAGAAGTTTTATAAAGGCTCTTGCAATTATTACAGGAATCCCGGACAACACCTGTGAATGTAGAAAACGACTCAAACAAAACTATAGATAAGGTAATTCTTCCAAGTCTCTCCAGCCTACTTTTACTACTGCTGCTGCCACTGAAGGGCCAACAGAAATCATCTTTTCGAAATTCTCTTTAAAGGACCTCCATAACCTTCTTCAATAACTTCAACTAGATTCTGGTACAGTCTCCTACTTTGCCCTATTTGTTACATCAGGTACCTCAAACTCTTGGTATCTCGATTCTACCTATTGTAATCATATGACCTTTGACTCTCATATTCTTGAATCTTTAACATTTCCATCTAATACACACACTGTTCATATTGTCGATAATTTTATTATGCATGTCCAACATATAGGTACTGTATACACATCCACATTACATTTACCTTAAACCTTTCTTATTCCCAAACTCTTGTTAAACCTTATTTCTATTAGAGAATTATATGAACTAAGTGTTAACTTATCCTTTTTGAGTCATGGTTGTATTGTGTAAGATCCATAGACAGGCAAGATCCTTAAGCCCTGTTTACTGGGATATTAATTAATGGAATGTAATGGAATGGAATGGAACTGTTTATAATGGAATGAAATATAATATAATGAAAAGTTGTGTGGGAGAGATGGAAGAGTTCATAATGTAATGTAATGAAATATTGTTTGGAAGATAGATGGAATGAAATGTAATGTATAATAAATGACTGTTGTACCCCTGATATTAAAATGGTTGTTGAAAGAGGTTTAACGCTATGATTTTAAAACAGGAATTATGTCCAATTAAAAAGTTACAGTTGTGACTTGTTCAAGCGACAACCGTGACAAATAATTTTTAAATATATTTTTTATTTTAAAATAATAAAATTTTAATAAAAGTTTTATTATTTTGTTACTAATTATATAAAATATTTTTATTAATTATTTAATAAATTTTATTCTATTATATGTGATATATATAAATATATATAAATTATTTATTTATATTTTTATTTATATAGAAATATATACAAACAAGTAAAGAATAATTTTTATATATTTTCTATTTTTATTAATAAAAATTTATAAATTTTTTATTTTATTTTAATTATATACAATTTTTATTAATAATATAAAATATTTTATTAGGGTAAGGAGAAATAATATAAAAATATTATTAATTATATACAATTTTTGCTGCTAAACCTTCTCTAATTATCTTACTTTTGATATAGTATGGCCATTCAGTACCATCTTCACATGGACCTTCAAAGCATATCTTAAGATGCCTTTAATATTAGTCTCGTTAAAATTTCCATGTTATCATAGGTTTAATAGAAGGATAATTTTCTGTGGTCCTTTTACGTACCATATCACTATTCTGCACAAGCATCTTGTATCTTGTAGCACTTATGATATACTTACATGGAGATGACGCCTAAAAGTTAAGATGGAATATTTCCTCAAGTACTTTTTTATTGTGGGAACCTCTCAATCTTGTTTGATTATCACTTTTGTCCATCGAATTTTAAACTTACAAAAGGCTTTACACCTTCAATAACAAAAATGCTATAAAAGTATCTTGATATTCTTTTCTTCTTATATTTGAGTCCTTGAGTTAAAGCTTCATTTGATATCACCGATACCAACAACGATACCAACTTTTTAATTGTAACTTTGTAATTGTACTGTGAAAGTACTCTTTAACAAAGTATAATAAGTGTGAGGATGTATGCTGTCACTTATGATGCCTGTTGCAATTTGCTATTCCTTTTATACTTGGACACAGGACAATTCTTTTCAAATAAAATATCTCAACCATGTCATTTTCCCCATTGTAGATCATTTCCACTCTCACATTTGCTGTAGCTTGTGCTTCTGCGGGTATCACGATCTTAATTGACAATGATCTAGGTGATTATTTCCAAAACCATTGTGCATAATTCGAAACTGCAATTGCCATGACTTTTATCAGTTGTTTTGCTGCACTTTCTTCTTTTCTCCTAAATTTTTGGTTGCTAGCTTCACGATGAAGAAAAGTAAATAGTGGAATCTTTGAAAGACAAATGGCAACCATTACCTTTTTGTTGAATTGGCTAAACTTATATTGATTTGTTTCATCCTCCTTACAGATCCCTCCAATACCTACAATGATCGAAACATCAACTACATGAAAAACAAAAACCAAAAAAGATGGTTGTTTACACACGAAATAAAATCTTACTTTTGAATCATGATACTGAAGAAGATTTGTCAATAAAGGAACAACCTTCATGACAAAATCAACAACATTTGAAGGGAGTTTCTTGCACACATTTGCAGCAGTCGACAATGCTACTCATTGGAAGCACATAATTCAATATGAACGAACTCTATAAAACACTCCCTAATCCTACAGAGTCATAGTCATGACTTATATAAGTCACGACCGTGATTAAGAATTTTATACGAAATAAAGGGTAACACCAAAAATATGCAATAGTAAAACATGCACAACATCATTTATCTACATTGAAAATATTATAAATAAAAATTCAGTTTCATTTAGTTCCCTCAATTACATGGCTTCACGATAAATTCATCCACAAAATATATAAAAATATCTGAAAAATGTACATATTGAGCAAAGGGAAAAGTAAGAATTCCAGATAAATAGTTGAGTAACCTTTAGGGCCACATGACCCACACTACGCAGCAATACAAATAAGTCTTTTCTGAATTCAACCGTCCTATCTTTTTCTTCTCTCCCAATCTTATCCAACATATCAAGATTATCCCTATACACATGATGATAATATTGCATTTAGGAATGGATCACTTCCAATATCTGACCCATATGGTGAAGCTGATTCTCCTTCAATGGAGAAGAACTCTTCATTGTGGCAACATAACTTGAAAGAAATTGCACACTAGTGAATGTTGTGTCCACCTCACAATTCTGAATTACATAGAAAACAGAGGGCAGAACTTCATTCAAAAGTTCAAGGCAAACCATTTTGGAATTTCCTGTATTTACCCTTTTGTAGCATTCCAAGACTTCCACAGCATACCCAGTAATTAGCGCGGCTACTTTACACACCAACTCTGAATCGCTATCCCCGGTTACCAACCCAAAAACCCTAATTTGAAGAGTCTGTAACATTGTTAATTTAGTTTGATGGTCCATCCGCTTAGAAACCACTGCCAAAACACACCCCACAGCAGCACCTTGAAGCTGATCAGACCCTCCCTTAAGTAAAATCAATTTAAACAATAACCCCATAACAGCATCGTTAGCAACCAACCGAATATCAATCCATGAAATGTACCGTCTCATCGAATCTAACACATTTGCACAAAGCTCTGGATCAGAATTCATGTACAAGTAAACAATGTCGTACCATGCTCCAACCATCTGGCCGACACATTGCTCTCTCATAGCATCCTTTACCCTCCCAGCCACCCCGAACTCCTCCTGAGTTCGTGGATAATCTAAACTAATTAACTCATCATCCAAGGCATTTAGAACCCGACAAAACATATCAATAACTATTGCTCCTTTGCTTAAATGTGGCAAAAAATCAACAAAAACGGAGGACCAAATCAAAGGGTACTCGAAATAAATCAAAGTAACCAAAACCTGAGCAAGTTTATTTTTTATAAATGCAGGACCCTCTAGAGTCGTAACAGCATTGCTATCCTCAATTTTCTCAAAGCAGCACATCGAGAAGACAGATTTCCTTACAAAGTCCTTCTCTTCTGAACTCAAAAGTCCATACTTTACTCTGATAACCTCTTGCAAAGTCTGCAAGCACCAAAACTGAACCTGAACAAGCTTGCAAAACCATAGCTTCTCTATACAAACACTGGATATAGTTGGAGACTCCTTAATTCGCTGACAAAAGTCGACCGCCCGTGATTTTAGCGCAGAATCTACGGTACCCGATTCATCAAAACTTATAAGTATTGCGTTTTCAAGATCATCCATTGTTTACACTCCACTAAAAACCCAAAACCCCAGTACAATCTTCAGGCTTTACTCGATTGTTTTAAAGGAATCCCACTAAAGATTTCGTCTTTGGTTTTTAGGCTTCAAAATCTAGACACCTGGGAGAGCTTACCTTGTGTTTTGGTGATTGGTAGAGAGAGAGAGAGAGAGAGTTTCTTATAATGTGGGGTTATGCTCTAGGGTTTTTGTGGAGAAAGAAAAAAGGTTAAAGTTGTGTATTTACTTTGAGATTTATGTTTTAATGTTAGGGGATTTAAATATTTTTTAATAACAACCTTTAATTAATAATAATGATCCTTATTAATCCATTTGAAATTTGGCATTTAAAATCATGATAATCAACTTGTTTATTGCAACCTTCTAAATTGGGGAACAATTGGTGAAATTAAATATCCTATGGAAATGAAATGAATGATTAGGTGAATAAGGAAGTTAAGGATTCCAAAAATGAAATTTCATCTTTCAAAGTGGAAAAGGAAACTAATGATCAATGTGGAATTTAAATTGTTAACATAAAGAAGTTTAAGGTTTAAAAGGTTCAACCGATATTATACTATTATAAAATCGGTAAAAAATTAAATAATTTAAAATATAATTAAAAGATATTGTCTTTACTTACTGAAAAATTTAAAATTCAATTAAAAAGATATTGTAAAATAAAAATAAATTGATTTATTTTAGTTTATAAGAACATATTAATTTACAAAAATTGATCGATTAATTAATAAATTGGTATGTTTTTAACAACAAAAGTTATTAAAATAAATCAAGTCTGAGAGTTACAAATCGAACCGAAAGATTTAAAAGTTCAAGATTTTTATGATTGAACCAACTGAACTAGTTGGGGTTTTTAATCTAATGATTTAGTGATACTATTATTTAAAATTTGCTTATTAAAATTTTAGTAAGCATTTAAATTTGTATCCAACGTATTTATTGTAAATTAGAGACTAATAATTTGAACTTCTTTTGTGGACTCATCCACTTGGATTCATAAAAAAATGGTCAGGAAGTCTAAGCCCGCTAACTCTTGAAGAAGCCCAATGAAATGATCCAATAAAACCAAACAACCAACCCTATTATTGCACTCGATCAAACAATTGATACTTATATTATATGATGAATTAAATCTCAATTTAATTGTAAAAAAATTAATTAAATTTAACATATGGAACGCAAGTATAAAGAAATATGAATAATGCAAATAACGTCTTATTAGTGATTATTTTTTTATTTTCACTGTCAAATTTTGATTTTTAAAAATTGAGTTATATTTAAATTAAACAATTACATTAATTATTATCCTTTATATAATTAGTAAAAATTGTGAAGAAATTAAAGATATTAATTCAATTAAACAGTGTTCAAACTTTTAGAGTTTTTAAAATTTAGTGTTAATTTTTAAAAAATTTTAATTCAGTGATTAATCTTTTAAATTTATTACAAATTAAGTCAAAAATATTTTTAATAATACCATAAAATATCTATCTATTAATCACATCAACAAAATTAGGAACTTTAGAAAGTTTAAGACTATATTTAAAAATTTTAAAAATAGACACTTTACAGTTTGTAATCTACTTAATGAATACCTTTTAAATTAAAAGTGGTTAATAAAATAAGAACAAGTGAATCTCTCTCTGTTATCTTTACTATAAATTCGAGGGTCTACGACTAATCTTTTTTTTTTTTTTAGCTTTCCAAAAAAATGTTTATCTGATCTTTCATTTTTTTAAATTTTTGTTTCTTTCAAAGTTTTCAATTTTTTTGAAAACTATAAAAATAGTTTTTATTTTTTTAATTTGATTTATTGCCAACTAAGTATATATTATTTAATTATTTTATATATTAATTATTAATAAGAATTATGAATAATTTAATATTATTTAGTAATCTATTTATTTTTTATAATCAAATTAAATAAAATTAATTTAATAATTATTGCTAAATATAATTAAAATTAAAATTTTGATTTAATAATTATAATAAATTTAATAAATTTTAAATTATTTATTTTAATAAAATAAGATAATTTGTATTTATAATTTAATATTATATATGATATAAGAGATTAAAATAAAATAAATTAATAAAAATAATTTATCTTTAAATTTTATCTAATATATAATTATCATTGATAATAAAAATACAACTATATTGCCGTTGTAACAAGCAAGTTTTTACATTTTATTTAAGAAAAAATAAAATGTAAAAATCATAAATAAAAAAATTAAAATAAAATCAAACAAAGATTTTTTGTTTGTTAGTATATATTTGATGATATTTCCATTCCAATTCTCGCATTTTATTCCCATTCTTATTTTTTTATTTCGATCTATCAAAAGAGACCTAAGGTGTTATCCTACAAATAATTATTTGGGATGAACAAAAGTTATCAAAGGAATGATTCGGAAGATCCAAAACAAAAGGAAGTAACTTAAAACCTATCCTTACGGTGTTAGTGTGTGTAAAATGAGGCGTAACCGCAAAGTGCACGTCCAAATTCAACTCATGCAAACGTTGTTTGACTTGCACGCTTTAACAACATCCTTCCTTACATTTCCACGTTTGGAACAACACAAACCGTCAATCTAACTCCATAACCCTACTTTGTTATACACCGACCACCGTCTTGTTATTACATGTGCAAGTGCACCCAACCAATGTGTCCGACTTTCCCACGTTTCATAATTAAGGGCTTGTTTGTTAACTTAAGCGTTAAAGATTTTAGTTGACGACTTCTCCACATTTCCTACACACTAGAATTAAGTAGTTAAGTTGATCTTAGAAATTTAGTTAAAAAATAAAAAGATATTAAGATATATAAATTTTCATTAAACTGAATTTATTATTTGATTATAAATAAAATAATTTATTCAAAACATATAATTTATAATATAATTGATGATTTATTTAATGTATATATGAAAATAATAACTGTGAGTTTTACGTAAAATAAATTAATTTATGTATTATTAAATACACATTTAAAAGACATTAGTGAATATTTTACAAAAAGTATTTGCTTTAATTGTATCCAAGTTGTAATTGGGTCCATGTACTGAATTGTTCTCCTCTGACCTTGCTTGAGTTACCGACATAGAGTCCACGCAATCAACGGTGAAGATTTCATTCATGCGATCAATGCGGGCCACCCAAAGAATCCAGTGGCTCACGAGGTCCAAACTCAAGCTCGGGATTCGTGGAAGGGAAAGCTCAGACTCGGGGACTTGGAGTAAGTTACAAACACGTGGTGTGAGCGTGACGGGCCTGTTATCGCGCCGGAACAGAACCCGCAACTAACAGCCGTCAAAGTGGACACTTGTGTTAGGAGCAGTAAGACCATGTGGCGGTAAGGGGCAAGACACGTGGTGGCGGTGTGATTTTGAATTAACAGAACAGGACAACCTTGAAGAAGAAGAAAGAATCTCGTAGACGAATAATGAGGGCGAAGAGTGTAGGGAAGATGAAGGACTGAGTCCTTATCATCTGTCATCTAGAGAACCCTCTTTCTAAATTCTCAATACTGCCCTTTTTGTATTTGTTGCCCAATCAATTATACTTATTATTTGTATATTTTAACCATTATTATATTTATTAAATATTTTAGTTATATTTTAGTCATATAACGATTTTATAAAAAATACGATAAAATTTATTAAAAGAATGTGTATGAATTATTTAAGATATTGTGAGAAACTTTTTATAACAATAAAGTCAAATTATGAGAAAAATATTTTCTTTATTTTTTATAATAAATGTTTAGAAGTAATCAAACTTTAAGTTAACAATTGGTGAGTTTGCATGTTAATTTGAAGCTTTATTTAGTGTAATTGTATTTTGAGTTTTTTTTTTCTCACAATGTAATTGGACAAAATGTAACGATATTCTTTTGTGATTAGAAAGTTGTTTAATTGTCGTTTGATTATACTTCTGTATTTTTATTGTAATTTTCAATTTTCAGTTTTTAGCTTCCTTCTCCAGTTTTTTATTTTTGTTTTTTAAATAAAAACAAAACTTTTTTGGTTGTTAATATTATTGTAATTATATTTTTATCACTGATAATAATTACATTCTAGATAAAACTTAAAGATAAATTATTTTAAATTAAATAAATTTATTTAATATCTTATATAATATTTATTAACAAATTATTAATAAAATTATGTTATTTTAATAAAATAAATAATTTAAAAATTAAATTTTATTTATAAATTAATATTTATTTGAAATATATTTCAATTATTAAATCAAATTTTATTTGAATATTTATATATTTTAAATTTAATTACATATAATTTAATTATAAAAATTAAATAAAATTAAATTATTCATAATCTTATTGATAATTAATTTTAATTTATTAAATATATAAATAAAATATTGAATAAAATTATTTATAATTTTTATTAAAAGTTAAATAATTAAATAATATATATTTAAATGATAGTAAATTAAATTATAAAAAATAAAAATAAGAAACAAAAACTAATTTTTATGATTTCCATAATTTTTGAAAGCAGAAAAAAACAAAAGGAATAGAAACGAAAAACTCAAACAAACAAAATTTTTTATTTGAAACTAAAAAATTAAACATAGAAATGAAAACAAACTATCCCTTAAATTATAAAAATAATTTCTTTATAAAATATAAAAAAAAATTAAGTTATCTTTTTATATCTCTTATAAAGCCGAGATTCTCGTTCACTCGGTTCAACTTTTTAACAAGTTCTTAAATATAAAAATAAATGATTTCTCTTTAGAATGAAACATTCAAACGATTCCTCATCCATAAAATGGTTCTTGCCGTGAGGCCAGAGAAAGCAAGTGAAGAAATATCAGGCATGTGGACCCTCTTCACCATCATGATGTAACCCTAAAAGCTAAACTGCATCATTTTGGGAACATGCAGGAGAAAAGCATGTCTAATCCCACTTGGGAAGACCACTTTGTGTTACAGTTCCAATGCGCTTGTCATTCCAACAAGCACAAAATAATTTCCAATTAGGAAAAGGGGTATACTTTGGATTTGGGTTTAAGGGGATAAGTGCAAAGCTTAAAGTATGACTAAGAGTCATTTTTAACTTGGAGTTGGCCACAAAGATACAAAACCAATTTCATTAGTCTACACAGTTGTTGAAGCTTACATAGTTCTTTGTTGACTTGGGTATCATGAACTTTTCCCATCTGTTATTGGTTCTTTTCATACCAATTGCACACAAAATAGCATATCTAAAGTCAATCATTAGCTCAAAATCCATTTTAATTAGAGGTAAGTGGAAGAGATTAGACAAAGATTCCAATAACTAGATCAATAAATAAATTGATATTAATACTTACAATATCATCATATAGAAACTTCAAGTAACCTATCTTCAAATCAAATCAAGAAACAAAGATGAGGAAGGAAATGATGGTTCTATCTAACTATCCATAGCATTATAAGTTAATAACAATGATGCCGTCCATACATCAATAAATTATACTTTATAGCATAGTCTTCTACCTCACTCATTTTTAAATTTTTGTTATATTCTTAAGCAAGGATTTATAATTAAAAAAACAACTATATATGATGCTCTTTGTAATAGATAATGAAGAATATTACCAAATCCTAGTCATTATGGATAAAACCTTGCTTATAATACACGTTTTATATACCTTCCTTAACATTTTCCTCACTAGGTACAATTTGACCATTTCCATAATATACTTATCTACATCGTTTCTAGAATGTTTACAAGTCTAAAATTAATGTCTTCTAAATCTCATTTGCAGCGTTACTTGCTCTTCTAATTAAAATATTAATGGTAATTATAGAATATTTAAATTAACATATTGAGTGCACAAGATTACCTACTTTACAAGAATACCCAATTTACAAGAATTTAGAGAGGGTCATCAATATACATAATCTTATCTTTATATTTTTACAAAAAGATATAGCTCAACTGGCAAAAATTTAGGTGATGTAGTGCCTACTATGCTGGCGACCTGCAATGTGGGGGTTCGAATTTTGGAGGCAACCTTTAAAATTTGAGCCTCTTAGGCCATCTCCAACCAAGGCACCAAAACACCAAATTTGGTGTTTTGGTGCAATAAATCCACTCCAAGGAAGACA
>JANZXP010000194.1:10266751-10277546 GCA_027576715.1 Erythroxylum flavicans | reverse complement strand
AATTGGTATTTAATTAGAATTATTTGTAATTCTAATTAAAGTTTAATTGAAATTAGAATTTAATTTCAATTAAATTAATAATATATCCTAAAGCTTATTATAAATAGGTTTAAGCTCTATGGAGTTAGCACTTTATGTTTAACCCTTTCTGTAAGAGTTACAGAGTTCTCTCAGCTCATTCTGTGGATACTGTTAGAGGTCGAACATTTATGCGGCTACAGTGGTTGAAATGGATCAGTTTCGAGAATGGTTCGAGGGATACGACAAGATTATTATGAAGCTTTGGAATAAGGTTCGAATTAAGTTTTCGCTTTATTATGATTTGTATTAATCATTTTATAGAATTAAAGAGATCTTGGTTTTCAGGAAATCAAAATTTGCGAAAAAGTTTCGTAATTATTCAACTGTAGTTAGGATCAGATCTTGACCCGATTTCCCAACACTCCCACCTTTCAAAAAGTATTAAAAAACCATTTAATTTAAGGAGGTTAAAATCATAAAGCAGAATTTTTATAAAATAGTTCATAAAGAGAGATTTTGGTGGGTACTTCTGGTATGACTATAGCGGTAAGGATACTGGATACAGAAATCTATAATTACATGTAATTAGTTAATTAATTGTTATTCATCTTAATATTTTAATTTTTTGGTTTTGTTTTTCATGCTAACGAGTTTTTCTTTTTTTTAAATCCCCCATTTTATGTCAGCAAATATTTGAAAAACAGTCATTTTTATTGTCTTTTGGAAGATTTACTTCTTTATTACACTAAAACGAGTTTTAAAAAGTTGTTTTTATAATATTCTTTTTCTAATTTTTTTAATAAATAGTTCAATTTTGTTGTAGAAACTAGAAACAATGTATTTTGAAGCAATTAGTGGAAGTATGGTGAGAACATGTCTTCAAAGGGCAAATGTATTTGTATTTGGTTTTAAAGTGATATATCCTTAACAAATTTGCAAGGAAAATTTTGTAAACTAGATTTATACCACTTCAACTAATTTGTGAAAGTAAAATGAAAATTGGCATTTCAATTATAATAGAAAAGAATAATTATGAATAGGGATTGATTATGTTTTATTTTAAGGTATTTTATATTAAAAAGAACTAAAACAATTATTTAAGTAATTGATTTCATTAAATAAAATTTATGTACAACCTATAGGTACATTAGATTTAGATTAGTTCAAAAGATCTAGGTTACAAAGGATTATTATTCTTAGTAATCAGCTTAATCATGATAGTTTGCTCCAATCCCTATCTTCTCTTCATGTTAGGGGAAAGGTTTGCCGCTATTCCTCTTATTAACGTAGCCAATCTGCATTGAAGAAAAAATGTCCTGAAAAATCATCTCTATGCTTCTACTCTCTTGTTTAAAAATCCTACAGTTTCTTTCTTTCCAAATTTAATACACCAATAAGAACTGAAACAATGTTATTGATAATAAGAAATGAAAATAAAAATTTAGGACATTATTTAGTAAACAACTTCTTTATCTAGTCGTTATTTTCTAAACCTGCATGATTAATACTTCCGTTTTTTATCTTTGGTCAAAGTTAGTTTAATTATTTCCTTTTAATTAACGGTGTTTTATTTTTTAGTTTCTTTCAAGTAAAAAATTGGTTCTCTTCCTTTTTAAAAGTAGAACCAAGTCAAGTAATTGAAACCTATATTTTCTATCAACCACTTCAGTTCTTGGTAGTCTTAATCTTGGAGAACAGACATTGCTTCTTTTCCTTTCATTTGGTATTTTCCCTTTGCCCATCGATTCTCCTCTTTGGTCGCCCAAAATACCACTTTTAAAGCTTTCACTTCTCTTACTTTTCAAAAGATGGCTTTTGCTTCTACTTCTTCTCTAGCCTCTCCTTTCTTATTGATTCTTTCAACTCTTTCACCCATCTTGCTACTTCTTTTTGTTAAGAGAGGGTTGCCCCTTGCTCCTTCTACTCTTCCTTTTTTGGCTATCTAGAGGGGTGTTATCCGTCCCTTTTTGAATATCAATCTATTGGATCCCCTAATAACTAGAACATCTCTGCTAAAATTTAGATATAGGTTGTATTTGATCAAACACCTAAAGGAAATCTCAAGTACATCCCTTAAGTTAGGAATCAAATACAAAATTATTTCCCCTCTACCTGAAGTTTTTAAGGTAATGATAGCTAGATGGAAGATCATATTAGTGGGCTATTTCATGGATGATAGGCTCTCATTTCCTCAAATAAAGAAATGGTCAAAAAAAATACATAAAATGAGGACTAAATTGGACGCTTATTGCTAAGGAAGACAAAGTATTTATTATTCAGATTATTTGATGCTATATGAATGTTAAATGCCCCTGAACAAGAACCTTTAGACTAGAATAGAAAATTCCTTTTTCTTCTCAAGTGGAAACCAAAGATATAACTTGACAAAAAAGGTATGAAATATGTACCTTTATAGGTTTAGTTTCATGATATACCACTAAAGTATTGATCTATTATAGGACTTAGTTATCTGTTGAGCTCCATTGGCAAACTTACATGTTTTGATGAATATGATGCCAAGTAGAGTAGGTTATGCCAAGAAAGTTATTGAGGAGGAGATGAACATGACTTTACCTAAAACTTTAAGAATCCAAAGATTAAAACAAAAAAGAAGGTGGATTAATGATGCCTAAAATATCACTTTATTATCATTAGAGACTTACGTAAAGTATTCAAAATAAAAATTGGAATTTGAAAGGAAAAATTTTGCAACTGGGAGTTAAAAAGAATAAAGCAATAATTGGGGTCAAAATATAAGGAAGTGAACTATGATAAGGAGATATATAACATCTCTTTTGTAGATAAAGCTCAAGATCTTATATTTCATTTAGGAAATCCAAATAATGATCTTAATACTATATCAGCTCCTAAAACTCCTAAAGCTCTTGAAGCTGATTAAGCCATTTAAGTCCCCCCACTTTGCATCCCTTCTTTAAAATTCTGAGATCCCAGAGAGGCATGTTACTAAAAATAGGGAAGAAGAAATTCTAATAAAGAGAAAGAAAAAAGTGCCTGAAATTTAGGAAACAGAATAAGAAAAATAATTCATACCTGTACCTAGGAAAAGACCTAGTAGGAAACCAAAAGGAAAAGGCTCTCAGCCTTAAATATCCTAATGATTATAGCTTGCAATGTAAGAAGCTTGAACTATCTCTTGAAGCAACAAGCTATCTCTAGTTAGTTTAATAATAGAAAACCAACTATAGTTGGTCTTTTATAGACTAAAATAAAGGTTGATAGATTGAGCAAAGGTCAATATTTTTTAGAAAAAATGATTATCCATATCCAACCTTCTTTCCCACTATAATGGTAGAATCATAGTTGCTTATGACCTTAAAGAAATTAGCGCTACTCAATTTCACTGCTTAGTATAATTCATCAACTTGAGGATCGACCTAGCTTCCCTCCATAAAGTCATTATTATAACATTTATATTGCTAATATGACATTAAAGAAAAAACAATTATGGTATAACTTGAAATTAAAACATGCATCTACTTAGACATATTAGTTAGTAGTGGGAGACTTCCATAGCATTTTATATTCTCAAGAAATTTAAGGATCCACTCAATAACTTAACCAATCTAATGATGATTTTAGGAATTTTTAAGCTCCCCTATATTGACTAATTTAATATAAAGTAGGAATTTCTTCACCTAGAGCAATAAGAAAGAAGGGAAGTAGTTAAATAGGAAAAAGTTTGACAGAGAACTTGTTAACTTACTTTAGGTAACTAGATACTCTAAAAATTATGGCCTGTTCATTCTCCCTTATTTCACATCATAGCTCTATAGAGATACAACTTTAGCAACATAAAAGGATAACAGGATCTCCATTCATATTCTTTAATCATTTAATTAAACTAGAGGGCTACTAGGAAGTGGTTATAAAGGAAATTTCTAATAATGTGGAAGGATTTTAATACTTCAAGTGTATGAGGAAGTTGTAAAAATAAGAGACAAGCTTACGAAATTTCATACAAATCATTTCAATAAAGATATGATCTTTGCTATTATTGAAGCCAAATGAATTCTCCAACTAGATCATAATGAACTATATACTAATCCTTGTACTAATTACATCAAATTAAAGAAAAACTACCTTTAATAGATAATTACAAGTTTTAGAACTCACAATTCGCTCCTCAAGCACAAATCTATAGTCTAAGGCTTTAAGAAGAGGATATAAACTCAACTTATTTCACAAAATAATCAATGTAAAAGGAACATCAACAAAATTGGTTGCTTAACACATCCTAAGGAAGTTTCCTTATAGGAAAAAAGAGGATATAAAGACTAGATTTCAACTATTTCAATGACTACTTATTAATTAAAGCAAATTATATTTATTTTGTGTAGGACATTGACTCTTTCATTTTACTAGCTCCCATTCAATATCAGATAGATTCTCTCAATATGTCTTTGACAACTATAGATATTGAAAAGGCATTATTCAATGTTCATACTAACCAAGCTCCAGGATCTTATGGCTTTAATGCTTCATTTTTTCAAAAATCTTTGCATTAGGTAAAAAATCATGTCATCAAAGATATTTAAGAAATTTTCATTTTTGGAAAGTCACTAAGGAAATGAAAAAGAAATTTCTCTTTCCAATCCCCAGGAATCCTAATTGTTCTTCTTTTTATGATTTTAGGCCTATTTCTTGTAGCAACACTCTTTATAAAATCATTTCTAAAATCAAGACCATTAGATTGAAAGCTATCCCAAGGGACATCATCAATCCCACATAAGAGAGATTCATTCAAGGAAGAAGCATTATGGATAATATACTAGTGGTGCAAGAGATATTCAAGTTTACCATATGAAAATATACATCAGAAGCTACCCTATAAGATTGAATTCCATAAGGCATTTCATTTCATTAGCTAGAAATTCATTCTAAATACATTTCAGGCTTTTGGTTTCCCAAAAAGAAATTCATCAAATGGTTTTAAAAATGCATCTCAACTCCTTCCTATAGCGTTCTAGTTAATAGTGAACTAACTTAAGCATTTAGTAGAGCTAAAGGTTTTAAGTAAGGAGACTTTTTATCTCTATATATTTTAAGATTATTCATAGAGGACCATACTAGACTTATTACATACAATATCAATTTAGGTAAGCCTTTTAAGTGTCATTTTAGATGTAACGACCAAAAGTTAACAATTTATCTTCTGATAATAACTTAATTTTGCTTTGTAATTTTGATATCCAATCGATTAATACTATTATGAAATATTTGCAATAGTTCACTATTTTTTCAGGTCTTAAATCAACAAACTTAAAAGTTAGCTACTTGTCCCTCACTACAAGAAAATTGCAAATTATTGATGAAATATTCCTTATAAAAAATAATTTCGTAGTAAATTACTGACAAAAATTGCTTTTCGTAGGTAAATTTGTTAGGAAAAAAGGTATTTTATGATAGAAAATAAAATTCGTCGTTAAAAGTGGAGGGAATTTTACAACCAAACTTTGTCGATGAAATTTAGCGACAAAATAATAAAAGTAGTCATAAAAATAGGCGCCAATATTTCCCCGCAAAAATTGCGTACAAAATTTACCAATGAAAGAAATTTTCGTAGGAAATTTCCCTAAAGAAAGGTGAATCTATAGGTAATTTTCCTACAAAAATATGTTTTTGTAAGGGAATTTCTTGACAGAAATATTTCTCGATAGAAATATGTTTCTGTAGGTAAATTACTACGAAGTGATGTTTCCATAGGAAAATTCCCTATGAAAACACCATTGTATAAGGAATTTCCCTATCAAAATGTGATTCCATAGGCAATTTACCTACAAAATGATATTTTCGTAGGGAAAAAGTTTCATAAAAAAACAATGCAGACCTCAAATTTGACCTCAAAGTCGAGAAATATTTGAGGTCTATACAAAAATTAGGCTTTTATAACCCTAAATTGTTCCCACCTACCATCTCCCACCCTCATCCCAGGAAATGACGTTTCCCACCGTCGCCTACTATCTCCCACCACTCTTGTTTTGACCCGACCCGATTAAATAGCTTTGCACACTTACCTCATCAAAAACTAGCTTCTTTTTCATTTATAAGCTCTTAACCTTTTAATCTTTTGTTTTGCTTTGTTCTATCTTGCTCACAATCTCTTCAAATATCCATTTTTGTTGATTTATAAATTGTGAAATGGCGTCCATTTTTTTAATTTTACGCTACCGAATTTGGATTACATAGTTCATCAAATGTGGTTCCATCTCTCTTATTTGTAATGTTATTAAGTTTGAAAATTTTGTGGTTTTGAGTCATTTGGGTATTAATGAGATGTGAACTATTCTTAGTGAGGATCCAGTTACTTGAAATGTAACATTTCATGACATGTTTGCTGTTAAGGAGTAGGATAGGAACTGGTTTGATATATGAATATGTAAATACAACAAAACTACAAGCAAAATATAGGATTATTTATGTTGGACTAGCATCTCATTCTTTTTTCTGTCGTTCAATAACCATTATTGAATAAAGTTGACGTGTCATCAACTTCAATATATAAAAAGGAGCTAAGAATTGATAAATGTAATTTTGACATTAAAACTGGACATTATCATAAAGATTTCTTGAAGTATAAGACATGGCTTAAAATGAAAGTTAAGCTTAGTGCTTTATTATATTTCTAATCAAATTTAGCTAAAGTTTCATACAAAACTCAGTAGATTGATACTAGATTTACCATTTATATTTCCAATGCAATGTAAAGATCCCTTATAACCTAAATCATACTAATGAAAAGTTTGTCTCTATGGGAAATTAATTCAAAGCACTAGTTAAATCTATTAGAGCCTACCATTTAATTTTAGATGAAGGACATCATTTAGATCTTTTTCAATTTCTTTATGTTCCTACCATTTCCTAAATCAAACCTTGATACTATAAGAGACTTTTTGAAATTTAGTAATAGATGTTTCAATTTGTCCAAACATAATTACCTTTTTAATTTTGATGTTCTTTGTGATGGTTTGTAAAAATTAAAGCTTGATAATATTTTTACATAAAATTTGTTGACCTTGTATCATAATGTTGATACTAAAAAAGGTTTCATAAAAGAAATTTCAATTTATTTGTGACATAAACGTTAAAGTCACATATCTAAAGAAAAAATGGTTAGATTAGTAAAGAATGAAATCCTTCTAGATTTAGATTTTAATGATAATGGAATTTTTTGTCAATTATATTAAAGGAAAACATACATAACATATAGTTATGAAAGAAGCCACAAGAAGCACACATCTTTTTGAAATTATACACATCAATATATATGGGGCTTCTAATGTTCCATTATTTATTGGACAAAAATTTTCATCACCTTTATTGATGATTTTTACATTATATCTATTTGTTACATAAAAAAAACTCAATCAATAGACATCTTAGAGGTGTTTCTTGATGAGGTAGAAAGATAATTAGATAGAAAAGTGAAAATTGTCAAATTTATTAAGGGTGATAAATATTATGGGAGATATAGTGAAAATAAATAACATCTTGGTCTATTTGTAAAATTTCTTAAAAAGTGTGATATATATGCTCAATACACAATTACAGTTATACCATAACGAATTGATGTAGTTGAAAGGTGTAAATGTACCTTAATGGACATGATGAATCATTGTTCTTTACCCTTGTCATTATGGATGTGCTCTAAAATTTTCATGTATTTATTTAATAGGGCTTGTAGAAAAATAGTTCCTAAGACACATTTTGAGTTGTGTATAGGAAGGAAACCTACTTTAAGGTACTTACATGTTTGGGGTTACTTGATAGAAGTAAAAATCTATAATCCATAATAAATAAAATTAGATTTAAAAACAATTAGTAGGTCATTCATTTGTTATTTAGAAAAATCTAAAGGAAAAAATTTTATTGTCCTAATAATAGTATAAGAATTTCCAAAAGTGGAAATTCTAGATCCATCAAAAATAATGAAACTAACGAGAGTTTAGAGTTACATAAAGTGGAAATCAAGAAGTTAGAATAAAAGTGTTTTTGCCTATAACTTCTTCTCAAGTGTTTATTACTAGAGTTGTTGAAACTTCTGTCAACTTACAAGAAAAAAAAACAAATAATAAAGTCACTATTAATGAACCTATTGTAAATGAGCCATATAAAGTAGCATTATGAAGATCTTAAAGAAAAAGGAGATTAACTATTTATGATAATTAGATGATTTATTTACAAGAGGTAAAAGGTGATTTAGGAATTTATAACGTTCTTGTTTTGTTTTCATAAGCCCTTAAATGTGAAAATTGTAATAAGTTATTAACCACCATGAAAGAAGAGTTAAAATCTATAGAAGCCAATGAAGTTTGGTATCTTGTTGAATTACCAGAAGATTATACAAAAGTCAGTTCAAATGGGTCTTTAAGACTAAACATAACTCTAATGACAATATAGATATGTTGACAAGAGAAAATCGATAATTGCTTGTTTGTTCCATTTAGCTAGAGGAGCAATTTCATAGAAGGCTGTTAATCTATCATTGTTGCATCTAATAGAGAAATTGAGTTTTATGGTATGATTTAAAACCACCACTTATGGCTTATGACTAAAAACTTTATTTTAAAACTTTTAATTGTCAATAGTGTTGTCAAATCACTAAAAATTTATTGTGATTACATCATAGTAGTTTTCCTTTTGAAAAAATACAAGTATTTAAAGGTGTTAAACATATAAAAATAAAATACTTTATTATTAAAGAAAAAGTTCATAAACAAAAAGTGTCATTAAACATATTAGCCTAAATCTCATGATTGTGAATCCATTAACAAAAGGATTATCCTAACATGTCAAAGGAATTGACATTACTAGGTATTATGATTAAACAAAATATTATTGTTTATGTTGACAATCTAAAATTGTTCATAAACTATTTTTTATATTCAAGCTTCTTATTTATCGAAAGTATGCATACAAGAATGATTATGTGAATTTCAACACTATTTGTCTTTTACAAAGACATTATTATTAGACCATATGATATATCTCATTATAGATCATATTATGCTGGTTGCCGCAGGGACTTGTTACAACTTCTATCCTGGGCATTTTTCCTCCATTTCTGGAGTATAAAGGTACTCATTTTTGTGTTTTTTTTCAAATTTAGTTTTTATTGTATATGTTTATTCACTTTAATCATTGAAATGGGTTTTTGCTTATTTGTTCTAAAGCATGATTTATTTATATACAAGTAAACATCTCGATCATTTAATGCTTAGATAACTACTTAGATGAAGAAATAGTATAATTCTATTAATTCCTCTGCAAATATTTTCATTAGTTAGTTGATACAAATGGTAGATACTTGAAATTAATTGATATCACATGCAACCTAAAATATTTCCCTATCATTTGACATTACAAAAATTTATACATATTCTATAATACAATGCTTTCTTGTTGTGTTATTGTTAATGTGCAAACTAAAGATTAAGTGTTCTATAAGATTAATATTGATACCATCTTAACGATTATTATATCTAACTATGAAATCATTTTTTTAAATAACAGTTTTACAGAAATGAGTAATGCTGATAGATCTTGGATGCATAAACGATTAACACCCGATGGTTTCATTAGCCTTGAGTTTGTTGAGGGAGTTCAAGCTTTTATTGATTATGATTATTCTCAACCTGCATATATGGATGGTCCAAAAAGAAGATGTCCATTTAAAAATTGCAAACATATTCATTTTCTTCCTATTGATGAAGTGAATCTACATTTGTTAAGAAAAAGGGTTTGTTCCAAATTATTTTAAGTAGACATGATATAGGGAGCCATTAATTTGTAACACCTCAAGGGGTAATGAAGTAAACTCATCAACAAATGTAGATGGGTTTGAAGGGGAAACTAGATTTATAACAAATAATATGGGTGTAACTGAAAATTCTAACACCCAAATGGTTTATAATGTAGCCAATTATACCTTTCAGGAAAATATAGAAAATCTTAAAGAAGAACCAAACCCAAATGTAAAAAGTTTTTTAAATTACTATAATTGTCTGACCAAGAATTATGGCCAAATTATGAGACCATGACTCAATTATCTTCAATTGCTCAAATATTGAACATAAAGTCTGAAAGGCATATTTCTGATTGAAGTTTGGATAAAATCTTGATTGGTATAATTAATCATTGCCTCCTGATCATAAAATGGTTGATAATTTTTACAATATGAAGAAACTTCTTAAGATTCTTGGTTTGTTAGTTTAGAAAATTGATTGTTACAATTTGGGATGCATGTTGTTTAGGGAAGATGATGTGGAATTACAAGAGTGCAAATTTTGTGGTGAATATAGGTTCAAACCAAGAAAGCATATCATGAAGTAGAAATTAGTACCTTGGAAGTAGATGTATTATTTCCCGCTAGCTCCAAGACATCAAAGACTATATGCCTATGATGTTACTGCAGCTTACACGAGATGGCATAATGAATATGAATAGGAAGATGGAATAATGAGTTATCCATTGGATGCACTCGCATGGAAACATTTCAATAACACCCATTCTGAGTTTGCAGTTGAAAGTCGAAATGTTAGGTTAGGATTGTTGACAGATGGATTCCAACCTTTTGGTCAATCTGGCTAACAATATTCATCATGGCCAATCATAATTACTGCTTATAATTTGCCTCCATGGATGTGTATGAATGAGTTATATATGTTCTCAATGGTGATTGTGCTAGGACTTACAAATCTAAAGTATAAAATTGATGTATTCTTACAACCATTGGTATTTGAATTGCATCATCTTT
>JANZXP010000194.1:10238556-10259050 GCA_027576715.1 Erythroxylum flavicans | reverse complement strand
TTCCCATTTCATAGTCTCTCACTACCAAAATCACCAAAGCAAAACATGAACCTATCCACACTTCTCATGTACTACTCAAAATTTTCTAAGAAAAGTTTTGGGGTCCAACAGGTGATCTAGTTGACCACTTAATCAATCTAGTTGGTAATTTCATATAGAGATATCCCATGTGAGACTTGATTGTTTATTAGAGAGCTTTAAAACTAATTAAAATTATGGGTAATTTGTGAATTGAAAGATTACAAGTTCTATAATTCGATTAGGGTTTATAATTTAATGTTTAATGGTTATAACTCAAGAGAGAATAATCAACCCTATGACTGTCTAGAACTAGCACCCTACAAATATATAAATGACTAGATTAGCATTAAGGATAGGTTAATTCCCCTCTCTTATAACTTGATTAACTCTCTTGAAGGATTTTCATTGTGACCTATGTGACTGCTCAGTTTAATTCTGTTTTGTTGAAATTTTTGCTTTACAATTCTTGAATCAAATTCTCATATTTACTTTTCGTGTTCACTTCTGCAGTTTTTATTTCTTTTATTCTTTTTTGGAACCTTATACAACTTAGGATTAAGCTAGTACCCTCCTCATGGGTTGACACCTCTTATACTATAGTCACGACTCGTGTGCTTTCAATATTTGAGGGCTTATAAATTTTAAAGCTCAAATGACACGATAAAGTTTTTGGCACCGTTGTTGGGGAGGTGATTAGTTTAGTTCTTTAGTATAAGGTTTTTTTCACTATCTTTTGTTTTTAAAAAAGGAAAAAATAGAGAAAGAAGTTTGGGGCATAAAGTGAAGACACAGCAAGACATCTTAGAGTAAGAATGAGACATCTGAAGAGCTAGCCGCTAAGAAGAAATGGAAAGAACAATGATGGAAGATAGATATTATAGAGAGCAAGGAACTTTTGCAATCCACAATGAGACACAGTATGGTTGGCGAAGTAACGATCCTTATTAGAACATGTACACTCTGGGGTGGCAGAACCACCCAAATTTCTATTGGTCCAATAATGTAAGGACTCACTTAGTACATCATGACCTATTTGCATTTTAGCAAGAAGAGTCCAGTTTATGAGATTTCAAATTAGACAAAACCATAGATAAGCTAACAGACATGGAAGAGAACCAGAAGAAACTGGAAGAGTAATTTCATCAAGTAACAAAAATTATGTCGCTTTTATTCATAACCTGGTGATTCAAGTAAGACAGCTTTCCCGTGAATTTTATAGAAGAAGTGTGGAAGATGCTTTAAGCAAAATGGAATTATATCAACGAGAGCAATATGAGGCTATCATACTTAAAAATGGGGAAGCATAAGAAGAACCAGTGGAAAACCATGCTGAACCTATCTTGTAGAAGACCAAGAGACGACGAAAGAGGATGAAGAAAAGAATGCAACTCTTCCTATTATTCCGTAGATCTTGGTATACTAGGCTTGAACATCAAAAAAATTGGGGTAGATGTCCATGAAGAGAACCTCGTCATTTAGATTAGTGATGACCAAGTGACATTCAACATGAATGATGTGTTAAAGAATCTAGAGGAGGGTGAATCTTTCAAAAAATTTGATGTGTTTGAATTTTTAAAGGAATGAGAGGATGAAGACAGATGACAATGGACATCAAGTTTGAAGAAGCTATGGAAGTCTCTATTCAAGAAGCTAAGGAAAAAGAGGAGATGAGGGTGAATGAAGAAGACCCAAAAAGAGAACAACTCACCATCTTACCAAACAAACTGTTGGATTCCATGACAAATTCAGGGAGTTTTGTTATTCCCTATATTGTTGACAGTTCACTTGAAAAAGGACATTATTAAGCTTGGTTTTCATAATTTTATCAATATTGTCCTTCTGATCATTTTGCAATTTGTAGCTTACTTATAGGCTACAAAACTGTTGTTGAATAAAAAGGGTAAAAAAAGCCTCTCATAATTGATCCCAGCTGAGTTTCCAATGATACACGATCAAGCTAATGACCATAAATTAGCACGTTTAGTAGTTAGGTTTAAATTGTTACATAGTTAGATTTGTTTTAAATTTCAAAAATATGTTCTTAATGATTTCGAATGTTTTGGAGTGCTAACTCTCTTACTCTTTTAAAGCAATTATAAGATAGGGCAATAATCTCAGGCGTCAAGGTCATTCAGTCTCCGTCTTCGAAAAATCACCACCTCAGTCACCCTAATGAGTTTGTGTTATAAGCCTTCTCTTTTTATATTTGTTAGTATTTTCTTCTTATGTTTTTTGTATATTGTGTTTATTTCCCCCATATGTGTTTATGTACCCTTCTCACATTGAGAAAAATGTATTGTTTAAGTGTAGGGAGGGTTAAGTGTTTTTATCTTAAGTATGAATTTTGCATGTTGCGTCAATGGCTAGGACTTAACGGAATAGGTTTAGTCTTAAACATAGCCTTTTAGGTTGCGAAGATTTATTACATGACCTAAGTTACTTACGGTTAAGAATTTGCCATACTCTTTTCTAATTTTAGGCCAATCAACTAAGTGGCAATAGAAGTACATTTTCATAATAATGATTAGCTAAAGCAAAAAGGTAGGCAAAATTTTGTGATAAAAATTGTGTTAAAATTTGCATAAAATTTAAATAAAGTAGCTATTCCGCTAGCCTTCGGGTTATGAATAGAGCTAGTAGCCAGTTGAGAATGTAATGTAGCTGAGTAACCGGATCAACACATATCACAAATATATGCCTTCGTGTAAAAATGCTGTAATGACATTCCAACTAAGCAGCTTAATAACAACATGACTTAGTTGAGTAACTAGATCGACATTCATCTCAAATGTTTGCCTCCACGTAGAAAGAATAGGTTCATGTCATTAAAGAAAAAAATTAATAAAAAGAATGTTTTTAAATAAAAACCTATCAAACTTGTTATTAGCTTGATTTTTCATGAAAACCTACTAAGGAATATCTACAATTTTGTTTTAATTGAATGATTATCAATGTGTGTATGTAAGTGATAGGGTGAATAGACTCAACATTAAAATTTTGATTAGTTTGCATATTTAGTCCAAGGTGCTTAGGTATGGATTTCACTTATTAATAAGTTAGAACGACTTGAAAGATTGTGTTTATAGTTAAATTTATTTCGCTATGTTGAAGCCATTGTCTCATTATTGCATATGTGTATATTGTGTTGTCTTGATTTTTTTTACTATTTTTATTTGCTCGAGGACAAGAAAACGTTTAAGTGTGGGGATGTGATACATGTAAATTACATCATGTTTTAGGGCATAGTTTGATATGTGTTCATCCATTAATATGATCATTTAATATGTGTTTAGGTTAGAATTGCGTTAGTTTCTTAATTATTTGTGTTTTAAGTGTTTTATGGGTTAGTACAAGCTTTTAAGCTTAAATATTATGTTTTTGAGGTACCTTGATGTGTTTGCTAGTGTGTCAGGGTCAATATCGAAGAACGGAGGAGTTTTAGAAGACATTCGGGCTGAAACAATGGGCCTATCAGGCCATGATTATGACAGAAGGCTTAGATGTAGGCCACAATCGTGGCCTGTAGGGACACGGCCATGGACTACATCAGGTAGACATGTAGACGCCCAAGAACGACAAGTTTTAAGGAATTTTTTGGACCTTTTAGACATCAAAAAAATCCTATAGTTGCTCAGAACACAAGAGGATATTTAAAACAATAAGAAAAGAGGCAGAAGAGAGCTTTACATTCAACCACTCTTGGAAACCCTCAAAGGAGAAGAAGAAGGGAAGGAGGAGGAAGAAGAAGTGAATCCTAACACCACTGCTACCTAGATCAGGTGGTATTCTGACACTGCCACCTTCCTGATTTGTCTAACCTAAGTTCCATTTGCTCTTCATTTCCTTTTTCATTTAAATGTATAAAGTTGAGATGGATTGTATGGAATTGGATTTCGGGTTGTTGATAAGTTTCCAAACTCTCCTTCGGGATTTTACTTTGAGTTAATGTCAATTTAGTTATTTTATGTTTATTATTTTGGGTGTTGTAATTGATTAATGTAATTGCATGTTTGGGTAACAAACTGAGAGGTGAACTAGATAAAAATGATTAGATCAGGTTAATGAGAGTTAGGTGATCTAATTGGCCACTTAATCAATCTAGTCGGTAATTTTATGGAGAGAGATCCCATACGAGACCAGATTGTTTATTAGAGAGCTTTAGAACTAATTAGTAATTTGTGAATTAAGAGATTACAAGTTCCATAATTCGATTAGGGTTTACAATTTAGGGTTTAATAGTTATAACTCAAGAAAGAATAATCAACCTTACGATTGTCTAGAACTGACATCCCATAAGCACATAAATAACTGTATTAGCATTAAGGATAGGTAAATCCTCTCTCTCATAACTTGATTAAATCTTTTGACAGATTTCCATTGTGACCTGTGTGACTGCTTTGTTTAATTCTATTTTGTTGAAATTTTCACTTTACAATTCTTGAATCGAATTCTCATATTTACTTTCCGTGTTTAGTTGTGCAGTTTTTATCTCCTTTATTCTTTTCTTTGAGCCTTATATGACTTAGGATTACGCTAGTACCCTCCTCGTGGGATCAACACCTCTTATACTACAGTTGTGACCTGTGCAAATGTGGTATTTGAGGGCTTATAAATTTTAAAGCTCAAACAACACGATCAATTCTTTTAGAAGACAATGTTAAACTAATAATGGAACCTCAATGAAGACTCAATCCGATAATGAAAGATGTGGTAAAGAAAGAGATTATAAAACTTTTGGATGCAGGTATAATCTATCTAATCTTAGCTAATGAATGGGTGAGCCTAATGCATGTTATGCCCAAGAAAACTATGATAGTGATACGAAACTATAATGATAAGTTAGTACCAATGAGGGTACATAGTAGGTGGCAAATAATCATAGAGTTTAAAAAGTTTAACTTAGCCACTAGAAAGGACCATTGCACAGTACCTTTTGTGGATCAAATATTATAAATACTTACGGGTAAATTATGTTTTTACTTTTGGGATGGTTTTTTGGGTTAATATCAAAAATAAATTGCTCAAGAACATTAAGAAAAAGAAATACCTTTACATGTCCTTTTAAGACGTATGCCTTTAGGTGGATGCCCTTTGATCTATATAATGCTCCATATTTCAAAGATGCAAGATGAGTATATTTTCTAAATGTAATGAGAATTACGTTAAAGTATTTGTAAATGATTTCACTATTTATATAAATTCATTTGATGATTTGTTAAATCATTTATCTAAGGCTCCCAAAAGATTCATTGAAAAAAATTTAGTGTTAAATTATAAAAAAATGTCATTTCATGGTAGATCAAGGCTTGTTCTAGGACATGTGATTTCATCCAAGGGCATAAAAGTTGATAAAGCAAAAGTGGATTTAATTGTGAACTTACCTTACCCTATAAATGTTAAGGAAGTTTGACCTTTTCTTTGACATTTAGAATTATATTGCAAGTTTATTAAAGATTTTTCCATGATTGCCATACCATTATCAAAGTTTTTACAAAAAGACATTCCAATTGAATTTGGAAAAGACTACAAGGAAGCTTTTGACAAAGTCAATGCATTATTAACAAGTACACCTATTATTCAACCACCAAATTGGCATCTTCTGCTTGAGATTATATATGATGCTAGCAATTATGTAATTGGAGTTATTTTAGGCCAAAGAATTGAGAAACAAATTCGTGTTATCTGTTATCCTTCAAGAACATTGGATTCTACATATTGCAATTATTTTACAACAAAGAAAGAGTTTTTAGTAATTGTGTTTACTTTAGATAAATTAGATCTTATTTTCTTAGCTCTAAAGTTATTGTGTATTTGGACCAAGCAAAATTGACATACCTTTTGTTAAAGAAGGAGTCTAAACTTTGGTTGATACAATGGATTTTTATACTTCAAATTTTTGATTTGACAATAAGAAATCAAAAGAAGTGAAAATTTCAGTAGCAGACCATTTGAGTAGGTTGGTAAGAGATGAAGATATTTTACTTATTTTCAAAACCTTTGTTGATGAGCAATTGTTCCAAATGAAATGTATTATTTTATAGTAATTATAGAGTTACTGGAACTTTGCCTTAAAACATTAGTAAGTCTATGAAGGAAAAGATAAGAAATGAGGCAAACTATTATGTTTGGGATGAACCATACTTATAGAAGTTCTGCTTCGATCAAATTGTAAGGCATTGTGTGTCTGAGAATAAACATCATTGTCTTAGTTTTTTGTCACAATTATCCATGTGGTGGTCACTTTGGCCTCAATCAAACTGCTAGAAAATTTTTAGATAGTGAATTATATTAGGAGACTTTATTTAGAGATGTTTATGTGTTTTGTAAAAGTTGTGATAGATGTCAAAAGACAAGTACAGTATCTTATAGAAATGAAATGTTTCAAACCTTAATTCTTATAATTGAGATATTTTATATATGGGTCGTTCATTTTATGGTCTTTTTTCCTTCATTTTGTGGTTTGTCTTATATATTTTTAGTTGTTGATTATGTTTCAAAGGGGGTAGTAGCAAAAGCTACCAAAAATGATGATTTTGTAGCTATTGTAAAATTTATAAAGTCAAATATTTTTAATACATTTGGAGTTCCACGAGCCATTATTAGTGATCAAGGAAGCCATTTTGCAACAAAGCAATGGCAGCTTTGTTTAAAAAGTATGCAGTGTATCATCAAATAGCTACCAAATACCATTTACAATTGAATGGACAAGCAAAAGTATCGAATAAAGAGGTGAAATCTATTTTTTAAAAAACCATGAATCCTGGTTAAAAAATTAGAGTTTACGTCTAGACAATACCCTTTAGACGTACTATATAGCCTACACAACATCAATAGAAATGTCTTCTTATCAATTAGATTTTAGTAAAGCTTGTCATTTATCGGTGGAGAATGAACATAAAGCTTATTGGCCGACTCAACATTGTAATATGGATTTAGCAAAAGATAGGGAAGAAAGGAAATCACAATTGAAAGAGCTGGAAAAACTAAGGTTGGATGCTTACGAGAATTCAAAAATCTACAAAGAGAAAAAAGTACTCTATGATAATATAATCTTAAAGAAGCAATTTGAGGTGGGACAGAAAGTGTTATTACATAATTATTGATTAAAAGCTTATGCCAAGTAATTTATGTTATAGTTGGCTTAGTCCTTTTGTTATCTATAATATATTTTTTCATAGTACAGTGGAAATATAAAGTTTACATACCGAAAAGATTTTTAAAGTGAACGATCATAGATTGAAACTATCATGTCCTCATAATATGGTTTCAATCTTCTTGTAAAAAGGTTATGGTGTACAAAAAAAGTATAGTGACGAGTATTCCCATCTATCATATGGGCGACCTGGGTTTGATCCCCAATAATGACACTAAAATTTTGATCAGATTGTCGAAGCCTTCAAAATTAATTCAAATTCTCTAACTTCTTGTAGTAGCCTTGGAACCAGATCGAATCCTAAGGGAACTAAAAATTAGTTTTCAATATCAATTAATAAAAAAAGTGGAGCTTATGATTAATTAATTAATTAACTAAAATTAAAAGTGAGAAATTCAAGAGTACTTAACTCTAATTTAAGAGAAAGATCTCATGAAATGATAACATTAATCATTAGTCAAAAAAGAATAATTTTTACAATTCAAGCAGTTAGTCTGAAACATATTAAGATAGTCATAATAAGTCTTAAAATTTTCTGAATTAATTGGTTTAAACCTAGCATTCAAACTAAAAATTACCATCAATTGATTGGGTATAATAGCATTCCATACCAACTAAATGATATCAATAAGCTCAATGAAAAAGACTAGAGCTTAAATTAAATAATTGTGATAGCTACAATTATTCAACTTAGTTTTCTCATTTCTTATAATTTAAATATGCAAACTCATAAATAACCTATTTTCTACTTATATAAATCCTTCATAACAATTACAGATCATTGAATTTATGGATAGCTATAGAACAATAAACATTAAATTAATTTGTCAAATAAATTAATATTAATTATTTATGAAATATAAGAACACAAAACGAGAAATACTTAAATTAAAATGTGAATCTAAATTGAGAACAAAACCTCACAAGGTTACAACTAGAGTATTGAATCCCCTTGAATAAGAATATTTGGATTTAGCCATATATGGCTTTAGTTCCAACACCAAAAATAGAAGAAAAGATGAAATATTGAGAGAACTACTTAGAAATGAAATAAGAATGATGAAGCAGTTGGTATACGCATTTTCCTCTTGTTTTCCAACTCAAGGCCTAGTGTCCTCCTATCTTGCAAAGATTCCTATCTAAAACAAATCCAAATCCCTACATAATTGAGATGGAAAGAAGTTTCCTAATTGAATTCCAACTCTTGAAGTGAATCTGGCATTATGAGTGATCTTGCCTTATCTAATACATTAATCTATCCACTTTTTTCAAAATTTGTGATTTTGACCAATAATAACCAAATTTAATGCAATCTCCATTTTCCCATCTCCTAAATAAACATTATTTTTTCCTATTTAAACACCAAAACATAGCCAAAACAAAATAGATAATTTCAATTCACATAACCAAACAATATCTTATCAAATAACCTTTGTACAATTTTTTTCAATAAAGAGGAACCCTTTTACAATCTTCCTTTAAGGTGAAAAGGAACATCAATGCCACTTTGAACACCCAAAAGTACAATATACAAACACTCAAGCAAAAGTTTATAACTTAAAATATCTCACTTTAACACTTTAAACTTTAACACTTTGATTACCGAAGAGGCTCACTTATACAAATATGAGTCAATAATGCCCAAAATCTTTATAAATACTTAAAAATATGTGTATAAAATACACATATAGTTTTCTATATAAGAATTTCTTGGTTCATGCCCTACAACCAATTGGTTGGCTGTAGTTTAGTGACATAATTATTTAAATGCATTCTTTATCTTATACATATTCAGATGTATATGATAAAGTCCATAGTATAAATGTATATTGCAAATGAAATTATAATGATATCATAATTATGAGATTTACATTGCATTTATGTATTATCCTTAAATTGTTCCTAGTCATTGTTCTGTTAAGATTGGATATTAATAGGCATAAAATTACTGGCACATATTATATTTCTTCCTTATTAAGGAAAGAGTCGATCCCATAAATTAAAGTATAGAGATACTTAAACAAAAATGTTGATGCTTATTAAAGAACATGTTCACTAAACTAACTGCATATAAGAATTTCATTTAGAACATTACTTGTATGTATATGAAAATTCTCATTATGATGATTGTATAAGTGATCCTTTGACTTGAGATCTCTAAAGTATCTTATATAAGAATTGTTATATTTTGATACTATATATGACCTATTCTAATCAAGGGTACATCAATCGGTATTCATTGGATATAACATGAATTATATAGAGATAGTTAAGTGATCAATATAGGATTCATCAACCTAAAGTAATTAAGGAAAAATGTTCTAATGTTTACAACTAGTATTGATTTGAAAATCCTTGACCAAGGTGGAATGACACTTTTAAAATAGTTATTAAATTTCGTTAATAGAATCAAACACTAATGGTGGACAACTAATATGATTAAACTCAAATAGAGTAGATATTAATTCAATGTTCCATGTCTCATTGGAAAAATGTATGATAAAGGATTTAATTATATGAAAAATAATGCCCTAAAAGGTTAGTAAAATCCACTTTGACACTTTTAAATATTTGGGTGTTCATGATGTACTGCTAATTGCCAATCTTGATGTATGGATATAAAATATTTAATTAGATAATTAAAGATATATTAAAAGATTTTAATTTATCTATAATTCTCTAATTAAAGATATATTAAAAGATTTATATCCATTGTTAACATATTTAGGAACATAATGGGCCACACACAAAGAATGAGTTAAAGAGAGAAAAGATGTTTTAATCAAGTTGGACTTTATTATAAAGTTTAAGAAACTTTATAATCAAATATGAAATATTTAATAAATACGAATTAATATGAGATATTGGATCTTATTTAGGTACGACTAGTATTTAATTAGAATTAATTGAAATTCTTATTAAAGTTTACTGAAATTAGGATTTTATTTCAATTAAATTACTAAAATGTCTAAAAACTATTATAAATAAGCATAAGATCTAAAGCAGCTAACACTTCTTTCCTAACCCTCTCTATAATAGTTATATGGTTCTCTCAATATATTATGTGAATACCTTTAAAGGTCAAACATTTGCACTGTTATGATAGTTTCGATGAATTGATTTCAAAAATGGTACAAATTATGATTTCTGCTTTATTATATTTTATCTATTAATCATGTTATAGAGTTTAAGTAATCTTGACTTTCAAAAATTAAACAAAAAAAGTTTTTTATTATTTCGCTACACGGGATCATATCCCACTCTGATTTCCCAACAAAACTAACAATAAAACATGTATATATAGGATTTTGGGACCCTACTAACCGGTAGAGCTAAAAATTAGCAATTATAATAGCTAAGTCTCAACACATTAATTGACCTCTCGGTCATATTAGTCGACTAATGCGCATTCAATGCAAAAATTCACTATTTATTGCATATTAGTTGACCATTTAAACATATTTTTGACCAATTTGTCTTTTAGAGGGATATTTGTTAACTATATTATCATATTTGTCGATTAATATGTCAAGAAAGATTGATTCAAAAGTTATAAGGCATTTTGATGTGGAGATAAAGAATGGTTCAGAAGTTATACCAAAGAAAGATTGTTTTAGGTACCTTAGATCCATCATCAAAAGAAATGATCAGATAGATGAAGACATAGTTCGCCGTATCAAATCAGGGTGGCTTAAATGGAGGGGTGCATCAGGAGTTTTATATGATAAGAAGATACTACTCAAGCTAACAGATAAGATATATTGTTTAACAAATAGTTCAAACATGTTCTATAGGGTGAAGTGTTGACCCATCAAATTGGTGCATAATCATAAGTTAATGATGGCGGAGATGAGGATGCTCCATTGGATGTGTAACCTTATAAGAAGAGAAAAGATTAAGAATGTAGTGGTAAGAGATAAATTGAGGGTGCTAATATTGATAGTAAATTAAGGGAGACAAGGCTTAGGTGGTTCAAACATGCTAAAAGGAGACATCCCAATGCCTTAGTGAGAAGATATGAGAAGATCGTACTTAAGGACTGTAAGAGAAAAAGGGAAAGACCTAAGAAGAATTAGGGCAGGTGATCAGGAAAGATATGACCTTGTTAGAGTTTACTAAGGACTTGAGCTTTATTAAAAAACTTTTATGAACTAGGATATGAGTAAAAGATCCTATATAAAGAGGTCCATCTCTTGCTCCATGGATCTTTTAAACCTTTTATTCTTATGTCTTGTATTTAGTCTAAACACCTTTTTCTATAGTGCTTCTACTTAGTATTTTTTAATCTTTGTATTAATTATTAGTATTTGTAAGTGTATTAATATTTGTATTTTTATTTTTATTTGTATTTTATTTTTATTTGTAATTATATTTGAATTTTCACTATGTTTTTTATATCTATTATTTTAATATTGATTTTAAATTTTCTTATTTTATTTTATTCTATTTTTATTAATATAATTAGTGGTTTATATTTTTTTACTTTAGTTTTTTTCAAACTATTCTCAAAATCTTTTTGTTGGGTCTATTGTTGTGTCTAATTCTATTGAATTTTGCTTGCATTCATATCTTGATTTTGGTTACAAATTCTTGCAATTTACTTCAAATTTGATATGAATTGAGTGAAAATGTCGTGGATGTTGCATCAATGTGAATGGAGTGTCTTGTTAATGTTGCATGAAAAATTAGAAGAATTAGGCATGAAAGAATGAAATGGGACGTGAACAATGCATGTAATTAATTAATTTAAGCATACGTGGAGTCATACCCATGACTATGAAAGTCATGAGTTTGCTAATGGAAGTCACACCCGTGACATCCATGTCACTGGTGTGACCCCCTCACGCACACCATTTTCTTTAATTTTCCTAAATATTACATGTCATCTGCAGGGTTAAGGGCTCGAAAACCTAAACCTATAATCACACTACAAATAGAAAAAGAAGAGAGGCTGGCGGCGGACACACATTTGGGGGGCTAGGCATTCTAGGATCCAAAAATAAAGATCAAAGAGAAGGTGTGGAGGTAGAGAAGCAGAGAGCTTCGGCTCAGAAGAAAGAAGAGAGAAAGAATATAGAAAGGAAGAATAACAGAGAGGTAAAAGTAGTGTGAGCATTCGTGAAAGGACCCATCCCAAAGTTCCCCTTCTGGAACCCGAGTGGAGTCCTCCCAGCAACCCCACGATAGCCCTCCAATCAATATCTGACTCGACTGAAAAGTTTTTGCAAAGCCAAACTGTTTAACTATTTAAAACCTTTTATACTTTAATAATTAAAAGTGCAAAAAATTGTAGGAATTTTTTTCTATCATTTATCAAAAATTTCGGCAGCATAATGACTACATTTTGACATTCCCAAAATTTTTAAAAGCCCTGTAAATTTTGAAAACACTTTTATATTCACACCAATTTCTTAACTAAAAATTTTGGACTTTAAGTCCACTCACAAGCAACCCAAACAAATAATTCCCAACAATCACTACATTAAACTTTTAAAAGCTAAAACATATTTATTCATTTCATTTAAAAGCTTTTATAAACATCCATTCTTTAAAAAATGTACATAGAAAAATGACACAAGCATAGCAGCACTCGACAATACAACTAATCTTGAGGCAGAGTCCCAATTACTGCAACACTTATACGCATACCTGGGGTGGTTTGTTTAAAAACGTAAAAATAAGGGTGAGCTCAATGGGTGTAATCAGTTTATCAATATAACTACAATATTTCATACAACCATGACTTTTCATAACAATATAACTACAATATTTGATACAATCATAAAGCTCATGGTAAAATATTTTCCATAACAATTTATTCATACATCATCAAATCTAGTAATAACATAACATTTTGTAAAACACAATTTCAATTTTTTTGAAAAACTATTTCGAAATGCTTTTCGAAATTAAACTCATCATATAAAAGTTTTCATTTCCCATTTTCCTTAATCAATAAATAGTGGTGGCAATAAGTTTTCTGAAAACTTTAATACTGAAAATAAGTCAACGACTAGCATTGGTACCATACGATACCTCTCAAATTACTTTTAATATTAATAGTGGCGACATTACTATTTTCATGGCTTTCCTTACTCAACATAGCCCACCACAAGTTTCTTTACCATACGGTACACTAGGCATAAAGTCACAGAGTTAGTTCTGCATTGCTTATCGGTGACTGGTGAACCACTATTTACGGAACTGGTTCTGCATCGCTTACCCGTAACAAATTAACTGCTATAGACCGGTAGTTACGGAGTTAGTTCTGCATCGCTTACTGGTAACAAGTCATGAAGCTGGTACTACATCGCTTACCCGTAATAGGTTAATCGTTATAAATATACCAGTATAATAACATATATAAAGCCTAGCGGTGTACCATATGTAAAAGCAACTCTTACATTTATAACTCATCTCATTTTCTAAATTAAGTATGGGAGGATTCATAATTGAATTATTTCAATGTAACTTCCAATCATATAAATTTTAACTTTCAATTTAAAATTCATATATTGCCAAAGCATACACTTATGTTAGATATTTACTTGTAAATATCATTTGCATAAAATGCAGTATAAATATTCATTTCATGATCAAATGTAAACCATTTGCATAAACTCAATAAAAAAAACACTCACATGTCATCAATTCTTTTACAAAGAATTAAGTCATATAAAACAGTTAAAATACACTCACAACTTGCTAGTTTCCTTTTCACCACTTTGAAACTCTTTAGTTGGCTTCATTTTTCTATGCAAAAACCTAATACCAATACATCCAACTCCTTAATACATTTTTCAATTAAATATACCATAAACCATATCAACTTCATTACTTTCCACATACACTCCACATCCTTAATCACATTAACATGGTTATTGCTTCATAACCATATTTTTATACTAAAAATGCCCTTAAGGCTAAACTTAACATCTTATACATTAAATTGTTCCAATTCAATTTCATTTGATTTCTAAAACTTAAAACCAATCCAAATTCACTCCCATGACATTTTGATACACACATTTAAGCCATAAAATTTCATCAACAAATTTTTTACAAAATCAAGCACTTTAGGTCGAATTTTAACCAAAACCAAATCCAAATCAATTATTTTTCATTTCTTTACTTCATTAGCATCAAAATAATGTTATGAACATCATAAAATATCAAAATAGAATTCTGGATCATAACACATTAAAAACCCTAACCTTGGCCGAAAACTTATCTAATCATTTCCATGGTTTTTCTTTCATTCTTTCATCATTAAACTAACTTCCTGATGTCATTCATTAATCTTAAACCATTAAATGACAAAATAAAACACTTTAGGCAATAAATCTCATCTTTGACCAAGTTTGACCAAGGCTTCATACATTAGGTTTTCTTGAGTTTCTTCTCCCAATTGCTTCCAATGTAATAAAATCTTCATATTAAATCATCAAAAGGGTGCTATTTACACCATCAAAACCAAGTCTAACCTATAACCCAACAAATCAAATTTTTCTCAACAAGATAAGTAAGCTTACCTACCCATTTTCTTCTCCCTCTTCACTTGGATAGCTATGAAATCTTGTTAGATGCTTGAGTGGAGGTAGAAGGGCTTGAAAAATGGTTTACATTACTCCTCCATGGCCATAGTTGAACCTCTATCTTCTCCTTTCTCTTTTCTTTTCTTTTTTTCTCTCTTTCTCTATGTTTCTCTCATCAATGGCCTGCCACCAATGTTTAAAGAAGATGAAGGCTTTGTTGAATTACAATTTTGCCCCCATTTCCATTATAATTACAACTTTATCCTTAATAACATCTTATAATTACAACTTTATCAAAATGTCTCATATTTACACTTTTACCCATGCCACTTGTCAATTTGTTCTCTTCTGATGACTCATCATTCCACTAACTTCTTGTGAAAAAAACAAATTGCCCTTTAATGAATACAAAAGGACCAACTTGCTCTTTAATGCATTTAATTTACCAACTAACTGAATTAAATTCTGAAAATGATCCACAACCATCTTATCATCAAATTGACCATAAAATACTCAAATTAAAGTCAATACTTATTGATTGGATGCTTTAAAAAATTTCAAATGGGTTCAAAATTCTTAATACCCATTATTTTCCAAAAGGGAATTTTAACTTTAAACTTTCAAAACTTCCGAAATTCATCTTATTGGACTTATATTCGAATAGTTTTAGTATCATTAAAATCTAATACCTATTTTGGCTATGTTTCAACTTTTCTAGATTGGGTACCCAAAATCACTACTCAAGCGGATTTACTATTCATCCAAAAATACTAGTCACCTAGGTTCATTATTCATCCAGAAATCATCCGGATTTCATTGAAAAGTATCACCTAAATTCTCAAAGTATATTTCGAGGTTTTTAAAGTTAGTTCAGACTCATTCTGTAGCTTTTTGGAGTTTTTGAAAATTTTTCGAGAAATTTTCGGTCGAGTCCAGAACCATCTCTGATATATCTATAATCTCTGTTATAACCTCAATAACACATTTAAACACTTAAATTACTCTCATACACCATAAATAAAGCATACTTTATAAAATGCATGTATAGATATTACACAGTACAATTGTCGAACTGGGATATTATAATTCGATCATCTGGGTGAGAACTAAGTGGAGGCAGAAGGTGAGAGCTGATGCAGGCAGCGTGAGATTGGTAGGAGATCCACCACCGACTCTCTCATTCGAACACCCTTGTTTGCTTATCCTGTTTTATATTTGTTGCTTTATCTGTTACATTATAGAACTTCTTCGTTGAACTTGTTTTCTTTGTAAAAGTCTTATAGTCCATTTTGGTTTATTCACTGTTTTATTGCTTTGATACTTCTTTGTTATTGTTGACTATGGGATTAAAGTACTCGAAGATGATGAACCATGTTTATTTTATGATGGGCTGATTACTTGTTCTTGAGGAGTAATGTAGCTAATTTAATTGATTATGCATGATGAAGGGGCTATTTTATGCATTTCTAATCCCGACCAAGTTTATTTCATAACCATCATTCTTTAACTACTAATCGGGAAAAACACATACAACACACAACACATAATATTCTTTTTTTAACTACTACCCTTACTTAAATATCACATTTTCCCAATGTGATAAGAAAATGGAAGAGGGACCTGGGATGTAAACAACTCACACAAGGACAAAAATTGAAACAAAGAGAAATTAAACTAATAATCAATAAAAAGGAAAAAGGAAAGAAATACGATATGAAGGTAGGGTTGGTATGCTATGTGGAGTCTTAGTGCGATGTGGAGCCTGGTGTACTGCGTTGAGGAGTGAAGAACAACTGCTAGGAAAACAGACAAAAGAGATTAAAAGTTAGGCCTACACATACAAAGAAAATAAACTAAATAAAGATTCACTAAAAAGGAATAATAAACAAAGAATTGAAAAACAAAACAAAGATTATATGGGTTACCTCCCATTCAGTGCTTCTTTAATGTCTTGCAGTTGGACACCTCAATAGAATGCTCAAGGTGAATCATTCAAAGTGAATGATTCCACTGTTATCTTCTCTTTATTGGGATTTTTCTCTAAGAATTTTCCAAATACTTCCTCAGTTGCATCGACTAGCAATTGGCAGCATTCATCACTCTCTTTAACCAAGTCCAAGTCCTTTTCTTCTTCTTCCTACAAGGTGAAATCAAAATATGTAGCATTAATTTGATCAACAAAAGAATAGTCTTCAAAAATAGTAGTAGTATGAATAGGTTCAACATTAAATATTAAAAATTCTACTGTTTCTCCCAAAACAGTCATGATAAATTTTCTATTTTTCACATCGATCAAGGTTTTAGTAGTGGCCATAAAAGACCTCCCCAGGAGTATGGTGTGCTCCTTTTCTTGCTTCTTTACTTCACCCATGTTTAGGATAACAAAGTCTACCAGAATAATCAATCTTTTAACCTTCACCAACACATCCTCCATTATTCCTTTCGGATAGTGGATTACCCTATTAGCTAGTTACAAATACATGTTTGTAGGTCTTAACTGTCTGAAATCCAATTTCTCATAAATAGATGAGGCATAAGGTTTATACTTGCTCCAAGGTCAATCATGCCCTTAGCCTCATCACCATTACCTATTGATACTTGTACAAGAAAACTCCCTGAGTCCTTCAATTTGGGAGGTAATTGTTACTGAAGATCTGCATTTACAACTTCTAACACTATCACCTTCTCGTTTTACTCAAACTTCTATTTTTTGGTACTTAGTTCTTTGAAGAACTTCACATCAACAAACTCGCTTGTTACACATTTAACTTACATTGGTCAACCCCAAACTTATATCAATTGAGCAATCCTCTAAAAATGTTATTTTAATAAATTTAAATACTCAAACCTGATTTTTAATGCAATTATAATTAAAATAACTTTCACAATGTTCCTGAAAGGGTGTTTGAAAGATTAAAAGAATTTTCTTTTAAAATCAAAACTTAATTGCCTCTTGATAAGTGAATGGAGTCATATAATGAGGTAAGATAAAATGTTGATGCATGGTGAGCCTTTAAGATACTAAATTAATAAAATGAGATTAACTATAAATCAACCTTGATGTTCCTTTATCTTTTTTTGTTCTTAAGTTGATCTTCACTTTAATGGTTACAAAATTCAGTTGTTATTTATCATCTTTATGAACTATATTTTTTAATTAGGTCCATATCTTGTTCTTATAATGCTTCATAATTAACTTATTATTAGTAATTATTTTATATAATCAAAACATCAATTACTACTTATCTTGGTTTAATAAGGTATATTGATAACACAGAATATTTTTTCTATTCTTTCTGGATAAATAGTATTTATAAAAGCATTATCTTCGAATCTAAAGTGAGATCCCAAAATTTTAAGTTTATAATATTTATCATTTAATAAAATTCAAAACAATAATAATATTCTTAATGTTTTTTAATTTATTTAGAGATATATATTGAATGCTTGGAAGTGTCAGATTGATTAATTATGGTGATGACCCTTAAGGAAGAAGAAAATTTGGATAAACAACAAGATGGTTTATTTTGTTATCACTACCAAATACTAATTGATTTTTTTAGGAATAAATTTTAATTTATATATCTTGATTAAATTATTAAGAGTCTATGAAAATATGAGAGAATTATAGATAATTCATATAAAGACATTAACAGCTGATTTTTTTTAATTTGGCAAAAAAAGGTTGTAGGTTCATTTTTAACCATAACTTTTAATAGGAAAATCAAATTGAGATCATTTAAAAGGTTATGAAAAGTTAAGAGAATTGTATTCAAATATTAAGAAGGCGTATAGAATTGATATCAACTAATCAAAACCTTACCATTTGCTTACCAATGTCTATAGTTCTTTGTTTTTGAAATAGTTTTTAACAACTTTAGATGTCATTTTTCATATAAATAAAAGAGAGTAACAAAATAAGATGAGGGGGAAGTGTTCATAAGAGCTAAAGGGGTGATTTCAAGTTGAAAGAAAGAGTTTTCAAGCTAGATAAAGATAATTGTAGGAGCGATTTAAGTATATGACAATAAAATTAGGTAGTATGAATGAATCTGTGGTTTTTGTTCGAAATCTAGTAGTATATGTCAATTAAGGTTTTCCATGTATATTATCTTATTATTTTTGCATATTAAATGCTTTATTAGATATTAATTAACTATTTAATCTTTTTTTAAGAACCCTAATTTAGGGTAGATAGAATTAAATTGTCACTAAATTGATAATTATAATGGATGAGTTAAAAGAATTAAACCTATTTTGCATAATTTATGGACATATAAAGATAAATAAGCACGTGAATTATCATACTGAGTGTTAATAAACACCTATGGTTATGTGTACTAAATTATGGGTGCATTTTTTTGTACTCTAATAACTCATATGCATGTATAGTATGAAATTGAATGAATATTATTGACTATATGATTTACGTCCCTTAAAGGGTGATGGTTTTTCATATAAGTTTGTGATGTTATTAAGAACTAGAATGAAGGAAAGTACCATTATATTGGCTAAGGTAAAATTACTCAATGCTAGATTGAGGCAGATATCAATTTATAGGTTGGGACAATTAGTCGACACCAAAATGAGGTAGGTATTGTATTGTTCCATTTGCTAGGTCAAATCAGTAATGCCTATTCTAGATAAGTATAGAGCCATATGTGTTCGTTGGGACTATAGCATGATACATTTAATATTTTTTTTAGATTTTTAGAGGCACTTAGATTATAACTTTCCATGATTAGGTGTTATGAAGCAATTGATTATGCCATATTGGAACACTTATAGATATTTATGGAATATAAAATAGAAGGGATGTAGCTTTATATTTATTTATTTATACTTTTTATGTAGTTTGTATGTTTTACCTAGATTTCTATATGTTTTTAAGGATCAGAATGCAAAGCAGAAGTGTTAAAACCTAAGTAGTTTTTTAAATGTTATTTTATTGAGTTGGAATGAAGGAATTTTTTACATAAAGAGAAGAACATGTTCAGTAGATGTTCATATTTAATTATGTGAGTTTAGCAAACTGTAAGCTTTAACTCGATAGTAAGACTTAAGAGATTTGGCCTTGCCATTAGTGGTTTTGCACCATAAGCCCAACTAAACTAGCTTAGACTTGGGTGTGACATTTGAATCTTATGAATTTTATATGAGGTAGTTTTAATTTAGTTTGTATTTTTAATGTAATTTGTATTTTTGGACTCCTTCAAGTATAAAATCATCTTAAGAGATATCTTTCTATTTTATTAATTAGATCATTATCACATTATATTTTGTTAAATATATTTCTAGGAATATTGTTTTTTCTTTTTGATTTTATATTAAAATTTTTGATGAAAAGATAGTATTCATGACTTTGTAAAAAAATTTGTAAATGAAAGCAAGGGGTTTTAATCCTAAATTCATTTTGGCCTCTAATGGTACCCAAGAGGCGGGAGGTTAAATGGGTATTTATAAAATAAAGCAATTTTTCAAGCCAAAGTACTTAATTAACAACAATCAATATAAATAAAGATGAGAAAATTGTTTAATATAAAATAACCAAATTATTAAACAATAATTTAAAGATGATAGGGAGGAGAGAGTGCAAACTTGTAACGCCGGACTTTCTGAGTCCTTTTTACATTGCTCTATATTGGGAGATACTACTGTAAATTGACATATACATGGTTGTATAAGAGTTCAAAGATGTATTTGAATCATTTTGGTACGTATGCCAGTGATATAAAATGTTATATGCCCTTACATGAATTTAGAGTTCATCGGTATGCGAAATCTT
>JANZXP010000194.1:10186283-10205124 GCA_027576715.1 Erythroxylum flavicans | reverse complement strand
CTTTGAAGATTGGACCGATCGGCCTGTGGGTCATTACGACTGGGCTCGGGCCCAGCACGACCGACCCGACCAAGTTATATTTTTAAAAATGTAGTAAATTAATTTAGCTACATTTTTAAAAGTTTAGTCAAATGTTTTTGACAACGTTTTATAAAATGTAATCAAATTTTTAATATATATTTTACATAAATATTATACCATATTAATTATAATTATTCTTGACATCTTAATTCATATTATTGTATATAATAATTTATTATACAAAATATAATACAAAATAATTAAAATTTTGAAGTATTGTATATATAAAAAATCATTAAATTTGATCAAGTACAATATTTTAATTACAACTTCAAAAACACTTATATACAAAATAAAAAATACAAAGATTAGTTTAATCACTAAGACTCACTTTCATCTTCATTGCTTATATAATTCGGACTAAGTAATTTTCTTAGGTATTTTCCATGTTTGGCTCACTTTTTTTTAAGCAACTTGTTTTTCTTTTCAAGATGTTGAATGTATGCTGGTCTTAATGAGGATGGAGCAGTTAGCTTAGGGCTAAACCCAATCCCGATGATTTATCCTGATCGTGTACCAAGTACCTTGCTGTAAATGTCATCTACATTTGGCTTATTTCCATCAGATATTGGTGTTTGCAACAATTCCTGCATTTTATTCTAAAATTTAAAAAACAAAATCAATATTTAATTCAAATGTTATTAGTTAGTACTACATAATAAATAAATTTAAAATTTAAATAAATTTTTACACTTATATAGTTGTTATGTGCTTCTTCAAACATCTACCATTCACCTTCCTTATAGTGTGTCAGTTTGTAGAGTGTGATTCTATAACACTCTTCTCCATATAGTTCTTTCTGATTCTATTTTATGAAAAAATACAAAACATAATAAATAATATTGTGTTTACTGATTTAATTATAACTTGTAAACAAATAATTTATATATTCATTTCGCAAGACAAAAAATGATTTAGAGCGTTGGTTACGAGGAGTTTTCATTTTTTCTCTTTTCACCTTAACTTTCTTACACTTTTCCTATATAAAGAAAAAAATACTTATTAAATATTATAACAAGATTAATGGAAGCAAATGTGAAGAGAAAGAAAACAAACCTGAAAGTTGGGAGAGGCTCAATACTCACACAAATTGCTCCAATTTTTTAGAGACATCCGTTTGAGAATATGTCTTCTTGACTCCTCATTCGAAGAAAAAGATTTGTAATATTGACGCAGTTGAAAACGACAATCCCTGGTCCTTTGCTTCAACAGTGAAGTCGCACAGCTTGAAACATTAGGATTGTTGAGATCGATGATCTCTGAATAACAAGTAAAAATGAAAATAATCTTCAAATAAGCAAAACAATATTGCATATAATTAAATAAATTAAAATTTTACCAAAACTTTTTCTAAAGCATTCTCTAGCAAGTTGTCTTCCTTCAATTGCTTGACATGCTTTAGGACAGGCAATTCAATTCTGGCAATTACCCCCAACTTTCTAGACAATTGAATCTTGTCTAGAGGATGACCTCGCGAGGTATCAATATATACAAACAACTTGCTATTCATTGCAACATTCATTCGTTGCAACTCACATCCTTTAGTTATACCTTTACCTCTTTTTCTGACATTGATATTGGAACCTCGCAAAAAATAAATAATGGTAAGAAAATGCGCATTAAATATGTAAATATATATTTTAGCATAAGTCTATTTATAGGTGTGAAAGATTAACAAACCTACAGATCCCTCTGTAATAGTTGAGGTAGATGGAGGTTGTTATTGACTGGCTTCATTGGTGGATGAAATTGAATATTGCTGTTAGCTAGGATTTGATTAATCTAGTTGTTGTAGGGAGGAATAATTTCGAGAATTGCCACCTTCTTCCCTTTGTTTCTACCTAGTGCCATTATGTTGAATATCTATAACATAAACATCAACAATCTACATAGACATAACTTAAACATCAACAATCCACATTATCAAAGCAAGTTCACATACTAAGTTTGAATTACAACAAAAAATATCATACGTAGCATTGTTAGACGATATAAATCAAGAAGGGGTTTTCTCGCTATGACTCTTAGGCTAGTGAAATATTTCACAGATAAGCCTTATTGGAGCTGCATTATAGGTTTCTAGCCTATATACCATTCTAGGTTTTATTATACCTCAGATCATCAATAATTATTAGTGGATTTCTTATGTTACTAGTCCAAAATTATGAAATACAAGTTCACATACTAAGTTTGAATCCAAACAAATAATATGGTACGTGGCATTGTTAGACCACATAAATTGAGAAAGGGCCTTCTCGCTGTAACTCTTAAGCTCATGGACTATTTCACATATGCCTCATCGGAGCTGTATCATAGGTTTTTAGCCTATATACCATCTTAGGGGTATAATTATATAACATATTATCTATAAGAGATCAAACTCATTCTAACAAAATTCCAAACACTAACACATAAAACTGAGACTCTCCTTCCATTCGCACAAAACCCAAATACAAACTCTTCTCTATTAAAGTAGAATATACAAAATGAACAAAAGTTTGACGACTTACCTAGATGGACGGACAATCAGAGATGATGGATAACAAATGATGAAGCTCTAAATAATATAATGATAACTCATTATAAGTTGACAAAATAAGTTTTAATTCAAACAAACATTGAAATTGGGCATGAAACTTAGACTAAATGGGGATGTTTGATAATGCCTCAAAACATTTTCCTCACAATACATTATTTTTTAAAAAATTTTACTTAAGGGAGATGTTTGATAATGCCTTAAAACATTTTCCTCATAATTCAGTTTCTTAAAAATCCTCGTAGGGATTAAGTTTATTTAAATGATTTTCAATTGTAAATATTGATAAAGTTAAGCAAAATATAAAGGAATTGCAAACATTACTAATATTTTCACTAGTAACTTTATTAAATTGTTTTAAATTTTAATAGATAATGATAGCATAAAATAGAAAAACACTATAATGTGTATGCTTATCACATATAATACATGTTAAATGATGTGGGAATATATTAGAAAAAGAAATTTAAAAAGACTGTAACAAAAATATAACCTAAGTATTAGAGTAAAATTTTCTTCAAATATGTAATACAGAAAAATGTTCTAATTATGCAAATAATATAATTTGAAATATATGTGCATTAAAAGAAATGTAGCTATTATTATATTTAAAAAAAAAAGGTCATCCTTTATAGAACTTTCATCGAACACTTCATAGGCTTCACAATTTCATCCTTAACTAATAACAAAACCACTGTCTTTGGGCATTATTCACCAACATTAACATATTCAAACAAACAATGAACCATTAACTGTCGAAATAATCACATCAACAAAACCGACGAACAAAAAAGCATTTAACAATAACAATGAAAGTAGAAAAAAAAACCAAGAGCAAAGCACGAACGACTAACCTCGACGAACAATTAATCGGAGACGATGGAAGTAGACAATGGAAGAAGACAGTGGAAGAAGAAATGAAGAAGACAAACGGCGATCATGGAAGAAGAAAACATCAGAAGAATAAAGTAAGAAGACAAAAACGAAAGGGGAGGGGGCTTCTATTTTTTAACGAAGTAGTTTTTTGTCACAACAAACATCATTTTTTTTCATTTTTGAAATTTTACAACATTTGATGATGATTTCAGAAATCGTCATCAAATGCTAAACTATCGACAACGATTCTATGTAATCATCGCCAATTGTTTAAGCGATGATTTTGTAATCGACACCAATTGTTTAGTCTTTTAGCGACGTCGTCGCTAAAGGTAAATATTTGGTGATGAATTTAATAAATTGTCACCAATTCTATATATATATATATATATATATATATATATATATATTTGGCAAATTGTTTGTAATATATCATTTCTATAAAATAGTATAGAATTTATATATTATAAATAGAGTTTTGTGACATCACATAAAATTGCCAAAATCGTATATTTTAAAAAAGACTAGTAAAAAATGTAAATTTATGTCATATAAATTAATTTTGTGTTTGTAGTTTTATAAATTGGAAGAAATGGCATTGTTGATAACTAAATTTATTTTTAGAATTACAATGATTCTCTATAATATTAAATTTTATTTTTAAGAATATGATATTAATATATTGATTTCTATTTTTTACTATATTGAAATTATTTTTAATTATATTGCAATAAATATAATTATATATGGTAATTAATATAATTTTATACGAATGTATAAATTATATTTTTAACTAGTATAATGATTTATGAATGTATAGATAATAAATAAATTTTCTCATATCTCACTTATGTACTATATTAGTCAATTTAATCATCATTCTTTATTTTTTATATATAAATTCAGTACTATTATTAAAATTTGTATATTATATATAATTTTATTGCCAAAGGTCAAGCCAAATGGTATATTTCCGAATCGTTGCCAAATTGTATATTTTTTCCGAACTTTAGAAAATGATGTCGTTTTGTTTAACAATAAACAATGTTGTTTTCTACTAAGTTATTAACAATAAAATGAAGCTTTCTTCGTTTTTGTGTTATCTGACTTATTTTCTCTTGATTCACCATCGAAGAAGCATCATCTCCTCTATTGTGGTCATCTCTTATGTTGCAGTCGTCGTCGTCGAAGAAGCATTGTGCTTTGTGATGGTACTATTCTTTTCTGTTTTCAAGAACGCTCCTTATTGTGCTATATTTTTCTACATCAATCACCCCTTGCCTTTTTATGGCCGATCTTCTTTTTTAAAGTTTTTGGTATCATCTGAATTACCTCTCTTTCTTTATTATCTATATCTCATTTTCTGTTAGGAAGCTATCAGAGATGAACATTTGATTGTATATATTATGTGTTATGTAAAGCTTTCTTAAATCTTCAAGAGAACATAGATAAAAATAGAGGCATTGGCAGTGTCACGATGGTCGGTACAAGATTAGAGAAATCGGATATTTTGGAACAGTCATCGATTCTAAAAACTATATCTGTTATATCAGGTATGCATGTGTTTGAATTTAAGCTCCTTATCCAATTTGACTTAATTAGCTTTGTAAGTTCTATACTATTTGTTTATTAGGTGAAATGCATCATATAGTCCTTTCATCTAATTCAATGTTCCATACTACATCTAGGGATTCGTTCACTGTATCTTCTACTAGTTTAGTTAAAACCAAGAAGTTGTTAGAAGAGGGTGTCAATAAACTAACACCTGAGATAAGATCTTTGACTATTTTAGTTGATGCCTTCGAATGTACAAGGACCCTCTTTAGGAATCCAGACATAAGGAACCATTTTACCTTTTCTACCAAGTCTTCTATTACTTGAAATCCAAAAAAATACTTATTTCTTTTCCTTTCGATGAAATAAGCATGAAACTTTATTATTGTTTTATCTATAAGAATTGTTAAACTTCTAATTAAAATCTTTTATTACTTATCATATATCATTATATTATATTATTGACCATATTTCAATATTTATATGTTTTATTATTTTATTGTTAATAAATATTAATGATTAAAATAGTAGTCAACTTAAATTTATGATATTTTGATCTTATTAACATTAAAATTTTGGGTATATTTATCTTTTTATATCAAAAAAATTACTTTTCAAAATTTCAACTACCATGTGTTTTTTAACAATATGTTTAAAACTTTGAAAATATTTTGCAATTTTTAAATGATTCATTCCATTTTCATGAAATATTTGTATAAATGAAAGTGTATTATGTACAATAGGCATCATTAAAGAATTATTTGTGTATAAATCCATGATTTAGACAAATTTATAGAGTTTGAATACATTAGTTCAAATTTATAATTATTTCAACTTTTGACAATGATTTAAAAAATTCGTCATCAAAAGTTTAGCTTTTAATGCTTGACATTTGACAACAAAATTGTTAAACCATTACAAAAGATCGCACCTTTTGCATCGATTCATATACATCGCCACCAAAGACATGCGAAAAATTGAACTTTTGACAAGAAGTTTTGAAATCATTGATAAACATTGATTGATGATTTGCAAAAAAATGTAGTAAAAGTCAGTTTTATTGTAGTGACATAACCAAAATGACAATTAAATGAAAAAATTAAAAGAACAATAAACTTTAGTGAAAACTAGATACAGGATGTAACTAAGATGAAACAATATATGCAAACACAGTGTAGCAGTAGCAAATTATGATGCGAAATAAGATGCATGTTATCTCACCCTCTTGGAAGAAGAAACGAGGAAGATGGCAATAGGGTGTGAATAGCAAAGAGTGTATAAAAGGAGAATCTTAACGCTGACCTGCGATGAATGCTTTATAACTTTTGCTTTACCGCATGCATATGGACAAATCACAATAAAGTGATCCTGTCTCTTTATCTTTACATATGTTTTAATGACAGCCATTAAACTTCGTCCACTGTTATCAATCCTAAAACTGTCTCCATGTCTAAATATATGTTCGTTATGTCCAAGTTGTGATTAGAAAGACTAGGCTATGGTTTCTGGAGCTACATCCCTTTTCTTCACATGGAAATATAAGGCTGCGTGCTTGTCCCACCTTTTTGACAAAGTCCAACATGTTAAGTTTTAATTATATTTATCGTTTCATTTTTGTAATATAAACTTATAAATAGTCAATACGCCCACATGCAAATTGCTCAAGTATTCAAATTACATCTATGATCTATGTTGCTGACAGATGAGGTACTTTGTGTTTAGCAACAAAGTTATATTTTCGATAACATTATAAAATGGTAAATTATACCTTAATCTAACCTTCGAAAGGTAACGAGAGAGATTTTAATCAACGTTGAAAGATGAAGGAACAGAAATAATCATTTTAAAGATGAAGAAACAGAAATAATCATTCTTTTACTTTTACACAAATATTTTTTATTTTTTATCGCGTGCACAGAAAAAGTTGTTTCTTATTTCTACACGGAAATGTTTTTCATACAAGCATATATATGTATCAAACTTCAAACTAAATTACTCTTATAGCTTGTTCAATGAGAACTGAAAAGCATTTCCTCTTTAGATACACATATGAATATGTAGTTCCTGGTCTGGTCCTTTGTTAATCTTTATCTATATGTCTAGGCTATAATTGAAACTTACTAAAGTTTTTAGTTACTAAGTAGATAGAGCAATACATACGTCCACCTGTGAAACATTATACAGCATAGTAACAATCTAAATTGTGTGTAGTGTGTGCATTTTTCATATCAACCTCATTAGAGTCAATCTAAATTACCTTGGTGTTAAATTAAAGTAATACTAGTAAAATTCTGATTTTATTCTTCACTCTTAAAAAAGATTTCATATGATCGTGAGTTATTATATTAAATTTGAAGTTTAATTGGTCTAGAGTTGGATTGGATCATCTTTGACATACTTTCTCCTTCTACTCAAGACTTTCTTCACAATTTGGTATTTAACAAAGAGAAATTTATGATTTATTATCTTTTCAAAATATGATATTTACGATTTCGCAAGTGAAGTTAAAGGCACATCCCCCAATGTAACTACTGTGAATTCATTATGTTTTTTTTTTTCCCTTTAAAGGGTTCTTAGAGGAATCAATCGCTTTTTGACAAGAAAAGGGAACTCCTCTCTTTACCATTTAAACCAACTCCTTTAGAAATTGATTTGTTGTTTTGACTGATTAAAAATGCTCACTAGACAAACTTTACCTTATTATTAAGTTCGAGGCCTAGGGCTCCTGGAATTTCCTTTGTCAAAAGTCACTGGTTAATTGTCGACATAGGTGCACTCGTAACTTTATGTGTGTTTCTCACGGCCTAACATGGTGGACGGGAAGCAGGTATTGTTTCTCACCACCTAGATTCAAATTACGACGATAAAACAATAGTTTAACAAGCATGACATCAAAAGTTTAAACTACAAAAATCACTCCAATTTAAAAAGAGAAAAAAAAGGAGAAAATTTGCGTTAACTTGTATTTAGTAATGATCTACATGATTTTGATCAACTAGAATGATATGATAATATTTTAGACAGAAGAATGTATTTTAGCCTATCTAATTGCATATTACAAGCCTATTTATATAGAAAGCTATAACCTATACAAAGCAAGTGTAATGATATAAATTCAGAAGTGTGAATATGTGATAATAGAGTGAGTTGAATTACACCTAAAAAACAGAATACAAGAACAAGAGCTCCAGACTCGTACAAAGAAAGAGAAAAGATAGACAGTAATAGAAATGAATAGAGAGTGATAGAAGTGACTAGACTCTAAGGAGGAACTAATCACGTGAAAAACCACACCCATGCAACGTGACTCTGGTAGCCTTTATATAATCGTTGCTTCTCGTATTTTCCATGTTGCTTTCTTCTTTCTGTTACTTCTTCTTGCTAACTACGTTTCCATAATATCAGGATCAGTTGCCATGTGTCCTGGTTGGTTATCATTATGATTCTTCATGACAATACCCTCTCCATCAAGAAGGACCTTGTCCTCAAGGTTAAAAGCAGGATATTGTTGACAGAAAACCTCTTTATCTTCCTAACTAGGCGTAGCCTCACCATCCCATTGGACCAGTAACTGAGGAATAAAAGAGTTGCCGCGTTGCAGTCAACGGACTTGGAGGACGCGAATGGACATAAGTCTAGGACTATCCTCATCTGTCAGTAGTGGTAACGGAACATAGCGCTGGGCTACTGGTCCTACCCACTTTTTAAGTAAGGAAACATGAAACACGTTGTGGATACGAGCAAAAGAAGGTAACTGTCACTGGTATGCCACGCTGCCAACATGCTCCAGGACTGGAAATGGGCCAAAAAAACGTTTTCTGAGTTCTAATATCGACGTAATGTGACAGAATGTTGGCGATAGGGTTGGAGTTTCACCAAAACTACGTCCCCAACTTCAAAAGAGATCTCAGTACGTTTAGCATTAGCAAAGCATTTCATCCGAACTTGAGCCTTACGTATATTACGCTTGAGTTGCTTCAACACGTCATCCCATTCCTATAAAAGAGATCATATATCCACATGTTCTTACGAAAGTGTAGGAGTGTGAATGAGAGGGGGAGGATCCCTGCCATAGACGATCTTGAAAGGAGTGAAACCGGTAGTCGTGTAAAAAGCAGTATTCTAAGAGTATTCAACCCAATCCAAAAAATGATACCAACGCTTAGGGTGATCCGACGTAAAGCAACACAAATACATTTTAAGGCACTTATTTAAGGATTCCGATTGACCATCGGACTGTGGGTGGTATGATGAAGAAATATGCAGGGAAGTACCGTGTAATTCGAATAAACGTCTCTAAAAATGATTGGTGAAGACTCTGTCTCTATCGGAGACAATAACAAATGGCATCCCATGTAAATGGACCACTATGTGCATGAACTTGTCAGCCACTTGGGAACTGGTGTAATTTGATCGAAGTACAGCAAAATGAGCATATTTAGAAAGGCGATCAATAACCACCATGATAGTAGTGTAACCCGCTGAAGATGGTAAGCCTTTAATAAAATCCATAGCTATCTCCTCCCAAATCAGTGACGGTATGGGCAATGGTTGTAATAAATCGGCAGGATGGAGATGGGAGTATTTATTTTGTTGACAAACCTCACATGCCCTAACAAAAGACACCACATCAGTCCGCATGTTGCGCCAATAAAACTGAGAAGAAATTCTAGCCAAAGTACATGACACTCCTGTATGGCCGCCAACTGGGGTAGCATGTAATTCATAAAATATGAGTTACTTCAAAGTAGTAGCTATATGGGGAATCACGAGGCGATCTTGTCAAAAAAGTAAACCATCTCGCACTGTAAAGATCAAATCGGACGCAGGTTGTTCCTGAAGCTGGTTGCGTAACCGGGACAACTCTGTATCCAGGTTCAAGGCAGCCTTGATCTCCGTCACTAAATTAGACTGGAAGGATGATTAAGCCATGTAAAAACAGCGAGATAGAGCATCCGCCACAACATTGCTGGCACCAGTCTCATACTCAATAGTGAAATCAAAACCCATAAGCTTATGTAACCATGCTTCTTGTTCCAATGTTTGAATGACTTAAGTAGTCAAATGACGTAAGCTACGTTGATCTGTTCTGATGGTGAAAGGATGGCCGATTAAGTAGTGGCGAAATTTAGCGACTGCCTCTGTAATCGCATATAGTTCCGCACATACACTGACTGCTTCTGCAAATGAGGAGACAACTTCTTTGAAAAGAGTGCAATGGGTCGATGCCCTTGAGATAATACAGCACCAATGCCCAAACCTGATGCATCTGTTTCTAAAATGAATGGGTGGGCAAAATTTGGTAACGCCAGTACAGGGGTTTGGGTTAACGCATTCTTTAAGTTCTAAAAAGTGTCATGTGCTCCAGTACTCCAAAGAAAACCATCCTTCTGTAACAGTTGTGTCAGAGGTGAGGCTAGTTGAGCATACCCCCGAATGAAACGACGATAGTAGCCGGCCAAGCCCAAGAATCCTCGTAGTTGTTTGATAGATGTTGGAACCAGCCACTGAAGTATAGCTTGGACCTTCTCATGATCCATTTCTACCCCTGCAACTGAAACAATATGACCCAAGTAGTCGATCTTGGATTGTCCAAAAGAGCATTTTGACAACTTAGCAAATAACTGGTGATCAAATAACAACTGCAAAAACACACTCCAAATGTTGTAAATGCAGAGGCCATGATATACTATAAACTAAGTTGTCGTAAAAAAAATAAGGACAAATTTGCAAAGATACGACTGAAATATACCATTCATTAGTGACTGGAAGGTAGTCGGAACATTAGAGAGACCAAATGGCATCACCAGCCACTCGTAATGTCCATTATGGGTTTGAAAAGTCGTCTTATATCGATCGTCCGGGTGAAGGAAAATCTAATGATAATCGGAACGTAAATCAAGCTTTCAAAAATACTAGGCTCCATATAATTCGTCGACCGTAGGCATAGGAAAACTATCCTTAATGGTGACCGCAATGAGAGCCCTATAATCGGTACAAAAATGCCAGGTACCGTCCTTCTTCTTAACTAGAACAACCGGTACAGAGAATGGACTTGAACTGACTTGAATGAGACCTGCTCCGAGCAGCTCTTGCACTATACGCTCTATCTCTGTTTTCTTGATATGAGGATAACAATATGGCCGAACCCCAACCGGTGAAGCACCCTCCTTTAATTAGATCCGGTGATCATAAGCTCAATTAGGGGGCAATCCATGGGGCAGAGCAAATACATGATGAAATCGCTGCAGTAACTGTAGTATATCCAATGAGACATCCTGCAGCAAATCAAGCGAGGAACCTTCGTTGGACTCCATTTGCTGTAGGGTATAAAGTTCAAGGATTGCGTCCATAGCGTGGAGTCGATGCAGATGATGGTAGTGAGCTTCAGTGGCCAAAGCAGAACATTCTCCTATAAGTGTAATGAAGTTATTATGAAGATAAAATTTAATAGTGGATGTACTGTAATCAGCTATGTGAGAACCAATTGTTGCCAGCCAAGCGGCCCCTAACATAATGTCACACTCAATAATCGGTAGAACGAACGCAGAAAATTTGAGAAGATGACATTGAATGTGGAGAGAGATACGCTTCACAACACCCTCACAGACTAAGTGATTGCCATTTCCCACCATAACGTAAAAACCAGGGGTAGCCTTGATGGGTAAATGCAAGAAATGAGTTAGCCGAGGTTGAATAAAATTGTCAAAACTTCCTCCATCTAACAACACCTTCATGGAGTAACCCTGAAGCTGGCCCGTAAAACATATGGTCCCTACACCATCAGTCCCCTTTAACACATTGAACGATAAATGATGCGAATCAACAGTGGTGAGTGGGTCGGTATCTAAAGAAACGACGACAGAATTATCGTGAAGGACACCAGGTGGGTTATCCAATGGTAATGTCTCCTCTAGATCCAACAGTAAATATTGCTTGTTAGGACATTTATGATTCCGTGAAAAATTCTTATTGCACATATAGCAGAGCCCTTTCTCTCGTCGAATCTGCATTTTAGCTGGTGAGATCCTCTTAATCGGTGGCCCTGGTTTCATTGCGGCTGTAGGAAGCAATGGTGGTAAGGAGGGTTTAGTAGGTGGCCCACTGACGCTAGACAACGATGCCCCAAACTTAAGGCCCCCTTTGCTCAAAGTCTGTCGTTCATCAAAGAGTCGAGCCAATCCGATGGCATGAAGTAGTGGCCCAGGTGATTGAGCAATCACATCACGTTTAATATCAACCTTGAGCCCACTAAGAAAGCAATCGAGCAAAGTGTGTTCAAGTAACCCGTCAACCCGATTGGCTAAGACCATGAACTCTCGAAAATAAGTATCAACTGAATCAGTCTGCATCAACTTGAACAACTGCGATCGTGGATTATCAAATTGTGATGGTCCGAATTGTTCCTCCATAGCTTGAGCTAAAGCCACCCACGACGGAAAGAGATGAGCTTTCTGCATCATCTGGAACCAAGGTACAACCATACCCTCCATATGAACGGCCGCAATCGTCAATTGTTGGATGTCTGGTGTCTCATAATAAGTAAAGAATTGCTCCGCCCGAAAGAGCCAGTGTAAGGGATCAGTACCATCAAAGCGAGGGAAGTCCAACTTGATATTGTGCATCTGGAATGGTTGGGATGAACTAGGCTGATCAGTCGTGCGAGGCACAGGTGACGGCTATGATAAACGATTGATTGATTGGCCACCACGTCTATGGCTCTAAACAACGACTCTACATAACCTTCCAAACTATTCAATCGACTATTATTAGTCGTGTCACGCTGTTCGACAATTTCTGTCAAGTGCTTACACTCAGCTGACAAATCCTTAAATCACGTTGCCTCTGCCATGCCAGGGAATGAAAGCACCAGTTGTAATAATATAAATTCAGAAGCGTGAATATGAGATAACAGAGTGTGAGTTGAATTACACTCAAAAAATAGAATACAAGGACAAGAGCTCTAGACTCATACAATGAGAAGAGAAAAGATAGACAGTGACAAAAATGAATAGACAGTGTCAGAAGTGACTAGACTCTGAGAAGGAAATGATCACGTGAAAAACCACACCCATGCAACGTGACTCTGATAACCTTTACATAATCGCTGCTTCTCGTATTTTCCATGTTGCTTTCTTCTTTTTGTTACTTCTTCTTGCCAACTGCATTTCATAATATCAGGATCAGCTGCCACGTGTCCTGGTTGGTTATCATTATGATTCTTCATGATAACAAGTTTAGTTAAAAGAAATAAATTATATATAATGTGATTTTTAAATATAAGGAGAAATTTCCTTTTGGCTACAAATCTAGTTTTTATGAGTATTATCCTCCTTAATCTCTTCAAGTAATCTTCTCACTTTGATATTGCTCTTTAAAATGATGATGGTTGTCATCAAGCATCAATTTGTTAACAAAATAAAAGTAAAATGTAAAAGACATGAGCTTAGTCAATGGGTCAACAAGTTGATCATGAGAAGATACATACGTAAAATGAATAATTTTGTCGTGGGAGTTAGTGACAATTAATCTTAATATGTTTAGTTCACTCATAGTGTACTAGATTAGTAGCAATGTTGATAGTACTTGTCTTATCTCCAAAAGAGTGATGGGTTGAGAGCAATGAGCATCAAAATCTATGAGTAGCTATTGGACCCATGCAATTTTAGAACTAACAGAAAATATTGATCAATAATTAATCTTGGTAGAAGATTTTGAAACACTTTCCTACTTTTTACATTTCTAAGAAATTGGAGAATTGCCTATAAAAACAAACCATCCCGTCATAGAATGTCAGGAATCAACACACCCATTATAATCTATATCAGAATATGCTATAAGAGTAAGAGAGGATTTGGAAGACAAAGTAGTCCATGATCATAAGTTCCTTTTAGATAGCAAATTATATGATGAAAAGCTAGGAGATGTGGTCTCTTAGTTTGAGAAACAAACTGACTAACAACTTGGACAAACAAAGGAGATGTTAGTACATGTAATAATGAGATAAATAGGACTTCCCACTGACCATCAATATAAAGTAAGATTTGATAGAGATGAATCATCATCCTACTTTCACTTCAAAATTTGTTCTATTAGATAAAGCAAGTGTTCTAATCAGTGAGACTGGCTAGCTTGAGTAAGTCTTCAATATACTTTCATTGAATTAGATGGATGTCATCAAATATATATGATACTTCTAACCTAAGAAAATAAAAGAGAGCATCGAGATCCTTCATATAAAAGGAATTTATAAGAAATTGCATGAATTAGAAATGTTTCGGTGATTGTTACCTATGATGACCATATTATCAATGTAAGGATGAAGAATTACAATATCATTATAAGAATGACATATAAAAAGTGAGTGATCATTAAAAATTTGTAACTAATTAAGAAAATAGTAGTTTGAAATTTCTTAAACCATGTACAAGTTGTTTGTTTAAGGTCATAAAGAGATTTATGAAGTTTGCAATCCATATTAAGATCGACAAGAGAATATATAGGAGAAAAAAGTTTCTTTATAATTAATACCTTCTTTTTGTTTGTATCTTGTGCCTCCAAGCGAGCTTTGTATTAATCAAAATTTTCATCTAGTTCACTTTAATGGTATAAACACATTTACTTCCTATCACAAACATATAATGTAAATGAGGAACTAAATCCCAAGTATAATTCACCTATAATTCTTAAAGCTCTTCTTTGACTGCTTTTCTCCAATATTCTTATTTTATTGCCTAGTTATAAGTAGAAGGAATCTTGACAAATTTTAAATTGGTAAAGAAAGAACAGAAAGAGGTATACCTTTTAGATCGTTTACAAAAGTTGACATAAGTGGATCTTCTTAATTACATCAAATGTGGAGTGGAATCAATAATAGAGGGGATGGAGACAGGACCTACAGAAACATGATCATTTAATGATAAGGTAGATATTACTTACATCATCATTAGTATTAAGATTTTAATGGGAATAAAAAATTCATGCAAAAAGCAAATAGAGAAGTAAGGGACAATAGGAATGGGAGACAAAGAATAAAAGCATACATTTTTAAAAAGGTTAGATGACAAGATATACGTATTAAATGACTCTATGGAGGAAGCAACACAAAGCATACACAACCAAAAATACGAAGATAGGAATAATAAGGTATTTTATTATGTAGAGTAAAATATGGAGATTGATTACCAATTACAACCGAAGATTGCCAATCAATGAAATAGATAGTCGCATGTACTACTTCAACCTAAAATTAAGATGGTACACATGATTCAAGTAAAAGGGTTTTAACAATTTTGAAAATATGATGGTTCTTTCGCTCTACAACTCTATTTGGTTATGATGTGCTAGGACAAGACTATGAAGTTAAAATGTTTTTTTCTTAAAAAAGGTTATAAGATTGGAGGCACAAAATTCTCCACTAGAATCTAAACAAACTATTTTGAATGTTTTGCCAAATTGTGTCTCAATCATAAATAAAAAGATACTGGTATGTTTGTTAGATCATATTTAACACATAGGAAATAAACCCAAGTGAATCATGTGAAGTGAACAATGTACAAAATAAAATATTTATATCCAAGTTTAAATAAAAACGGGTTAGGGGCCTCATAAATCGCAATGTATTATATGAAAAGGTACATCAACTTCTAGAGAACTAGAAGCAAAAGGTAACTTAGTATGTGGATGACCAAGATAATAATGTCATAGGTCACGAATTTTATTGACATGTGAAACAAATTTAGATGGCAATGCTATAAGACACAGAGGATAATATGTTTTTATGGTTTAAATCAAGAAGAAACAAATGTCCATGTTTATGCTCCTTTATGATCATTTTCCCTATTTGAAGGTCCTACACATCACAACCAAGAGTAGTTATGATTAGTTAATTGGCCAATAGAATCCAAGTTGGCTACTAAGTGAGGAACAAAAAAAGTATTAGGTAAACATACATATTTATTGGATTCGTTAGTTAAGCAAACACAACAAATTCCTTTAATTGGTAATTTTTCTCCATTGGTTCGGGTAATCAATATATTCAAAGGGTAAAGTTTGAGTTCAGATGAAGTATATTTTTGACTAGACATATAATTAAAGTTGATTGAATCAAAGAACTATGGAACAAATTTAATTCCTTTACTTGATAACCTAACCATAGAAAAAGTGAAAGAAATAATACCTAGAAGAGTTGCTTGTATTGAGTCTTGAATCATCTTTTGAATTGCTTATAGTGAAACAAAGGTCCCCCTAACGGTGGATTTTCTTTATCATTACCTATGATAACAAATGTTGAATGTTCTTGCTTATTCTTAAAACTCTACAATTTAGAATGTTGTATACCAAATTTTTACAACAGTTATATATATTATGCTTTTTTGCAATGAGATTGCACACATCTAAGTTCACTACAATATCTACACCAAGCATCATTTTTCCTTTATTCTTCTAATGTGATTGAATTTTACCATTTGAAGCCAAAAAACTACATCAACTGAGTTGGATTTGGTGGTTAGCTAAACCTATGTATTTAACCATGTCTCTTCACAAACAAGATCCCAATAACAATTTCCATACTTAAATCACCTCGATTGATTAATATGGCCCTTACATTCTCAAGGTTGAAGTTTCATGAGGAATTGCGTCACTCTTACATAATCTTTCTTCCTTTTTAATATTTGAATATGCCACACCTGAGGTAACATTTGAAAAGACCATATCTTGCTATGTCCATAACTTTAATATTTTAATATGAAGGCTGCAAATGTCTTTATCCTCTTGATTGAGGTTAGTAATTTTATATTCAAGTTAGAATTATATTGATTAATCCACTTGAGAATAAATTTTTTGAAGATAATTTTACATCTTTGCTATAATTTTGAAAGACTGGAGATTAAGTGCAATATCAAGTTCAACTGAATTGAGTATCCAAGTGATATTTTAAACATTCTTTGTTCTCCATTGGTTCTTGATTTCTAAATTTCCTTCTTTTCATTGAGATCCACTAAGAATAACAAAATATCATTTTCCTTCAAGTAAAACACGAAATTGCAATTCCTAAAGAGTAAAATTTATCTTGTTGAATTTGACATATATGGATGCGTACTTGTTTCCATCAATATTATTGACTTACAACATAAAAAACTTAAAGAGAAAATAAGTATTAAATTCCCTCCTAACGATAATTCGGAGAAAATTCTTAAAACAATTTATCTAAGATGAATAAAAGAAGCAAAACTCAAGGAAAAAACCAGGTTGAGTCTAAAACTATGATAATATTTTATATAGAAGAATGTGTTATATATGTCTTACCTGATTGCATATTACAAACTATTTATATATAAAGTTCCCATTTAAACAAGGCAAGTTTAACTAAAAAGAAAAGTATTATATACAATAAGAATATCCGAATATAAGTAAATATTTCCTCTTAGCTATAATTTTGATTTACTGAGTAATATCCTCTTTACTCTCCTAATATAATCTTCTCACTTCCATGTAATACCCCATTCTCAAACAACTTTGTTTTTTCTCAAGTTTTTAAAATTAAATAAAATTAGATTTATTTTTTCTTGAAAGTTATTTTTTATCGATCTAGTGAAGTGTAATGATCAAATATCAAGATTATTAGTTAGAAACATATATATTCCAAAAAAATTATTATAATAATAATTTTGTATAAAGATGTTGTTAGCTTTTGTTTAAATGGATGAATTAATTTTCACAAAACAAAATGAACCGATTGATTAACGTGAACTATATTCTATTAAGTAATGAAATAGCTAGGAAAGCAAGAAGTCAATTGTGTAACCACCTAACACTAATGATTTTGTTTAACAGCCTACACATAATACATTTAAACCAAAAGCCATAAAAGAACTTATAATTTATTATGGAAATAAGGGCAATTTTTTTTAATATTCTAAAATATAAGTAAATTATGAAATATTTTTCATTCTATTTTATAAAATATATCTACTTATCTCAATTAGTGATAAAATATAATTGTTTCATATTGTTATTTCTTTAAATTATTCAATCCTTGAAATTTTGATATAAAATTTTGAAGTAAGAGTTAGACATAATCCGATGAACCTTTAAAAAAATTGAAAATATAAAATAGAAATATTATTTTATGATTTTTAAAGTTTAAAAATATTAAATATAAAATAAGTTTAAATATCATCTGATCTTATCAAATGAATTAAGAATATTATTTATAGTGATAAATTTTATTTAAATATTGCTCTATTTCATTATAAATAGTATTATAATGAAATATACAAGTGTGTATTTTTATAAGTGCCTGTTTGGATTAGCTTATATCAGTAGAGCTTTTGTCAGTAGAGCTTTTCTGAGAAGAGCTTTTCTAAAAAGTCAGTTGACTGTTTGGCTGTCAATTAAAAAAATAGCTTTTTAAAAAAAGCTTCATACAATAGACTGTTTGGTAACATAAAAATAAAAAGCGCTTTTATTAATTTTAACTATATTTTATTTTATAATAAAATTATTTATACATATAAATAATATTTAAAGTATACTAAACAATATACAAAGTAAAATATATTATATTTACGATTACCTATTTCTTGGATAACCATCTTATAGGAAATTATTTAAAGAGATGTCTCATTTTTTTGTAGGAAATAAAATTAATATGAAAAATAAATATTAAAACATGTAAAAAAGTTAAATAATATTATAATCCCAAAATAAATATTCAAGCTGAGTAAATAGTTAAATACATAATAAACTATGCATTTTATCGTAATACAAGAAGATTTGCAATATGTTCCC
>JANZXP010000194.1:10175178-10186183 GCA_027576715.1 Erythroxylum flavicans | reverse complement strand
TAGTCGATACCCAAGAGAGTTGTGGGGAAGTTCATATTGGAGAGAGCTTGAATGGGATCGGAGGAGACAATGATGTAATGGTTGAGAAGATGAATTTTTGTAAACAGAACAAAACTAAAGAAACACAAAAGTCACTTTTAACTTTCAACATATACGTAAGTAACGCAAAAATGTCTACCTGAAAAAGCTATATTTTAGCTTTTAAAAAAGTTATTTTACTTCAAAAGTACTTTTGAAGTTTATAGCCAAACACTCATTAAGTTATAATAAATTGTGATACAAAATAAAAGTTGTAATATATTTAATTTAAAAAGTTAGTACATTTGAAATAATTTTTTCTAAAAATAAATTATAGTTTTAAAATAGCAAATGAATTGTTGGGTTTGACTTGCATCTATACTTTTATTTGAGATCATATTCTCTGTTCTGATTATGGTGATCCTATCTTATTCTGTTAAATCTCATCCATATATTTACATAAATAATATATATATATATAGATAAGATTTAATAAAACAACATTGGTACATAATAATTAGAATAGAGGTTTTGGCATGCTTCCATTTACCTATCATATGTAAAGAATAATAACGCTATCAGAATTGAAATTAGATCTTCTGTACCCACTATCCTATACCAACTCTGTTCTACACAATCTCAGCCATATAAATACGTGGATTAAGTCTCACATGAGTCCCACATATTTGTATGACTGAGATCACGTGGAATAAAATAAGTACATGGTAGTACGTACAGAAGATTTTGATGGATGAAAATTTTATAATTATGAGTTGTGTCCTTTCATGGACAGTTGGTCATTGCCCAATCATATTTTGCTCTATAAATTTATCCCTTTAGACAAGTGGAAGATGGTCGATATTTTCTTGGTCCAATTGTCCGCTAAAAATTTCCTTACACAATATTCAAGGTACTCACTAGCCAAAAGTTGGTCCATGAACAGCTTCAAGCTACCCACATCAATAATAGGCTAATTAAACCATAAAGCTAGCCACGATGAGGAAGACTTTTGTCTTGAGCTAAGTGACCGTAACAAAAAATTAAAATAAAGGGCGTTGCGGTGAGTGAAACTAAGCCCACGTTCACACAGGCTAAGACTAAGAACCTCATGAATACTAACTTTTCTTTTTCTCTGTTAGAATAATATGACAATTCCAAGAGCCTTGGAAATCGAGTTAGTGGAGTTATTTGCGTTCCCCCACAAACATGCCTCGGACCAAAGAATTTCAGCATCACTTTAACCCCGAAAGAAAATTGAAAAGGAATAGTGTAACAATTGACAAAATTAGACAACTCCCACTCACTCCAAAACCAAAAGCAACCATCTCGCCTTTATATACCATCATGTCTCCTAATGCCCTATATCCACTGGCACACACCACTCTCTGCTATTGATCATTAGCTACTATGCTCCATCCCATTTCTTAAATCGGGGTTGGAAATATTCAACGTGATGGGTGGCCACCGGCGGTGGTCGGCGGAATACAGTGGTGCTTGGTTGTGGTCACTTTGGCTCATTGGAGGAAGGTTCTTTTGTAAATACGGATGAACAGGTGATAGCAAAAGAACACAAAAACAAAAGCTTTGCAATTTCACTCTCCCGAGTTCTAGCCTAAATTCAGGGCCAGAACTGGGAGAGTGAGATTATTGCATCGCGGGGAATTGAGGGTAGCGGTCCGATTTACCTAAACTTTAGGTCTGTATTGTTTTCTTTATTCCTTGTTTAACCTTGTGCTTATTTATGTCTTTGCCCTTAGTCTACTCGTTTTCTTTTTTCTATTTTTCCCCTGGGTTATGACATAAATCATGGTATGTAAGAGATGCATACGAGGTAGCTTGATTTGTTAGGCTTGAAGTTTGGGGGTTGGATTTATGTACGGAAATATTGCTCCTGGGCATGCACCTCTTACACCTATAATGTATTTTGCTTTGAAAATCAAGAAAAGGTGAAGTACTTTGGCTTCCTCTTAATTCTTGTTTAATTGTTGTCATTTACTACCTACTGCAACAACAATAACTCATTAATCTATGGAATACAAAATACATTCATTAATAAGTAGCTTTATTCTTAACTGCAAGGAAAATTCTTTCCGTATTCTTTACCCTGATAAAAGTTGGCACGCCAGCAGCAAATTCCATGACAGTGGCTGTATTCCTTTTCGCTTTTTGTCATTATTTGGGTAATGATCGATCCATTTTGGGTAATCATCAGTCGAGGGTAGAGTCCTTCGTCCTTCATAGTATAGTGTGTTGGTAAATGTTGGTTGCATGTTGCTCTTTACCGTCACATTAAAATGCCGACACTTCCAATATTCAACAGCTGCATAAGTGCACGTATTTCTTTCTTTTTTATTTTGTATGGAGTCTTATACGGTACTAATGATGAGTCAAACTTCAAAAACTGATCAACATTTATGAGCCTAATTGAAAGTAAGAACTCGATTCACCTAGTTCCAAAAATATAATAAGCGTGTAAAAAAAATTTCATGTAACAAAAACTCTTCAGATGATGTTCGGATACATCACCAATGAGGCATGACAAAACACATTCAATAGAAAGATAAAATTGAGACATGAGATAATTGTGAAATGCACAAAAATGTGTATGCATTCTATAATCAGCCAAGAGTGTCTAAATCATTCATCCATCAGAATTTATAATCGAGAAATCAATAGATGATGTTTGACAATTAGCTTTAATATTTTATTTTATATGCAAATATCAATCGAATATTAGAAACCTGCACATACGGACAAACGTGGTCTATTTTTTTCATTTAACGATTTGCATATGTTAGCATCCACATCTGATGATTCCGTTTTATATACGTATCAGCACCGGACAAAAGCGGATTACCTATGAAGTCAAGGTCTAGCACTATAACTCCACTGAATTAATTTGAGCGACGATGACCTTTTAGGCGACGCCTAAGGATTAAAAACGCAATTATGAGTGTGTCTTGGTCAAAGAGCACTCCATGATATATTCATCTGCACTAGAAGTCAGAGGAAGGGCTGCAAATGTCAAAATAGGATCATCATCATCTACAAATCTATGTCAAGAAAGCAAATTGTATGCTTTTGGAAAATAAGAGCCAAAAAGTGAGTTCTCAAATCTTTTATAGGAGTGAAAAGGGCATCACTATGATTGCCACCAGTTCCCACTATCCCCTTCCCGTGAATTGCAAGCCCAACTATCTCCACTGATTCATATAAAGGTTAAATTGATCAGACTGAAGAAACTAAAGTTTAGGATGAAAGTTTCTTCTTCAATTAAAACAAGAAAATCAGGAGGAGCCTTATCCGATACCGAATCCTTACGTCATCCCACGTCACCCGAAGTAGCAAAACTCATTACGGGCCCGACGTCTTTGAACCTAGGAGAAATGCCCATAAACAAAACAGAAAGCATGTCGAAAAATTAACCAAGACCAAATTAAGGATCCGACAGAACGGTCTTTTTAATTTTTCGACTAAATCACTGTAATATAATAATTTGATATAATAATTAATATATGTAATCAATATATTGTCAATAATTATAAATTATAAATATAATTTATAATTATAATCTCTTCAATAATTTATCTTTATCTCTTCAACTAAATTTTTTTATAATTATATATTAAGATTGACATATATCAACGCATTATTCTTATTTAAATAATAGAAATATTAAAATAGTTTAACTTAACCTGTTCATAAATGATTTGATGCATAATCCTATTTAAAGTTCAAATTAGACATAAAATTTAGAATTATCATTTACTTTGTTAGAACATATTCTCATTAAATCTTGAAAATTAGTATTTGAAAATAACTTTTTAAAATGTCAATTCACGGTAACCTAAGAATTCTCAAATTATTTCTTATAAAAAGTAGTAGAACATTCCATCTAATCATTTTAGAAAGACAAATCTTTTATTAACTTACTTAATTATCTTCTTATAATTCATATTTTATTCAAACACTACCGATTGAGTTACTCGAAATAACACAAGATTAAAATATAGTAATTATATATGAAATACGTTAGTAATTTGAAGTCTAGAAATCAAGATTATAACTAACATAATGAGAAGAAGATACCACTCAAACTTTAAGGTAAATTTTTTCGTTTAGTAATTAAGTTGCCCAAGTTTTATGGGGCAGAATGTTGGCCCATCAAATAACTGCATAGTTATAAACTAATGATGACGGAGATGAGGATGATATGTTATACATGTAACCTTACCGAAAGAGATAAGGTTAGGAATGTAATGGTAAGAGATAAAATAAAAGTGACTAATATTATTGAAAATTTCAGAAAGACAAGACTTAGGTGATTTAGATATGTTAAGAAGAAACACCCAGACGTTCTAGTGAGAAGACATGTGAAGAATGTATTTAGATATTGTAAGAAAAAAAAAGATAGGCCTAAGAAAAATTGAGGGGTAATGATCAAGAATGATATAGTACTGCTGGAACTTATCAAAGACATGACATGTAATAGAAAACTTTAGCATACTAAGATACAAATAAAAGATCTCTCATAAAGAGATCCTTCTCATTCTCATAGGTCTTTTAATATTTTTATCTTATAATTACCCTAAACTTTTAAATATGTGGTACCTACCTCTTAAGGATTTAGCATAAGCTCTTCCCTACTTTGTTATTATTATTATTATTATCATCATCATCATCGGGTTAATTATTTAGTTTATTTTCTATTTTCTATTTTATTTATTAAGTATTTATTATTTATTTATTTTTATTTTTATTTATTTTTTCTCTTTCTTGTAGGTTGTTTAAAAACAGTATCTCAACTAGTTAGAGGTAAAGTTGCGTATTACTGGACATTTCCAAACCTTGGGTATCAATGACATTTTTACTGGATTATTATTGTTGTTGCGTATCAACAAAATTTTTACTGGATCATTGTTGTTGTTGCGTATCAACGAGATTTTTACTAGGTTATTTTTATTATTAATTGTTGTTGTTGCTGCTATTATTTTCATACTTTAATTTATGATATTAATTACTTTTTTCATAAGAAAAAAAGGCAAAAAGTATAAATTTTTTAACTCATAAGATATTTTATGAAAAATTAAATTAAAAACTTAACACTTACTGTCACTCAAAAGGAATCACAATAGTATAAAAACATTCTACTTAAACCTCTAGTTAGCATAACTTTAAACTTTCTTCCAAAAATTATGCCTACATTTTTTTATTTGAAAAAATAGGATTCGTATTACCAGTTAGCATCCCAATTATTAACATGGGCCCAACTAATTCAGATCATCCCTCGCTAACTCCTCCCTAGGCATTAGAGGAATATACTTAAAAGGCTTTAAGTTTTCATGCTTTTAGTGAAGTTGCATATATTGACACCTTGCTCGTTCATTTAATCATTAATATTGATTATTATGCAATTTTTAATAGAGATGGCAAATGGGTCACAGGCCTAGTTTTCAAAACAAATCGAGCTTTGAACGAGGCTCGAGCTCAGCTTTTTCTATTTGAGGCTCAATCCTTATAAGTAAAATGATGTCATTTTTTGCATTTTAATTTTAAAAAATTTGAGCTGGGCCAAGTGGGGTTAGGCTTCAGGTAACAAAATAAACCTTCAAAATATTTTAGCTCTTAATTCATCTTCTTGCATGGTATAAATTAGAATTAATAACATGGTCTCTGATGACATTTTCATATAAATTTTGTTTTAGGTTTATTGCAGACAAATATTCATTGTTTTCTTTCCATATGCCTTTACTATCTCGATCGATCATTGGTTGAAATATACTTTACTAGATAAAACTATCGAAGTCTTGATACAACGATTATTTACACTACAGAGTAAAGTTGTTCATATAGATGGGGGAGTTTTGAGATGGAATTCACATATCTTAGAGTCTTATGTCGTCGTGGAATTACATGGTTATTAATATATATGGCTTTTATAACACTGGGTCAACAACAATTGAGATTTATAGTGGAGTGTCAACGACAATGCTATCTTTTAAATCTTATAGTGGAAATAACTAAAATTTTATCTTACTTATTATACAAGCAACGATCTTTGTTACTACCAAATTAGATATGTTTGTTAAAAATCGGGACATGGTCTAATCCCATAGCAATAAAAAATACGAAATTTTTTGTTTAATTTCTCAAAAGTTATGATCATTTTAAATTTTATAACATAAACATAAAATCCTATCTTGTTATATAGCTTGATCATTTTTTGCAATTTCTCTCTAACTGTTTCTAAAATTGGCTTATTTATTAAATATCTTATATTTTACTTTTAAAGTTTTTCAAAATCTACAATCAAGTCTAACTTGATAAAATTACATTTTTCTCTCATCAACTATTCTTTACATGTTGTCCACTAAGTTCATAAATATGTTGGCAATATATTTAAATTATAACTCTAAATCACATTTATCGTTAGATAAATTATAGAGTAATTGGAACCAGATAAGATCTAACATCATATATTAATTCTTATTTATTAAATATCTTATATTTTACCTTTAAAGTTTTTCAAAATTTACAATTAAGTCTAACTTGATTAAATTACATTTTTCTCTCACCAACTATTCTTTACATGTTGTCCACTAAGTTTCTATATATGTTGGCAATATATTTAAATTATAACTCTAAATCACATTTATCGTAAATTATACTACTTTAATTTATCCTTAATTTTTTAATTAAATAATTTATACTCATAGACCAATATTGAAATCTAACAACACATTATCACCACATAAATATTATAAATGTCAAAGAGATTTTGACTAATTTTTTTATACATAATTTTTAAATATAATTCAATTCTTTTATTATATAATATTCTGATTAGACATAAGACACAAAATTATTGTCTACTCTATTAAAGTTCAATCATATTAGTCCTCCACCATTAGTAATTAATTCTATTAATGATATCTGAAAATTATTTTCAAATAGTTATTTCACCTTTATCAAAGCTTTTTCGAATTAATACTAATCAAGAACAATGAAATATTTTTCTCTAATCACTTTAGAGTGGTAAATCCTATATTGATCATTCAATTAATTTTACATAACTTATGCTATGTCTAATGACTAATGATTGATCTACTATTGACAAAAATATGTTATAAGTAGTATCAAAATATAACAATTCCTATATGAGATATTTTAAAATTTTCAAATCAAAAGATCATTAAAAAATCATCACGATAGAAATTTTTATAGACATACATATAATGTTTCAAATAAAAATTTTATATTAAATCAGTTCAGTAAACTTGTTCTTTGATAAGTATTCACATATTTATTTAAGTATAACCATATTTTGGTCTATAAGATCAACTAATTTTTTCATAAGAAAGAAGTATAATGAATATTAGCCTTTTTATTTCTTATTAATATTCAGTTTTTATAGAATAATGATTTAACAATTGATGGAAAATCATTTGCACTTTACGCACCAACGGTCCGTTGTAGGCAGTGACACAGGGAAACTATGACCTTATCTGTTAACCCTCTTGGCTAACTCCAATTCTAACCCACTCACTGGTTGGTTTCATCTACTAACCAAAGTCGGATTGGAAGTGAGTATCACTACGTAGCTGTTCCAGTTATCGCAGCCTTATTACCCTCAACGCCCTTCCCTCGGCTTAAACGGGACTTAGTGCTGTCGCCTCTTAGGAACACTATTTCACTCACTCACTCATACTCGTCATTCCCCGTTAATTCTTCTGAGAACAAATAGGCAGCGGAATTAGAAGCAACAGTTGTACAGACTGTCATAGATTTTCTGATACACAGGATCCTTTTTCAAGGCAAGTGTAGAGCATATTCATCTCTGCAATCTTTGAACACAGAAGGGTATTTCAGATAGAGAAGAGAAGAGTTTTAGAAGAGATATGAGAAGAAAGAATTCTTCATTTTCTGATAAGATTTACAGACACACTTAATCGAAACAAAGCCTGAAACGGAAACAAAGCTTACTTACAATCAGACTCAGCCTATCCTTATATAAGAAAAACGAAGGCTGGAAACGTAAATTAACCTAGAGACATAATAATGTAGCTTTATCAAAAGCATACCTAACGTTATCTCTAAGGAATCTACTTTTACAAAAGTAGAAAATAATTCACCTAACTTTTACAAAAGTCAAAAAGTGAACAGTAAAAAGTAAAACCACTTTTTACAAAGATGATAAGAGAGAATCTTCAGTCGGTGGTCCTATCATCATGCCTTTTCAAAGTGTTAGGGACAGATTAACACTTTCTGTCAACTCCATCTCTCTGTCAACTTGAGCAATGAGATCATCAACATTGGTAAGAGACCAATCTGAAGGCCATGGTGTTGTGACAGAGCTGGAATCTTGGACTGGATCAGTGTCTTGGACAGGCTCAGATGAACTTGTAGAAATGTCAAGCCCAAGATGGTTGAGATCACCAGCTTGGATATGTATCACATTAGCGTCGACAATAGTCTATTGAGAAGGTGATGGTGTCTGGATAGGTTCGACAAGAGCTGTATCACCATAATAGGGTCCAAGGGAAGTACACAGGTCAGAATAAGAGACATCGTGTGTTTGGTTTAGCTTATCCAACAATGTATATAAATCAGCTAAGAGAACTGTTTCATTAGCTGACCAAGATGTTGTAACTCACCATTGTTGTATATGATTAAAGGTGCACATTTGTCCAGTAGTACTCATCACATAGGGATGATGAAGAATATAGATCACAAATGTATCTCGATCTTGTAATGAATTTTCCCATAAGTGATGACGAGTTAAGACATGAGACATTTCAAATCTCCATTTATCCAAAGGTTGAAACCATTCAAGAAATGTCCACAAGAGTGATTTGGATTCGGAAGGATCAGAAAGATGTCTGTAAAGATGCAAAGGAGAAAAGGCTACAGAACAAGCATGTAAAGCTGTGAGAGCCCAAAGATGCCACAAGGCATTATTATTAATATCATCAAAGAGATGATAAATCATTTTATAAGGCGACGTTGGATCAAACAAACTAGGACTGGGAAGAATGTCATCTATAACTAGGACAAGATGAAGATAATAAAAAAGACATTGAGGTAGTAAAGGATAAAGATCATTTACAGAAGAAGGTGGTCGAGAGAACCAAGGAGGAAACTCTTTTCGATATCGAGCAAAGCGAGGAAACTCCATTAACCAATATAAGGGAATAGGTAATTGGAGTGTAGAAGAAACGAATAAGAGTGGTTTTGAAGGTCTTGAGAGATAATCTGCAATGAGATTTTGATGACCTTTTAGATGTTTGACGGTGAATTTATAGGAAGAAAACCACTCTTGCCAATGTAAAAGTTGGTGACTGGGAATCTTTTTCCCAGCTTGTTCTAAGATCTTGGGAAAAGAGGTATTATCCATTTCAATGATAAAATGGTAAGGAGTGAGGTGGATAGAAAACTTTTCAATACCTCTTTTTACTATGAGAATCTCCTTGTATAAGATATGATAATGACATTCAGACGGGCTGAAAGTGCCACTAGCATGTCCACAATAATGTCGTTTATCATTGATTTCTTCAAGAAGAATAGCTCCCCAATATTCATCACTAGTATCGGTTTGCAAGATTCTTTGTCCTTTTTCAGGAATTTTTTATGGTGGAGGATCTTTGCAAATCGCTTTAAGATGCTGGACAGCTGTAGTCTGTTCTTTTCCCCAAGCAGGTGGATTATTACGTAAGAGCTTAGATAAGCTTGAAGTGTAGGCTGCCACATGTGGAATAAAATCTCGGATATGGTTGACAATCCCGAGGAATTATTGAAATTGTTTAACTGTGAGATTTTCATCTGAAATTTGCAATAATTCTTTTGCAATATGTGGGCCTGGCTGGTAGAATCCATCTTTGAATTGCATCCCAAGATATTCAATATCTGTAGTACCAATTGTAATCTTCTGGGCCAAGAGCATAATCCCATACTGTTGTGTAAGGTCCAAAAACTTTTGTAACAAAGCCTGATGTTCCTCATGGGTCTTTGATAATAGTAAGATATCATCGATGTAGATCAATGTACTACTACAAGAAAATCGCGTAATAGCGTCGGAATATTTTCGATGGAAAAAACTCCGTCGATAATTACAAACGGAAAGTCAATTTTTCGTCGACAAATAGAATGTTTTACCGACGGACAATAAACCCGTTAGAAATACTGTAGGAAAAAATTTCGCACAAAATCTTCGACAGAAAATAGCGACGCCAAAAGTCTCGGCGACGGAAAAAAATGCAGGAATCGTTCCCGCAATTTAATTGCTTCGCCATTTACCGACGGGAGAATAACTGTCGGTATTTAGCTTCTAGTTACCGACGGTATAACATTTCGTCACTATATCTTCGAGCAATATACTGATGGACAGTTTTTTCTGTCTGTAAATTGTTAACAGACGTCGTCGTGTCAATGAGGAAGGGACGATACACCGACGGAATAACGTTTCCGTCGGTAAATGTACCGATGGAACACCTATCTTCCATTGGTAAATGTTTTATGAACAAATTTTACCGACGGTATTAATATGTCGTCGGTAATCTTACAGGCGGATACCAACGGCAGATGATCTTACCGTCAAAAAATGTCTGCAGCAAAATCTAGTTTGCCTACGGAATAACTTATCCGTCGTAATTTGAGTTTCTACTCTAATAAAAATGCCGCGCTTTTACCGATGGAATGGTCTTGTCTGTCGGTAACTGTCGGCGGATGCCGCACTTTTACCGACGGAGTGGTCTTGTCCGTCGGTAACTGTCGACGGACGCGTATTCTGAAAACCTAAAGTATCGACGGAATGTTGTGTTCCATCGGTAATCCAGCGGCTATAACTCACGCCCAACCCCCTTCCCTCCCCTCGCGCTTTCATTTCTCTTCTTTCCTTACGGTTCAGAGTTTTTCGACTCCTTCTCTCGCATTTTTCGATCGTGTTTCGATTATTGTCTTACTCATTGTGCGTTGTTTGAGGTAAACTCTC
>JANZXP010000194.1:10154156-10167312 GCA_027576715.1 Erythroxylum flavicans | reverse complement strand
CTTGCCTATATATGTGTGCATGCATGTTCAATTTACTGAAATGTGTGATGATTGAAAATAAATTTTGATTCTGTTATTCCATTGAAATAAGTCATGGCATTTTGTTTGAATGAAAAGATAAACAATTATCAAAGTCTAAGCATATGATTAAATGAATACGTGCCTTGTTTGGGCGAGAGTGGAACCATTCTGTTCGTCATGTGCATGTTGACAAGAGCCTTCTCCCAGCTGCCCGCTTGTGGCATATGAGCTCTGAAAAAGGTCTCATTCTGTTCATGGGGTAAACTTCGATTTCTCCATTCTGTCTATGGAACTCTCGAGCCATTTGTTTGTGCATTGCATCTGTAAATTGTCAAGTATGATGCACTTGGATATTATGTGTTCTGCATTATTCTATTTACATGAAAATAAATTAATTGTTTAGTATCTTTACATATACATATTATTGAATTTGTGCTAATTACTGATGGCTATAAGTATATTAGCCACTGAGTTGTATAGCTCAACCCCCTTTTCTTCCCTCCTTAGGTACAAACCAAGACTATAGTGATCCCTGCAAGGCATCGAAAACTCCACATTAGTTAGAGTCACTTGTACTAAATCAGTGATTGTATTAGCTTATTCGGCATATCTGCATGGAGCATCTTTTGTATTTTTGTTTAAGTTGATGTGTAATTTGATTTGTAATAACTATGACTGTGTTTTAAAATGGAAACAGTGAAATTGAATTCCTCGGTATGATTCTGTTATTTTAAAGATTTGGATAATTAAATGGGTATGTGCATGTTCTGCTTGATGAATTTGCAAACTGTTGTTAGTTTTAGAATAGCACGTCAGAGTTGGAAGGATTGCATGTGAAAAACACGGACGAAAGGAATCGTCTGTGATGACGTCACAACACAGAGGCAAGGAAAAATATAGAGGAAGAGTATCGTCTGTGCTGACGTCAGAACACAGAAGCAAGGAGAAATAGAGAGGAGAAGTATCGTCTGTGCTGACGTCAGAACACAGAGGCAAGGAGGAATAGAGAGGAGAAGTATCATCTGTGTTGACGTCAGAATAGAGAGGCTAGGAGGAATAGAGAGGAGAAGTATCATCTGTGATGATGTCAGAACATAAAGGACACATCATCACTTAGAGGATAGAACAAAGAGGATAGACCACAGACAATAAATGGTCAACACAGAAGATAAAAGTCAACTACAGACGATAGAACACAGATCATAGGCAAAGGATAATGAGAAGGAGTTAAGAAGTTATGTTGGTTGAAGAATTTCGTCTGTGTTACTGTTCACAGACTTCATCTGTGTTACTGTTCACGAGTATCATCTGTGTTACTGTTCACAGACTTCCTCTGTGTTACTATTCACGAGTATTGTCTGTGTTACTGTTCACAGACTTCGTTTGTGTTACTGTTCACAGACTTCCTCTGTGTTACTGTTCACAGACTTCCTCTGTGTTACTGTTCACAAATATCGTCTAGGGTACTGTTCATGGTTTATTTTCTGTCCTATTTTCGACCATCCAGAAGTTACAATTGGCCTTCGAAGTCTTCATGAAAGTTGTAGTTCTTGAAGTCCTCTTTCAAACTATCCAAAGAAACCCTACATACGATGCCTAAAGAAAAGGTTATGCTAATAGCCCTGAAGCATGTACATATGTAAAGTGTGGGCTCATCAACGCTGTTCCTTAAGGTATTCAGGTTGAAATGGATAAATGGACTAGTCGACTATCATCATATTAGTCAACTATTCGAAGAGCGGAGCTCACCTTAGAAAGGGGAGTTTTGAATGCAAGTATAGTTGATAAATGTGTGTTATCCGAATGTGATTACCGAGTTCCGGAAACGGGGTCCGACATCTTGGATCTCCCATTGATATTTATTCATTAATGATAAGTCATTCAAGCCCAAAGCCTTTCACAGCACACTAGTCTAATTCATTGCTTACTCATGTCAAGTTAAGTCCATTAGTCATAGTCTATCTATTTGAGCACACATTAAGTCTATAGAGCTCTCACATGTCGCTCTCATATATGTGATCTAACTAACCTTCAACCTAAGGTCCATCTTAAGCTATTTTTTCGACTCACATTCAAATCTTGCATCTCATCGAAGATTTCTGTCAATGTTCACCAACGCTTGCCAATGCTTCACAATGCTTGTTTTCCTTGCCTACTCGCAAGTCTTTGCTTACTCCATCCTCCCGAGTGTTAAACATTGATCATAGTTAGAAAAATCATTGAATTTTATACACTTAATTTATCTTCCTCCCTCTCTTAGGTGCCATTGATGACTAATAGGACAGTTAAGTAATTTTGAAGTTAAGGTCGAGTCGGATGGGGATTTTTAGATTAAGTCTAAGTCACTAAAATTTTATTGGTCTTACTACGTAGAAATTTTCATTTGTTTTTAAAAAGTAGTCAATATCAAGAGATTTCTTTAAAACATTTTAAACTACAACAAATTTTTCAATAATTCTAAAGATTAGTGCTTTTCTCAATATTTTTCTAAGTACAAGGGAGATTTTTCTTTTACAATAAAAATGATAATTAAAGAAATTAAACTTCATTTAATTTAATTTCTAATATATAAATTTTATTGAGTCTAAGTATTATAATAAGACCACATATTTAATAAAAGATTATTTCAACATTAAATATAATATATAATAGGTAAAATTTTATTTTCGTTCAAATATATATTTATTTAAGTTTTAATTTAAAATTTTTTATAAATATTAAATTTATTTTAGATATTTTGATTAAAATATTAAATTCAAATGTACACTTTTTTTCCAGTAAATCGATACAACCCGCCCTGCAAAAGTCTCAATCTCGAGAGAAAAGGTCAGTAGAATCACAAGTGAGAGGAATCTCAGCGGCATGTCTATGTTATCTATCATCTGATAAAAGGGTTGTTTGGTTTAGCCGCGTGTTTATTGTCCTATTCAGCCTTTTAAGCCATACCATGGACTCTACGAGAGAAACAAAGCCTTAACATCGTAATCACTTGCTACGGACTCTACGAGAGGGAACCAGATCTTCTGTACCCACTATGGTGTACCTATTCTATTCCACTCAATCTCAGCCATACAAATGTGTGGGACCCATGTAAATCTCATGTGAGTCCCACATATTTGTATGGCTGAGATTAAGTGGAATAGAATAGGTACACCATAGTGGGTACAGAGGATCTCAAGTGCTACGAGAGATACAAAGCCTTAACTTTCACTCCCTCGGTATAATCCCACCTAACCCAACATTGGACCACATACAAAAACCAGGTAGATAGAGGCTGCTGTTTTCTTGTAGACATCAAAAACCCAAACAACTAGCTCCTCTCTCGATCTAACTAGTATTCCTCTTGAGTCATGGCTTCTGCGAGCTTTGCTAAGCTTAACGCAGCGTCGTCTACGTGGATCGGACAGCAGTCCTTGGGTCAGCGACCTCGTCCCTCGTCCACTCGGCGAGCCTCCCTACCAATCCGTGCCGGTGCTTACACTGAAGAGCTCGTCAAAACCGCCGTTAGTTCTCTTAAAGTTTCTTTCCTGTTTTTTGACTTAGATCGCTGTCTGTTTTGATATGTACTGATTTGACAACTCATAACTCAATTTCGGCCCGTTGTTTGTCAATTCAAGGCTCAATTTTTTTGTGAATAAAATTTTGATCTCTTCTATCCTGTCATTGTTAAATATTATAGTCTAAGATAATTGGATTATGTTCAAATATTTTTGTTTTCATGAGTAAGGGACTAAAACTGATTGTACTTTTACCTTTATGTCTTTTATTGGTTGACATGTGGAAAGTGTTCCATTGATTCGGTTTCTCTTGTATCACATAGTTTGATCACTTTCAATAGAAATGAAGAATTAATTGGAATGATCCAGTTGTATTATTCGTCTGTTGCACCTGATTTCCATGCCTGTTCATTTTGTTGGTTTAGAAATCGATTGCTTCACCTGGTCGCGGAATTCTTGCCATTGATGAATCCAATGCAACTTGCGGAAAGAGGCTGGCCTCTATAGGCTTGGACAACAACGAGTCTAACAGACAAGCATACAGGCAGCTTTTGCTGACCACTCCTGGCCTTGGTGAATATATTTCTGGTGCCATTCTTTTTGAGGAAACACTTTACCAGTCAACAACTGATGGAAAGAAGTTTGTTAACTGCTTGCGTGATGAGAACATTGTCCCTGGTATCAAGGTTGATAAGGTATGTTGTGATAACAATGATTGAAGTTTGTGGTTTTTCCGTGTTCCTATGTTTAAATTCCTAAACGTGTGATGTTTGTCTTTTGATAACAAGCTCATGGTGTCTATTGTGTATTGTTTCAGGGTTTGGTTCCCCTACCAGGATCAAACAATGAATCTTGGTGTCAAGGCTTGGATGGTTTAGCTTCAAGATCTGCTGAATACTACAAACAGGGTGCTCGTTTTGCGAAGTGGTAAATTTTGTGCATTTGGATGGCTTGTGCCTTTGGTCATTGTCTTTACTTTTTCCTTACAGTTTCCTACTACCCAAATACAGCTAATAATAGACCATTATGCATTATGACTTTCTCAGGAGGACAGTTGTTAGCATTCCTTGTGGACCCTCAGCTTTGGCTGTGAAAGAAGCAGCATGGGGACTTGCGCGTTATGCTGCTATTTCTCAGGTATTCTTTTTTCAAATCTATCATGAATATCTACGGCTATCTCATGACATTGCTTCACTAATATCCTAATACCTTCATGCTTTTTGAATCATTATTTAGCTGAAATGAGATTCTGAGATTGCTAGATGATGTTTTCACAGAATACTTTCTTCCCAATATGGTTCATTTTTTCTTGGTTTTGCATATAACATGAAAGTCGGGCTTGACAAATGTTACATATTGTATCATTGGATTTGATATGCAGGATAATGGTCTTGTGCCCATAGTTGAGCCTGAGATTCTTCTTGATGGAGACCATGGAATTGAAAGGACACTCAAGGTGGCTGAGAAAGTCTGGGCAGAAGTCTTCTTCTATTTGGCAGAAAATAATGTTACATTTGAGGGCATCCTACTTAAGCCCAGCATGGTAACACCGGGGGCTGAACACAAGGAGAAGGCTTCTCCAGAGACCATAGCCAAATATACACTAACAATGCTCAGAAGGAGAGTACCTCCTGCAGTTCCTGGAATCATGGTAGGAATGCACAATCCATGTTTTCTCTTAATTATTGTTGGTCATGGATTATATCACCCACTTTTCACATCTTTCCTTTGAAGCTTGAGCTGTGAATTCCTGTTGCTAATTTATGTAATATGCTAGATCCCTTGGGGCTGTATTCTTATAGAGTTCTAATTGGCTTGATAATTTCACACTTACAGAAGAACTTAATGAACTGTGGTCGCATGAGATGAATTTAAGTTGGCAGGAGTGCTGTCTTATTTGCAGTAAAAGATTTTAGTTAAATCTCAATTGAGTGTTTCATAGATAATTGTGGACTACATACTGACTCAATTTTGATATCTTGCAGTTTTTGTCAGGAGGGCAATCTGAAGTTGAGGCAACACTTAACCTGACTGCAATGAACCAAAGCCCCAACCCCTGGCATGTTTCCTTCTCTTATGCTCGTGCATTGCAGAACACTGTCCTCAAAACATGGCAAGGACGTCCTGAGAATGTGGAAGCCGCCCAGAAAGCGCTTTTGGTGCGTGCTAAGGCGAACTCCCTGGCTCAGCTTGGAAGGTATTCTGCTGAAGGTGAAAGTGAGGAAGCTAAGAAGGGAATGTTCGTCAAGGGGTACACCTACTGAAAAACCGTATTATATAAATTAGAGTTTCTTGGTCTGAACGAATGTGTGCTTGGTGTTTTGTGTTATTTCTTCTTGCACTTAAAATTTAAGGACCGAGGAAATGTAGCAATAGGATAAACGAATTTCTGTCTAAATACCAGACAGTTTGAATAATGCCTGTCGGAAGTTTAAGGGCAATCCCGCACGGCAAGAGGTCAGTTTTATAACAATGGGGAACGCTTGTATTCTTGGAAATATTATGCTTATCGACAGCATGTATTGCAACGAATATTTACTTTTCTTTGCGATGAAGTTCTGAATAGAAAATTTTGGGAACTTGATTAGGTGCTTGGTGATACAACATCGTTGTTCTAGATTTTTAGGTGTTCATTGCACTAACGACAGATGTTATTTAATCATTAAAAATTCAACGTTAATTATTAAAATGAATCATTTTTGTGTATTCTATGATTAGTGAAAGTTTTGTGGTGGTAAATGATATAACAAACTGTTATTATGTAATTAGATTGAATTATGATATTACTTGTACTTTACAAAATTAGAACCCAAAAAGGATAAACATCATCACAAGTCTTCTTGTTTAGCTTCTGCTTCAATTCCTTGAGTTACTAAACGAGATCTCCTTTGAATTAGTTTATTTTGATATTTGAGATCTTTTTTCTGTTGTGTTTAAAATTATATTTTGATATTTTATTATTTTTATTGATAACTTGACTTTATTTAATAAAAAACCGTTTATGCCTATTTTTATTTGCTATTTCTTGTGTTGAATAAGAATACAATTTAATGTCTCGGTCTATATTTTAATAAGTGAAAATGTCAAAGAATATCTTTTTCGCATCGTTTTAGACTTGCATGATTGGTAATGTTCACCAATCTTCATGCTAATACACCATAAATCGTGTGAATGAAACAAAGAATCGACATCTCCTTGAAATTGCTAGATCACGCTTATTATAAATGCAAATTCTCAAGTATTTTGAGGCTAATGTGGTTATCAAAACCTTTTTTTTGATTAATCATATACTTTCATGTGTTTTTTCTTATGAGATTCCTTATAGTTTTTTTTTTTTTTACTATACTCTTGTTATTTGTTACACCCTGAATATTAGTAGTGCTTATTTTATTCATGATGTTCGTCCCTAAGTAAGTTACACCCCAAATCTTTACTTGTCTAGAAAAGTGGGTATCGATGCTATTGTTTTAATCTTAACAAGTATCTTGTGTCTATCGATGTTACCCTTTTGAAACACATTTCTTTCTTTCGTACTTCTTCGATTTCTAAGGAGGAGGATGATTTGTTGGTTTATAAAATAATATATCATATCATTAATGTTAGTTATACACCTTATACTCTTATACAACCATCACAATCACCACCATCACCTATTCCCTATGTTTATTCTAGACAATGAGATCATCCTGATAAAAGTTTGGTATATATCTCGTTTTCCATATCAGATCTAACTATTAATGATCCGAATCTCCTAATTGTTCTTCGCAAGGTTAAAAGTAAGTGAAATTATCTTAATTTATCTTTTGTTTCTTATATTTACTTGTCTTCCTCTTCCTATTCTTTTGTTGCTTCTTTTGATTACGTCCCTCTTCCGAAAATTATGCATGAAGCCTTTCTGATCTTAGTTGATGTGGTGCTATGATAGAGGAGATGAATGCTCTAGATGCTAATAATATGTGGGATATGGTAAACTTGCCTGTAAGAAAGAAGATCATTAGATGTAAATGGGTATTCATAGTCAAAAGTTAATTTTAATGGATCAACAGCTCAACTAAAAGTATGAATTATGAAAAAAGGTTATGCTCAAATTTATGGTGTGGATTATTTTTACACTTTCTCTTATATTGCTAAATTAATCTTTATTTCACCTATTCATTTATATGGAAGCTAATCATGATTGGCCCTTATATCAGTTATACATGAAAAATCATTTCTTACATAGTGACCTTTAGAAAGAAGTATATATAGCACAATCACTTGGATGTATTGCTCAAGGGGAGTATGGAAAATTTATCATCTTCGAAAATCCATATATTGTTTAAAACAGAGTTACCGTACTTGGCATGAAAAGTTTAGCCTGGCAGTGAATACATTTGAAATGAATGAGAGTAAGTTTGACCATTTTGTTTTCTATAAATATTCTACATCCTACATCATTTTCCCTTTTATGTATACAAATGATATTGTCATTATTGAAAGTGATACTATAGGCATGTCATCTCTGAAGTCATTTTCCATAATCAATTTCACACAAAAGATTTAAGGGCTTCGAAGTATTTTTTTTGGGAGAAGAGGTAACAAAAAGTAAGAAAGGCATTTTTTTATCTCAGAAGAAACAAATATTGACTTATTAAAAGTGATCAAAAATTATGGACTAAGACATGCAATTCTCTTAAGCTCCTTAATTTATAACTCACAAAAGTTGGAAACTTACTTAAAGATCTTGAGAATATAGAAGAATGGTTGAAAAATTAATGGGTTAAGAATATAAAAAAAAGGAAAAACAAGTTAGGTCAATGTGTTATATTTTGTTTTCCAAACCAGTTAACATATATCACAAGGTTTCAAAATATGATAATTTTTCCTCATTTATTAGGTGCACTCAATAATTTTTCCTTATCTATTAGATGCAGTTGTCTCCTTACAAGCTAATAAATATATCAAAGAGAAGATTTAGATTTATTAGTTATGGTCAATATGTCTCGAGTAAATTTACTTTCATATGTGATGATGTTTATTTTTGAAATATGTTAATTGACTTATGTCTTCATTTATTTTCACAGATAAATGCAGAGAATTTTAAGTACTTCTGATAATTCAATCAATTTAGGACGATTCAATGATCTAGCTTGGGCTTATAATATATTGGTTACTGGAAGAAAGAATTATACCATTTGTTTGTATTGTAACAAGCATTTGAAAGGTGAAGGAATTGCAAGATTAAAAAAACATTTAGCTCGGAACAAAGGTGATGCTAAGCCTTTTAAAAAAGTGAGCTATGATGTGAAATGACAAATGAAAACTTTACCTGAAGATTATCAATATAAGAAAGATGGACAACAAAGACTAAACTACAAAATTTGCAATGGAAGTTTTTTTTCTAGTGGTCAAGATGATATTAGGGATGTTAAAGGTGGTATTCCTATCCAAAAAAAAAAGGTAATATTGCACTTAATGTGAATAAGAGAAGAAGACATGTGCCTAATTTTTTTGCAGAACAGACAACTCTTAAAACTCAACCTTTAATCCATAATGCCTTACAATCCAAAAAAGTGGCTTATAATATCGATAAGGTAATGATTAGATGGTAGTATAATTTAGGTATATCATTCAATGATGCCTAATTTTATTAATTTCAGTCTATGGTGGATGCTATTACCTCTAACGGTATAGGATATAAAACTCCTTTAATTGATGGTTATAGAGGCAAACCTCTAAACAACTCTATTTACTAGGAGTGGCAACTGGGCTCAGGGCTAAGTCAGACTCTAAGTCAACGAGATAGGCTCGGGTTGATCAGACCTTGGATTTGATTTTCTAAGCCCAAATGGGCCTTGGGTTAAGCTCAGGCTCAAGAGACCCAACCATCTAACCAAAACTGCATTGTTTTGCTAAAATTGACATTGTTTTGAATCTTTATTTAAAAATTTTGACCGAGTCGGGCTCGAGCCTTGACCTGGCCCAACTCGTCCCTTTGTCATTCCTACTATTTATGAAATAAACAGTAATTTGGATAAAAGAAGAATGACTTTGGCAACTTATGAGTGCTTAATTATATGTGATGGCTGGTTAAATAGAAGATATGAGCCTATTATCAATTTTTTTGGTTTATTCTGCTAAGAGGACAATGTTTTTGAAGTTTATTAATGCATCTGGCTTTGTTAAAAATGTTAATACTTTATTTCAAATATTTGATGAAGATGTGAATGAAGTTGGGCCAGAAAATATTTTCGTGTTTATTTTTGACAATGATCCTGCTTACAAAGTAAGTATAATTATTTTTATTGGATTCTTTATGCTACACATTATATTAATTTGATGTTAGAAATATATGAGATGTTGGATCCTATCATTGTTGAAACTTTGCAAAAAGCCAAAAAAAGTGACCAACTTCATATATAATCATGCATGGGTCCTAACTTTGATAAGAAAGAATTTTACTAATGGTAGAAATTTGTGTCATCTTACTATTACAACATGTGTGACTAATTTCTTATCACTCAATGTTTCATTCTAAAAAAGAAAGAGTCGAGGAAAATATTTATAACTGATAAGTGGACCACATCTTAATATACCAGGTCTAATGATGGAGTGGAGATCTTTAGAATTATACTTAAAGATCATAAATTTTGGTCTCAATGTTAATTTTTCATTCGAGTTTGAGGGCCTTTGGTGAAAGTATTATATTTGACTAATAATGATGAGAAGGCAACAATAGGTTATTTTTATGATATCATAGAGAGGGCGAAGGAAACAATTAAAACCAATATGAAAAATAGGCCTTCTTTATATACATCTTATCTTACAGTCATTAATGAAAGATGAAAAAGGCAACTTTACTCTCTATTGTTTACAGATAGGGCAATTTTTAATCTTAGTGTTTTTTAAACTAATTTTTATAAAGAAAGTTAAAGTTAATAAAGGAATGCTATTAATTATTAAAATAATTATCACTCAAGAGATAATACAAGATCTCCTAAGCTTATAAATGGAGGTTTATAGGGATTCTTTTTGTGACTTTAGGATGCTCATTACTATTCATCAAAGTTTGAATGACATTCATTTGTCATATTTTATAATCATGAAAAGCGACAATCGCTAGAACGATCCAAATTGACTTAAACATATCCACAAGTGAGAAGGTCTCATCATAATCATCTCCTTGAATCTGCCTGAAACTTTTCACAACAAGTCGTGCTTTGTAAGTAGTTAATTTTCCATCTATGTCTATCTTCCTCTTAAAAACCCACTTATTTTCAATGGGTTTTACCCCCAATAGGAAGATCATCCAAGTTCCAAACCTTGTTGTCATACATGGACTATATATCTTGGATTTTATGGCTCTAAGTCATTCATCGAAGTTTGGGCTTCCATTGCTTCCCTATAGCTCAATCGATCTTCGATGTCTAACACCATCACCTCATGTAGTCCCATTTACCTCTCAAGTATACAGACTACCCTAGTTGACCTTTACAGTGGAACTACTTCTGGTTGACCTTCCTCCATAACTCCTTATAGCTCAAGTTAAACTTTGAGTTGTGTCGATTCAGTTGGATTCTGGGCATGAGCCTCTTCTACAACTAATTATGGAGTTGGTTGTACCTGACTCCTACTAACAAAAGCATCTAAAGGTTAATCAACATGACTCCCATTAGCCTCATTATCTTGTAGTATTTCTTGAATTTCTTCAAGTCTAACATTGCTCCCACTACTTCCTCTTACCTGAAACTCTTTCTTTAAGAACACACCATATTGAGCAACAGATATTTTGTTCTCTGACTTGTGATAGAAGTAGTATCCTTTAATTTTCATAGGATACCAAGTAAAGAAGCACTTGTCCGATTTATGGTCAAGCTTGTCAGACATTAAACATTTGACAGATGCCTCACAATCCCAAATCTTTAGAAAAGACATGCTAGGCACTTTCCCAAACCATATCTCATATGGTGTCTTTTCTACGGAATTTGATGGAACCCTATTTAGTGTGAATGCAGTAGTTTTAAGCGTATATCCCCAAAATGATATTGGATTTAATAACCTATTTTCTATACTGAGGGTTAGAGCCCTAGGCTATCGAGATAAATGAGAAATAACATTGAGAAATTATTAGGTGCATTGTATTCACATGCATATCATTAGCATAAACACATGAATATTGATTGTACACATTACAAATATTGTATATTCACTCAATTGACATATTCGGGGTATAAAAGATTCAAAATGATCATAATGTGAATTATGAATTTTTATGTCTTGAATTTTGGTCTGATGGTTTTAATTATTAATTTGGAAATTATTAGTTAAAATTAGGAGATCTATGAATTTATGTGTATTTTTGGACTAAAAAAGTGTCAAGTAGCAAAACAAATTGACACATGGTAATAAAAATAAGTGACAAATGGTAGTAGAAATAAATGACAGGTGGCATTAGGATTTATTGATAAGTGGTATAGAAAATTAGGTAATAAATGACTTGAAGATTGAGAGACAAATGGGCTAAGTAATTAAGTGATTTTTGTAGCATCACAAGAAAAAGACGTAGTAAGTGTCGTGACACACCATGCTTTTACGATATTTACACTCTTGAAAGACCATTTCCTTATCTTTCATTTTTACTCTTATTACACGTTTTCTTCTTCTTTCTTCTCTCCATCTCACAACACTCTTACCAATCCTCACCATGTTGAGTTTTTGCTAAAGCCAACATCTTGCTACTCCAACTAAAAATCTGGTTATCTTCTTCATCTTGTTACTAAAAACCCAAACTATTCCACCTTGAAAGTTGATGATCATGTAATGCTTGGAGAGCTAGGTTAACCCATGATTTGAAGAGCTTTGGAGTTTAACAAGTATATTATTAATCTTTATGACTTGTTATAAATAGAAGCATAAATGATGATAGTTTAGGGATAAATTGATGGGTTAATGGTGTTTGATGTGTGTTGAAAGTTGATGAATGTTGATGAAAAAATGTATGGGTTATTTTCTATTTTTGGTATAAATGATCAATAATAGGGTATGAGTTGTGTTATGGATGTTTTTCAGATGGAATTGAGATGAGAATGAAGTGTTTTCAAATCTAGAAAAGTTAGGACTTCATGTATGATGGTATAAAGTGAATGGTAATGATGCATATGAGTAGATTTTTGTGGGATTTAATGTAACCAATATGGAAGCTAGACTAGCTTGAAATGAAATAGCTTTATAAGACATGAATTCTAGAAAAGTTCAAGTAGTAGTGATGTCTCTAAGTATATGAAATTCGCTCGAGAATTGAGGAAGAAAGACTATTCATGATCATGGCCCTCAATGCACCATCGTGGCCTGTTTACTTGCCTTTTTTCACAATCTTGGCAAGGTTCCCCACAATCGTGAGCCTAGTTTTGGATTGATATTTTCTATTTTGTGTACATGTTGAAACAACTGAGAAAAAAATCACTGTAAATTGGTGTATTTGGACTTGATTAAGACTTGAAATGAACCTAGATTATTGCTTGATTAATTGGTTAAAGAGCTTGATATGTTTAGGTTGATAATTCAGGTTATAACATAAGAATGGATTGATGATATTAATGTAACTAATCTGGAAATTTATGAGTATTATATGAATGAAGGTGTTCTTAGGAAAGTAAATG
>JANZXP010000194.1:10109670-10125840 GCA_027576715.1 Erythroxylum flavicans | reverse complement strand
TACTTAGTTTCTTTCCAATACAATTCCAATTTCTACTCCAATTTCTCCCCAAATTTCCAATGGCTCAAATTAATAATTCCCCAACTCATTTATCTTAATTTCCAGTGCCATTGGACAGTCATTTTTACGACCAGTAAACAATCAGTCTGTCATTTGACATTTTTCCTAGTCCAAAAATTACCCCGAAATTTTCAGAAAATTTTCTAAAATTCACTAAAAATCGGAAAACCAAAATGACCCTCTCCAACACAATTTTTCAAGCACTCAAATCACATTTTTCATAACAATCACATTTATTAACAATATACCGGAAAATGTCATGAATGCATGTACAGTCATTTACATGTGCAAAATTCACTATTCACTTAGATGTGTATGCATGAACATGTCAGGACAATTCGAAGCACTTATAAACTATTCCAATTGGTGATGGAATGTTACAAAACTATCATCCATGCATCATTTTCCAGCACTACTTCGATATCAATATTACATTCAATCCATCCTTAATCATTCTTAATGAAAGTTCTTTTAAAACATACTACAATATATTAGTATTTCACTTCCTTGCTTAGCTCTAATGCCACCTCAAGATCAGCTTTCTTAACCTTACTTACATACAAGATCATTTCAAGAACAAGATGAAAGTAAGATAGATTTCAACAAATGCAAAGAGATGATAGCATATGATAGCTATTTTTGTGAAGGGTCTTGTATAGATTTTGGGTGGAAATGCTCAGCAACTCCAATGTGTGAGTGAGATGTGTATGTTGCTGTAGTGAGAGGGAGAAAGAGGAGAGTCTTCAGTAGAAACACAACAATTGAAGATGACTAAGCCATTGCCATATGTAAGATGAGTGTTCTTATATGAAGGACACTTGTCACATTAAGAAGTAAGCTACATGCCCTCTCCCTAGCTGGCACACTTGTCCTTCTATAAGGTTTCCATTTGTCACTCAATTTATAGGCTTAGTCATCCTAATTTTTCACATGTCAACTTGTCTTGTTACTTGACATTTTTTCTAGGTTAGGTATACATATTAATTCATCAATCTTAAAGTTACTAATTATAATCCATCAATTCTTGTCATTAGTAAACCAAAGTACAAGACATTGGAAATACACATTCATATGACATTCATTTTAGTTTCATACTCTGGAATATGTCAATTTAGTGTAATTTGTCTCACTCACAATTCATGTGTGTATGCTAATATTATGCATTTGAATACAATCATAAAATAATGTCATAAATATACCAAATTTATTCTATATAATGCCACTCATGTGACTCAGTAGTCTAACATTTTAAATCCTTCAACAATTTGAGAAACGGGATACTACAATATATATTGTGACAAAGAATCAATATAATTGTTTTGAAATTTATAACATCCTCATATTGTACTTTGCTCTTAATTTTATTATAAAGAAAAAGAGGAAATTGACACCAACCATATCAATGTGGCAAAGTGTTTTTTCCATTATGCTGTAGGATTGTCGTGGTTGTCGGTCCAACGATAGTGATGTAGAATTGACCAGAGTTAAGCAATTGGCTATGAAGAGTTTTGAAGAATCCTTTGTTACGTCCAATTCTAATAATGTTGTTGGTTTCATGGTTGAGTTCCTATTTCACGTGAAAAAAAAAGTGATTAACACATATTTAATGTTACCTTATTGAAGAGAAGATTAATTAGTTTTTAAATAGAATTAAAATTTTAAATTAATAAAATTATTTTATTCATTAGTTAAAAACTAAAAAAAATGTTTGTATTGCGTTCTCTTAATTTTACTGCTTGGGATTTCATAGAAGAAGAGGCATTAGATATGGCTTTATAAATTTTTAATAAAAATTCCTACTTTCCAGTAATATAAAAGAAATGAATTTATTTACGATCGAGCTAAAAAGGTTGTGTTCAAGAGCGACGGGGACATGTTCTGAAGAAAGTTTTGACCTGTGGGGCATGTGCCAGAGCTGGCTAAGTTAGGTAATATATAAATACATACTCAGTGTGGGATTGGTATTTGCCAGTTGGCTAAGCTATCTATGTCCTAACACTGCGCATGGCGAATCTTTTGTTTAATGCTTTTTCTTTTTTTTTTTGGTCAAAGACAAAGTTGAGGGATTATACTGGAACAGACACTGCTCTTGACCATTAAAGACAAACGGATTTTGTTCCCAGAACCACCAAATTGTGTGAGGGTAAGTTTGAACCATTGATAAAATTGCTCCAGTCATAAATTTAAGTCACGAAAAAACACTACGTCACTTTTTTTTATACCAGAAAGTTGTGTGCTTGTCATTTGGTAATCTCAACTTTAGTTATCCTCTTTAAAGTTTGCTTTACAATAACAAACTTTAGCCGTCCTTATGGTCAAACTATGATGCTCAGCCCTGAAAAAAGTTTAAAGAAGGTTTTAAAGTAGCTTTTTAGATAGGCAACCAAGTCATTAAATGCATATCGTCCCCCCCAATTCAAAGATATGATAATATTTGATTCTAAATTTACTAAACGTTGGCTCATATTTAAAGCATGAAACCATTGACTACTGATTATCCTATGTTTCATTGATTTGGTGTACGATTCTGTAATGAATGCTTACAAAAAGATTGTTGAATAAAAATATATAAATGTTTTGAACAGATTCAGATCTGATAAATTTCTAAAAAACGTTACCCAATGGACTTTAAATATAACTTATCCACATCTTACCATTAGATCATGTTACGATAATGTCTTCAGTCGTAAGACAAGATGGCTAAAATAAGAACCAAAACTTGTCCTCTTGTACTCTTTGATTCATTTATGGGGTTGGGGGCACCAAATACCAGATAAAATACTTACAGATTTGACAACAATAATAAAGCATAAGATGAGTGTCGCAGTAAATTAAAATGCATCCATGCGAAGGCACAGTTAAGCAGCAAAGGAGTATACTATTTTATATAAAGAATTTTAATTTTCTCAAAGCATTAACTTACTTATGTTTAAATTACAGTTTGGACCATAGACATGCTTATACATTCTGCTGTTTTGGTTTAAAATATTTTATAATTTTTCAGGCTACTTTATGATATGATTTACTTAGCTACTTTTGATGTGAATTTTCAGAATAACAAGAAAATAGATACCGTGATCATTTTTCTGATTCACTCAAGAAAAAGAAATTATCCTTTGTATTGTAATTTTGAAGTTTAAAATTGAAATAAAAAATGTGTTATAAATTATTTATGGACCATAAGATGAGTGTAGAAGCCAAGTACTAGGAAGTTTGAGATAAGCGACAGAAGAGCGAGTGTGGTGGAGCCTCTACTCATAACTAAAACTCATTCCTCTAGCTGGATTATTCCTAGCCCCCTATTCTGTTTTTCCTTTGTCATAATTACTTAAAATTTATTGAGAGACATCCCGATAACTAGAAGTCAGTAATTTATTTGATTAAAAAAAAGATTTACTTTTGTATATGAGCTACAAAACTGAACGGTGTGGTCCCTCTCCCTCGTATGAAAATTACTTTAGGACCAGAGTTGTCTAATTGCATCTCGCCCGTACTGCAACATCCTCTATCGAGTTGTCCTTTTAATCCTCTTGGGTCTTTGGCTTAGCAAGTGCGTGCGAAAGAGCATCTTTGACCCACTTCCACCTGGCTGGCTACCAAGGACAACTTTAATTTACAACTAATTTATTATTGTTTTCTTTTTCTACTCAATTATTGCAACAAGGCCATATCTATACTTCGTACTTGAATGTTCACGGTTTTCCTGCATTTTCATCTGAGCTCAGCAAGACACCAACATCCTACTCTTCTTTGCACGTGTATTTTTGACTGTAACGTTATCGACTGACTTCCAAGTTTTAGAATAGTCTCATAAAACTACATTTGAGGTCTAAAAATGTTTTAGTGAAAACTTAAGTTACTTTATAATTCAATTTAAAATGTTATAAAAACAATGAAATGTTAAATATAAAGCAAAACAATTAACTTTATATTAGTGTAGATTTTTAAAAATCTATTTATAAATGCCACTTGCTGTTTAATATAAATCACTATTTCTAGTTTAATTTAATTTATCTGATTTTATCGATATTACATATACACGGTGTAAATTATTTATTCTTATAGTTGTTATCATCAAATCAATCTTTAATTAGGTTTGAGAGAGACCAATTTTAAAGTAGATTCAGTACTCATTATCACTTTTTTTTTAAGTTCTTCTTTCATTTGGGTTTATTATTTGTATTAATTATATTTAAAATTTCAACTAATAATTTTAAAATTAAATTATATAGCTGATTGAAAAGAATGATGTAATGCGAATGAATGCCCAATAAAATACTTGCAACGAGCTCACGTTTGATCGTTTTACGTGGTTGGTTTTCGGACTGAATGTCTAAATATGGCCTTACAAATGTTGATAGAGTGAAAGGCCAATTTTTAAATTTGGTTTCATTTGTCTTGTAGATTGTTCAGATTGTATTGTAATTTATTCCTTCCTTTGTAATTCTTTAAACTGCAAGGAGTTTGGATGGCCTTAAATGCTTTAGGGGTGATATTAGGATTTTGGTCGCTTTTGAAGAAAGTAGATTTTGTTTTTGAAAATTAATGGATTCGTAAGGATTCGCAGTTTGTTGCTGCTTGGTGGCATTACTAGATGAGTCAAACTAAATCCATGGCGCCATAATTAAAAGTTAGCTAATCAAAGTCCTAACCTTATCTTGACTAGATTAGACGTGTGAATTGTTGTTTCTTTATTGTGATGAGTTGTTCATTTCTAGTTCAATTAACTCTGTTGATGATTTGCCAAACCTTTTTGAAGAATCGAATGATTTGAGATTAGGCCACTAAGTGTCTATAAAGATGGTCTATATTTTAGTATATAAAAATTATTTTATGAACTTATTTATAAAAGCTCCCGTCTTCTCATGGTTCTTATTTTAAGAGAAGTTTTAAAAAAATAATAAGATGCAAAATATGACTTACTTTACCAAATATTTAGCGTACATAGATTTTGATAAAATATAAAATGTATGTAGATATAAATTTGGAAAGCCAAATCTCAATAATTTTGTATAATTTGATGCTAAGGTTGCCCCATCGAAATCCATTCTCAACCTCAGAGGGCAATTTAGGAACACTCGTTAAAATATTATATATATATATATATGTACACATCTTCAACTTATATATAAAAGAAAATCCTCAAAACATCTTCAAATCTCCCTTTGACCATCGTACGCCTCCACGCACACTCCCTCTCTCTTATCATCTCCGTATAAAATCCCCTCTCTCCCTTTCTCTTCTTCTTCACTTCCAATTCTCTCTCTCTAACTTTCTTCTGCAACTCTCTGTTTCAGGTATGTATTTATGTAAAAGATAATATCTGAAACATCACCTTTTCTTCTTCTTCTTCGTCGTCTCTGTGACTTTAACACACACTTGATCTTTATCGAGATACAATACTTATACTTTATCAGACGGCCTTGATCTTCTCGTTCCTCCCCCTCTCCAAATCGTACGGTCTTCTTTTAACCCCCTTCTCTCTCTTCATTTATTTTGCATTTTCTATGGCAGCTAAAGCAGTCTTTTTCCTATCTCTTGCTCCGCCTTTTTTACAAAGCAATTTTCTTTCTTCTTCTCTTTTGTGATAAGCTTTTTTTATTTATAGCGAAAGTTCATATATACGTTTTTTATCGGAATCTGTTATGTACCTCCACCCTACGTGCTTATGTCGTTTTAGTTTTTCTTCTCTTCTTTTAAATTCTTAATTATATATATATATATATATTTTGGGTTTATAGCTTGTGAATAAAGCGTTTGGTTCGATGGCATTGTTGTGATTTTACTCCTTTCTTTTCCGTTACCTTCTATATGTTTGCGTTTGCATGCAGTGATTCAATTTTGCGAATTCATTTCTTAAACGATCAATTTCCTTTTCTTCTGTGGATTATTAGCGATTACGTTTGTTTCTCTTTTAGTTATTTTACAAGTTCAGTATCTTTTTTTTTTCCTCATCTTTCATCTTCAATAATATCTTGCGCTCCAAAACTTTTTCCTTTTCATTTATAATGAAGAAATCTTCACGTCTGCCAGTGATTACTTTTTGGTCGGTTGGATGATCAAAACAAGCCTTCCTTTTTTTTTCCCGGCAGTATTAAATAATCGGTGAATTATATTTTTGCGAATGATAAATTTCTTTTTCTTATTTTTTTATGTGGATTCTGTGATCTGCTTGGAGATGTAATTTTGGTTAGTAACTGTAACTAAGAGATAAGGTGGCTTCTGTCGTCCAAAAATTTGTTGTTTTGGAAGGTATAAATCGGTTCTTTTATTGCTGTGCCTGATCAAGAGGGAAGTTCCTACCCTTACTGAATGCATACTAGAGTGGTTAATTTGGTAGCAATTTCAAATCTCATCAGCCTTAGCTTTACACTTAATGAATCTCTATCGTTTCTATTTTTTATATGTTTTAATTCATCTGAAGTGGAAAGTTAAAAGATTTTACTGATTGGCAGTTCAGTGCAGAAATTGGCATATTATTTATGCAGAAAGCTACCGAAGTTATTAACTAATATAGTACTGTGCTGGTGGAGCGACATTTCTTTTCTTAAAATAAAAAAGTATCGTTTTTGCCAGTGAAAGGCTGAGATAGTTGCCTTTTTTTTTTGCATTTTTTTCTTAAAATAAGTTTAGCTTTAATAGTAGCAACTAAATGCATGCTAAGCTTTTGACAGTAAGGCGGCGGGAGACCACAGGAGCTTCTCAGAAGCTTATTTGCGGTCGTATTTTGCTTTATTTGCATAGGAATTTGAAGCGTTCAGTCGAATGCAAATGTTAAGTTTTTGGGTCTTATCACTATGCATTCCTTTATGTAGCTTATATGAAGAGTGGCGTCTAGAGGATAGAACCATCCAAGGCCTTCGATTGGTTTTGCAGTAACCTTTAAAGTGTGAGAATTTCTTCAGTGTCTTGTGGACTTATAATGTTATGTCCTTAGGAAATGATTTTAGTTGTTGGTGTTGGGGCTTGTTCTCACCTGCAAGTTTCCATGTCCATGTTGCTTTTTCTCTTAGAAAAAGAACTAAAACCCGATGATTCGAGTCTTCTTGGTGAGACTTTACATGAACTTGGTTATTGGATCGCGTGGGGTGTGTTCCATATCTGCATCAGTGGTAGGCCATTCGGTGGGGACTGGTGGTTAGAGTTTCATGGAACATTTCCCAGTTCTTGGACCCTGTGTTGTGCTTTCTTCTGTGCTTTAAAGAACCATTGTCTAGGTCATGTGTTGTTGTCCATGTTATACTGTCACAATGTTTCAAGAAAAAGAAATTAATTGAGAACTCAAAATGGGGCTGTGGTTTAGAGATGTGTACGACATGCAGCTGGTCTAATTCACAACTCAATTTTTGTGGTGATTGCTTTATTTTCTTTAGCATCGTCTTTGTGATATATGTTTACTTCTTGGAATAATATGTATTCCATAATTTCAGATTTCTGCTTTCCAATGCTTGAGCAATGTACAGTCTGATAACACCTTAAGGAACTTGTTTTAGAAAACAATTGTCCAAACAGTTCAAACTTTACTGTTTCAGATTGTCCTTGCAACTTAGAGATGGGCCCTTCTCTTTCCTAATTAATATTAAACTGCTTTACATGTATGCTAGTATAACTTACTATTTGGACAAGATAAGGTTGGGAATGTTTGCGTTTTTTTTTCCTCTTTAGCATTTACATGATCCCTATCATTGTTCCACTGTGCAGTCAGGAACTTGTATGTGTGAAGTGTGTGACTATGGACGCTAATGATCACAACAGAAGTAGAAAAAAGGATAATCTTGCTAAACAAAATGGCAGCATGACAATATCAAATGTTGGTGATGTGGATCCATGGACTGCTTGGGCATACAAGCCAAGGACTATCTCTTTGTTACTTATTGGTGCATGCTTTCTAATGTGAGTGCACGTTGCAATATTAATTTCTTCACCAACCTCTGTTATAGTATTTTGATTTTAACTAACATTTAATGTACTGGCTATTTAACACTAAATATTTGACCTAAATTTTTCTAGACTTTTTAGGTTTTTTTCTTTCCTTTTCAATCACATTTGTTGAATCTAAATTTTTCACAATCATTTTCAATTTTAAAGTTGTCTCTATTTCTTTATCTTGAAAATTATATGCATATTTGGATTGTAATGGTTGCAAATGGTTCTGTTTTGATGACATCGTTCATGGAATTGTCAGTCTAATTTGCTTCAGCTTCAAAAAATGCTTTGGTTCTTTCCCATTATGTGTATGCATTCGTAGAAAGATTTCTAAATGAGTTTCTATCAGTATTATCAGCCGTGGAGTGCCATAATTTGTAGATCTTACAAGGTCATACAAAACTATCTTTTGTTAATTCCTTGGCGTCAGGAACTTGAATCTGTTTTTGTCTATGTTTGAAACAAAGAGAATCTAAGGTGTTACTTCTTTTCTGTGTCTTAGTTGGGCCAGTGGAGCCCTTGATCCTGAAGGCAGTGCATCTGGAGATGCTGTCACATCTGTGAAAAGGTTAGTTTGTGTTTGTTAATATGGTGGCTGTTTTGGGGTTATCTTTTTACAAGTCAAATACCCTAACTACCTTGTGTATTTAGGGGAGTATGGGCGATGATTGCAGTTTTTCTTGCTTATTGCTTGCTCCAGGCCCCTTCAACGTAAGTTGATAAGCAAGTTATTTCAGATTTTCTTTTCCCATATTTAAGTTTGTATTGCCCGTGCTGAATGTTTAAGCATGCATTGGAACAATATATTTAACATGTATTTTGTTGCACCTTGACACTGCAGTTTTCAACGATGATATAACTAGGTTATTCTTGCTGATTGTGATGAAAACTTTAAGTCAATTTTTTCATGATGCATGTGCTTTCTATCCCTTACATTGCTGTGAATTTTGGCTCTTCATCTAAGTGAAGTTAACTATGTAGCATTTTTCCACACTATTTTTTCACAGGGTCCTTATACGGCCACATCCGGCAATTTGGCGTTTGGTTCATGGGCTGGCAGTTGTTTATCTTGTTGCTCTCACATTTTTACTTTTCCAGGTTGGTTTTCCTGCTCATAAAGCAAAGTTTACCTTTTAGAAGCTTATGAGCTTTCTGTCTTTTGTTATTACATGCGACTTCCTTTTTAGTTATCAGGATTTATGCATAGTTTTTGCTATCTAATGCTCCCATTACTGGCATATTCGAAACATTTTGTGTTTATTAAAAAAATTGCTTGTGCAATGACCAATAGGGCACTATTGTGTAGCTGTTCCTACGTTTGCACAGATACAATTTGTTTCTTTTTCCATTTCACTGTTCTTGTATTGTTGGTGATTGTTGCCTAAAATTTGAATTTTCTAGAAACGTGATGATGCACGGCAGTTCATGAAGTTTCTCCACCCTGATCTTGGAATGGGTAATGCTTTTGGATTAGCAGTGCAACTGTAACTACCTTGTGGTTATAGTACTTGGAATTTCCCATTCATCTCTTTTATGATGACATTACCACTAAACTTCACTTTGTACTGTCAACATGTCTTAATGTAGAACTACCTGAAAAATCATATGGTGCTGATTGTCGACTTCATACACCTGAAAATCCTACGAGCAGGTTTAAGAATGTTTATGTATGAATTCTTCTTTCACATTCTATTCCTTATAATATTTCATCCGATCTAACTTCCACTTTTTGTTCTGGATACTGGTGTTTATTCTTAGATTTCCTTTTCCTCTTTATACTGATTACTTGATTGTCTTTCAGGATACACTTTTTGATGAATTTGTTTTGGCTCACATCTTTGGGTGGTGGGGCAAGGCCATCTTGATCCGCAATCAACCACTTCTTTGGGTGTTATCTATTGGATTTGAGTTGATGGAGGTTAGTTAGACGGTCCTTCCATCCTAAGTTCTCATTTTTATTTGGAAAAGGTATTAAGTTGGTTCTGTTCATCTTACAAATAACTAACTCTGGATTTTCAGCTTACATTCCGCCATATGCTACCAAACTTCAATGAATGCTGGTGGGACAGCATTCTTCTTGACATTTTGATCTGCAATTGGTTTGGTAAGTTCCCTTTGGTCATTAATATATGTTATACTCCCTCGTTTGCTGCTGTGAGGCTGTAGTAACCTAATATGGGTTTAGGCTATGGTCACGGGACGACTCACCGGGTAGTTGTGCTCCTTATCCTTGTTTAAATTCCTCCCCTTTCTATGAGACCTTATTGTGGCAGAATAATGGAAGTTGTCCTTAACAGACTTTCAAGAAAGTGTTTGATAATTTTCTGCATGCCTTATTGCTTAATAGGGTGGCCTTTATAGCCTTTATGGAGGCATAAATACATAGGATTTTAAGGAATAAGATCAGGAAAGAATCAGCTTATTCTCTGTTCAATTTAAAATTCAAACTGATTTAAATTTGAAATTTGAAACTAAGCCTAACTGACTGAAATATGTGGCTGATTTTCTGCTAACTGAAATTATATTGCTGTTTTTCTGCTGACTGAAATTATGTGGCTGATTTTCTGCTAACTGAATCTGTTGTTGACATTGACCACTCCTGTTTCTTGCATATAGTTTGCCTACAAAGGCATCTTGCACGTCATTATTGCCCCCCTAACAAAGAGCTTGTCCTCAAGCTCAAAAGTGGGATAGGCTTGTTGGAAATTAGAAAGTGGTTCCCACGAAGCCTCCTCTTGAGGCAAGCCTTGCCAATGAACCAATAACTCCCACAGGCAACGGTTGAGTCGTGCCCGCAAGATGGCCTGTGGAATTGGGCTAAGTTTGCCCTACAGTAGTGGTGGTAAAGAGAATGGAGCTGTTGGTGGTTCCCCTCTATACTCCTTCAGTTGTGACACTGCTCAAAAGGGTTTGGTTTGTGTTTCTGAATGGAAAGAGGTATTGTAGCAATATTCGCCCCAAGTAATCCATTATACCCAATGGCTTGGTTGGTCCCCAACAAAGCTTTGTAGGTACATCTCAATTGTTCTATTGACCACCTCCGTCTGCCCATCTGTTTGAGGATGATAGGCCGATGAATATGCTAACTTGGTCCCACAAAGTCGAAACAACTCCGTCCAAAAAGTAGTGGTGAAAACTTTATCTCGATCGCTAACAATAGATTCAGGTAGTCCATGCAATTGAAAAATACTTTCAAAGAAAACATGAGCAACAGTAGTAGCAGTATAGGGGTGTGCCATAGGTGTGAAGTGAGCCATCTTAGAGAAACGGTCAACTACAACAAAGAATATAGACTTACCCCCAACTTTAGGCAATCCCTCTATGAAATCCATTGAGATATTTGCCCAAATTTGTGTGGGAATGTCTAGGGGTTGCATTAAACCTATTGGGTGAAGATTTTCCCATTTATTTTGTTGACAAACGCTACAAGTGTGAACAAATTCTTTAATGTCCGCTCTCATGCCGTGCCAAAAGAAATCTTTCTTCACTCGCTGTAGTTTCTTTTGGTAGTCTTCATGGGTGGAATTATAGATATCTAAAATAATGGCAACAATTAGGGGAGAGGGGGGCTGTAGAAAAACTATCCCCTTGTACAATATTAGGCCTTCTTGGACTGCCCCTGCTGCTCCTATTTTTGCTTGCTGCCGCAATTGCAACAACTCCCCGGATCCATCAAATTCTTCTTGGATAGCATCAAATAATTGGAGTTGTAGTTGGGAAATAGCCCACAAGGTTGCCGAATCATCCTCCATATGGTATAGTGCATCTGTTGCTCGGTTCAGAATGCTAGCCCTGTACTCTACTTTAAAATTTAAGCCAATTAGTTTACATGCCCAATGTTGTTGAGGGGAAGTGGATAAACTCTGCTCTAAAAGTTATCTCAAGCTAAAATGGCCAGTTTGATGATGAACGGATGGCCCCATAAGTAGGGTCACCAATGTTGCACGGCCTTGGCTAACTCGATCAATTCCCTTTCATAGGCTGGGAGTGTAAAGTGTGTTTTTGCAATGCGGCAGATGAAAAAAGCAATTGGGTGGCCTTGTTACAGATTTTGGTTGTGGTGATTCAGTCATTGCCGGCACTTTTGAGGGATCCACCGACACACCTATACCACGGACAATGTGACCCAAGTATGCCACTTGAGTCTCCCCAAAAGCACACTTGGTTTTCTTCACAAGAAGCTAGTGAGTACGTAATAAGTCTAACATAGTGTGCAAATGTTGCAAATGTTCAATCCAATTTGTACTGTAGATCAATATATGATCAAAGAATACTAGTACAAACTTACGCAAGTGTGGTTGGAAAATCTCATTCATTAGAGCTTGAAATGTTAAGGGGGCATTAGTTAGGTCAAATGGCATGACCAAAAACTCAAAATGGCCATGATGAGTTTTAAATGTCATTTTCTCCACATCTGTAGGATCCATTCTGGTGATAACCTGATTTCAAATCCAACTTAGAAAAATATTGAGCCCCATGCAATTCATCTAATAGCTCATCCAGTACATGGATGATGGGAAACTTATCTTTTACTGTTTTGGCGTTTAGCTCCCGATAGTCAATGCAAAAGCGCTAAGAGGCATCATGCTTCTTTACAAGCAACGTAGGAGAGGAGAAAGGTGATCGGCTCAGCTTAATGATACCTTGGTGTAACATTTCCTTGCACTGTCTCTCAATCTCATCCTTCTATAGGTGGGGATATTTGTATGGCCTTACCACAACGGGTCTTGAGCTTGGGACCAATGTTATTTTATGGTCACAACCCCGTGTAGGAGGTAATCCTGAAGGTTCTCCAAAAAGATCTGCAAATTCTGCTAGTACCCTTTCTAATTCCACCGAGTGTCTTGGAGTTCCTTGAATATGGTGCACTTTTACTCTTTTCTCTAACTTGTGTCCTGCCACTTAACTCGATTTCCTTCCTACAAGGTCAAAACTCATGGTTAGAGAAGCAAAATCCCACACAATTGGCCATAGGGTCCACAACCATTTAACCCCCAAGACCATATCAAAGCCTTCTAGAGGAATAACATAAAGATTAGTGGCGAAAGAGCCTTTATTAACCTTTAATAATTCCTCACATACTCCAAAGTTGGGCACCTTCACACCATTCTCCATTGATACTTGGAGATTGGGCTTCTGAATCATAGGGATGTTGAGTTCCTTGGCAAGTGTAGCACTAATAAAGTTGTGGGTGCTTCCTGAATCCACCAATACCCACATTGGCCTCCCTTCCATTAACACCTTCAGCTGCATCGTTTGAGAATTCCTGATTCCTGTGATGGCGTTTAGTGATATTTTTGGATCCCCGACCTTTCCTATTTCTTCCTCTTCCACTTCATTCGAATCATCCACCTCTAGCCAAAAAAGTCTTTTGCACTTGTGCTGCCTTGAAAAAGACTCATCACAATTGAAGCAAAGCCCCTTTACTCTTCATTTCGTCATCTCCGCCCTTGTTAATCTCTTGAAGAAAGGGGTGGGTGTGCTCCCAGCACTTGAAACCGCTACCTAACTTTCCCTAAACCCCCCTTTTTCGGCTGCCATTTGCTATAGGACCCCCTATTGTCGATCTCCAAGTGGGCTGCCTAATGGCTGCTATTTGGTTGCTTTTTGGTTTCCTATTAAAGGCACGGGCCATGTTCATAGCAACCCTTAGAGTATTTGGCTACTGCATCTCCACATCTAGTCGAATTCCTTCCTGCAACGTAGCAGTAAATAGGTTAATTGTTGTTTTGTTTGGAGTCTCGTGGTTCACGCCAAGAGGGAATAAAATTCATTCTGATAGTTCTCCATGGTTCCCGTTTGCTTTAAATTGGCCAGCTTTCTTAGTGGACTGAGGCTCATTGGTGGTCCAAACCTCGTATGGCAATGTCCCTTGAAAGCCTCCCCAAGTCATATCTGACTCTTCTTGCCCCACTAGGAAATACCACAATTGGGCTTGCCCTATAAGCTAGAAGGTTGCCAACCCTACCTTCTCCTCCTCCACCGTCCTTTGGTTCCCAAAAAATTGTTCACACCTATGAATCCATATCAAGGGATCATTAGTACTATCTATGTGGGAAATTCCAACTCAGAATACTTGGGAACTATATTGGAGCCAGCTAGTCCATCTCCCTTTCCTTCCCACCGTTAGCTCACGGTGCAACTGCTGCTCCCTACATCACTGCTCAAGTTGTGGCGTGGCTCTTTGTCATGTCCCCTCATCATGGTCAAAAGTTCTTCAAATTGCGCTGCCATGGCTCGTTGCTACTGCTGGATCAGATTCTAGCTTGTTTGCTGGCGATTCTCCACATCTGCCAACAGCTGCTCCATGAACTTCATGAAAACATCAATCTTGGCATTCAAAGCTCCCGAGTCTCCCGTGACACCTTGCTTTGATACCAAATTAATATGGGATCGGACTAAGGATTTAGTCATGGGACGACTCACTGGATAGTCTTGCTCCTTATCCTTGTTTAAATTCTTCCCCTTTCTATGAGACCCTATTGGGACAAATAATGGAACTCGTCCTTGATAGACTGTCAAGGAAGTGTTTGATAATTTTTTGCATGCCTTATTGCTTAATAGGGTGGACTTTATATAGGCATAAATACATAGGATTTTAAGGAATAAAATAGGGAAAGAATCAGCTTATTCTATGCTGAATTTAAAATTCAAACTGATATTTAAATTCAAAATTTGAAACTAAGCCTAACTGACTGAAATATGTGGCGGATTTTCTGCTAACTAAAATTATGTGGCTGATTTTTTGATAACTGAAATTATGTTGCTGATTTTCTGTTAACTGAATCTGTTGTTGACCTTGACCACTCCTCTTTCTTGCATATTGTTTGCCTACAAAGGCATCTTGCACATCATAACCTAATTTGCTTTTGGATCAAGGATTGTAATTTATTGTGAAGCTAGCCAACAGAAATTGCATTATCACACTTGAGGATCTTTCTAGTAACTCTTTGGTGTTTTTGGGTTTTTTTTGGAGGAAGCATGCATTGTTTGTTACGGTCTAATTGCCCCACATTGGTAATAAGAGGGCCTGATGTGGGGTTTATAAGCTTATGAGCTCTCCCACCTTTAAGCTAGCTTTTAAGGTTGGGTTCTTCCATAAGACCTGTAACAATTGGTATTAGAGCCAACACCGCTCTTTAGAGTCCTCTTGCCATGGCTGGTGATGCTGGTATTGTAATGTTCGCCCAAGGCTAAAAAAGGTCTAGTGCACAGCCAGCATGCGGATGCGTGGGTGGTGACGCCGATATGGCGGGTGCCTGGGCTGTTAAACGTGGTGGAATGTTATAGTCTAATTGTCTCACATCAGTAATAAGAGGGGCTGATGTGGGGTTTATAGGCTTATGGACTCTCCCACCTGTTAAGCTAGCTTTTGGGGTTGACTGTTCTATAAGACCTGTAACATTGTTCTTGGGTTTACTTGGAGAGTCTGAAATACTATGGAGAGACTGTTTGATTAGCTAATCAACAACTATCTAGTGGTTATTAGGAGAATGGTGGAGCATTCAGCACTAGAGAGGATTTACTTGCTTCTTTGGTTCCTGATGTTGTTAAAGTTGGGCATTTTGACCTATAAATTACTTAGATACTGAATTTATTTTGTGCACGTGTTTAATATCATCATATTTTTAGGGATGACGGATTTTAATATTCTTAGATTTTCTTTTGCATTACTTAGCAATTTGTTTGTAGATTTTGAAAGTTTTATCTGAAGACCACAGCATTTACCGTTGATGAATGTGGGTGGTTTCTTATTCATTTAATACTGGTTATTTCTAAATGCAACTGTGTTATACAGTTGGTAAAATATTGATTCTAGAGAAGGGTACTTTATGTGAGCTTCAAGCTGCATTTGTCATGTCTACAATTAGGGATGGCAATGAGTAGGGTTCGGTCCGAGTATTACTCTACCCATATCAATATCTATTTTTTATGACTCAACCCATATCCATATCTATATCCATATCTATCGGTTTTTACAGTTTACTACCCATATCCAAATCCATTAGATTGTTCGGGTTTTTGGATATCCATCAGGTTGTATAGCACATAAAAATATAACTTCTAAATAGAAAATATATAGAGAAGATTTTTGCGAACTCTTTAAATCAAAATTAGTTTAATAATAATAAGTCAAGATTTTGATTTGTATGTCTTAAAAAACTATAAAATTGGAATAATAAA